>WEIV01011307.1:1262244-1351635 GCA_013390005.1 Calyptomena viridis | reverse complement strand
GTGCAGAGTTAGTTAAATGAAGAAAATGTATCTCCAAACATCATATTTAATTTCATTAGCTACTGTTTCTTTCTTGGAATCCGCTTATAACACATGAAGATAAACATTCTCTGAGTGATAAGGGTGTGTTTATAAACTTTGTTTGGGATGAAAGAAGCCCTAACTGGTGTGTTTTTATAGTAGGGTTAATGGTGCTTTACTAATCCTTTGCCTGTGACCAAGAATCACAGACATCTTGACTTTCCTGTGAGACTTGTATGCATTTCCCTTCTTCCCGGGCCCTCAGCCTGTAGCTGGAAGACAATGCACCACGCCCCAGCTCCGTGAGGGTGAGTTGGGAAGCAGCAGCATCACATTCCTGGGACTTCACCACCAGCCACTCAATGTTCCCGGAGTGCAGAATTAATTAAGCACATTGTTATTTTACAGTTTGGCTTTGTTTTGGGGGGCCTATTCTTTTTTTTTTTTTTTTTTTTTAAGGAAACCACCACAGCAAATGCTTTGCAGTTTCCAAACTCCCACACAGGTAGTGCCTAAGCACCCAGCGTGTCCATCTGGGAAACTCAGTGCGGTGTCAGTCAGAGGATGTGAGATCCATCGGATAGGGAAGGCTCCAGCCTTATTTTTGTTGAGTTGGCCACCTCACCTACACCCCTCTCCCCTCCCTGCACACAACTCATCACCCACAGCCGTGCTGCCCTCAGCTTCCTCAGCCACATCCTTTTGGCTGCTCTGCTTCAGCTCCTCGCTGGTAGTCTGGATTGGAGGCTTCCTCCCCCTGCCAGCCCCTCCGCGTGGTGTAAAACCCAACCTTCCCAAAAGGTCAGGGCTCGCTGTTTATCCAACCTTCTGTTTTGAATTTAGGAGACAATGGCTCACAGGGAGCTGAGCGGGGGTGATGTGCCACAGTGCTGAGTCACGGGAGTCCAAGAAGAATTTTCTGTTAATGCTCAAGCACGGCCCTAATTATGGTAGTGCTCGGAATTATCCTCGGACCAGAGAACGCTACAGTGCTGAGAGAAATGGAGCTCTGGGGCCCTTGCACATCCACCACCATATCACCCAAATGCTGTGGGCTAAGGAAGGCTGCAGACATCTTCTTTCATAAGTAACATGCAGGTGGGAGCCCTTTTTTTATGAGTTGTGTGTGTCTTTGTGACACCTCTCAGCAGGGTTTTCAGTTCCCTTTGCTGCCCATGCATGTGAAGGAACCTCCTACATCCCCTTCCTGACTTGAAAACATAGTTGCTCTTGTTGGGCTTCTACTAGGACTGGCCCAGGAGGAGATGGTGGCCCTCACTGGGTCCTTGTCTTCTACCAGCTTTTCAGCTGAACATTAGAATCATGGAATCATAGAATCATTGCTTCACAGATGGGTTTGGGTTGGGAGGGACCTTAAAGATCATCTTTTTCCGAGCCCTGTGCCATATGCAGGGTCACCTTCTACTATCCCAGGTTGCTCCAACCTGGTCTTGGACACTTCCAGGGATGGGGCAGCCACAGCTTCTCTGGGCAACCTGTGCCAGGGCCTCCCCACCCTCACAGACAGGAATTTCTTCCATATATCTAACCTAACCCTTAAAGACATCCTCCCTCGTCCTGTTNCTAACCTAACCCTGCCCTCTGGCACCTTAAAGGCATCCTCCCTCATCCTGTCACTCCCTGACCTTGTAAAGTTTGAGTTCACAAGTTCTATTTCTGGAGAAAGCTAAGGAAGGAGCCAAGGATTTATATGGATGACAGAATGGACAGTATCTAAGACAAAAAGAAATCCAAAGGCCTAACTTTGGGACATTAATGTCCCTTAGGAACTAATGGTGATGGGAGGATATTTCTGTAGGAGTAGGTTAGTCTAGTTTTGTCTCATGCAAGGTGTTCTGCTTTCCCATCAAGCTGTTCTCACCATCAGGATCCTGTGAAAGCAAAGAGCTGTGTAAGCCCACAGTTCATTTTGCCTCTTCCTGCTACGAAAAATAGTAGCCCAGAGTGCCCTCCCTTTTATAAATAACACCCAGTTTAGGTAGAGGCTCTCTGCAGATGTTCTCCTCCACCAGACTTGCCTCAGCACATGGCTGTATCTCAGATCAGTGACAGATGGAGGGAAGGATTGAGGGCTGGGTAGATGGATGGATGGATGGATGGATGGATGGATGGATGGATGGATGGATGGATGGATGGATGGATATACCAGGAGGTGTGATTCTCCCTCCATGATCTGACAAAAGCTGCTACTGAAGTATGTCTAATGCAAAACAGGAATAAAAGTCAAATAAACATGAGGTGGATGAAAGTAAAAAAAAAAAAAAATTGTAAAATCATTTAGGTTGGAAAAGACCCTAAATATCATCAAGTCCAACCATTCCCCCAGCACTGCCAAGGCCACCACTCACCCAGGTCCCCAGGTGCCACATCCACATGGCTTTTAAATCCCTCCAGGGATGGGGACTCCACCCCTGCCCTGGGCATCCATCTCCAGTGCTTGACAACACTTTTCATGAAAAAATTTTTCTCAACATCCAGTCTAAACCTCACCTGGTACAACCAAGGCTGTTTTCTCTTGTCCTCTTACTTGTAACTTGGGAGAAGAGACTTAACATCACTTGGTTGGAATCTCTTTTCAGGTAATTGTAGAGAGCAAGAAGGTCTTTCCTCAGGCTCATTTTCTCCAGGCTAAACAATCCCATAAATCCAAGTGCTCTGCAGAAATAAGAAGTTTTTCAGCCATGTTACTTTATTTTAATGATTTTCCTGAGAAAGGTTTGAAGCAAAGCATGGGATACTGCCCGTGGCACCATTTCGTAACAAATTTCAGCACAGAATTTTTAATGTACCACTTGTTGCTGTGCAGTCAGAGCTTCTTTCTCTCTAGAGGCCTCATCCTGCCTGTGCAGCACAATAACCTTCAGCTTTTCTCACCAGCTGGAGCCAATGCATGGTCATATTGCCATAGGCCCCAGAGCATCTAAACCTTTTGCTTTGTAGCAACGTCCTGCAGGAACATGGCCAGCCCAGAGGAGACTGTGAGAAATTCTGTCCTCTGGAGAGTCCTGTTTATTTTAAGCAAAACAGCTAGTTTACATGTTGGCCTTTCAAGCAAAATACTCTGGTTCATTCTGCCTTGGATTTAGTTATGTAACCAAATCTCTATGTTTTTTAAATAATCTAAATGGAATTTGTAATGCTGCCTCCCAAGGGAAAGGGCCCCATTCTGGTTTTACAGCAAATGCCTTCACACAGGTGAGACTTCACTAATTTCAGTGCAATTATGCTTGAGGACTGCATTATTTATCTCTGCCTTGCTCCCAGGACATCTGAGGCACAGAGAAATGGAAGGGAATAAACCAAAGATACAGAGCAAAAGATCATCAAAGTCAGGACCTGCTACAACACTCCTGGGCTTGCTGGTATTGCCTCCTGGCATGTCAAGGCATTGGGAATCATCCCAGGTGACTTCAATGTGGCAGCATGGCATTCCCAGGAGATGGTAGACTCGGCCTTTGAATTATCCAAGCGACCCTGAGTCCTGGCCCAGGCCTTCCTGCCTTCCACACCAGTGCTAGACCCTGTCCCAAAGCTGTGACACCTGGCAAAAGGTGTCCTGTGGCTCAGAAATGTTCCATGTCTAGTTTAAACCCCTAACTGTGCAAGGTTTGTGTCTTGGGGCTGAGACAACTGTGGAGCTGGGGTTGGACGTTGGTCTCAGGAGTCCTTGGAGTTCATACACACAGCTAGTTGTAAGTCCCCTTACTTTGTACTAAAGTCACTCTTTGGACCAAAAGTCATAATTTTGGCTACTGCAGGACACCAGTATCATATTTATCTGCCCCTGTACTTTTTGCCAGCCCACACCAACTGTCACAACTGCCTGGGTAAAACCAGAACACGAGATTTCTGGAAAACTTGCTTTTGTGAGATTTCCAACCCAAATTAATGAGTTGTGGAGAAAACACAGCCTTTGATGTATGTACAAACACCATCAAGCTCCCAGCCATCTTGAACTCAAAGAACTCCTCATCTTCAATCCCTTCCCTGCAATTAGAGGAAGGACAGTTGGTGCTCTCTGCACACCATGGGACCAGTAATGCCACGTTTTGGCTCAGAAGCATCTCTGCAAGCAAGGAGCTGCAGTGTAAGTCAGAAGTCCAGCCTAAACCATGTGTGGTTAGCTGCAGCTCTGGGTTTTTGCAGTGCCTATTATACAAATTGGATTGACTTTGAATTTTACAGCTTCATTTCTTTTCTGTCATAGAATTGTGCAAAGGAGCAAAGCCCTAATCTTTTAACCAGTCCTTACACTGTCAGTGCAAGATCCAAGGCTAAATTTCTTATAGATATGTATGAATCCTGACATGGCAGATGGCTCTATCCTGTGTTGAATTATGAATCATGTTGTAGCATACATAGTTCCTTGATAGACCTTAACTATACCACAGGAGGGAGCCTGCATGGTTTAGCCTGAAAATATGCTCCTAACCAACTTCCAGTCTCCAAAAATTACCAAACACCTGTTAATATCATGATAGAAGATGATCGATTTAGGTGACCTGCTTATAAAGAGAAAATAAATATAAAATTTTGGAGTGGAAAAAAAAAGAGCATGATTGTCATGGATCAGTTCCCTTTGGATGGAGGGGTTCTTCACCTCTTCCCCTGAGAGCCACAATGCATTGACTCCAGCAAGATGAATGCTGCTGCAAACCTTCCCTCCCCTCCATGTGCCTCCTTCCCTGTCACCCCTCTCATGCAGGGACAGAGGGTAAAAGCAGGGTGTCCTCTCCAGACACCTCCAGTAGTCACTGGAAAGAGGCCTTCCTCTTTCCAGGCTGTGTGTGCAAGTCTAAAACCTGCCTAAAGCAACTCCATACCTCTGTCCTTGCTCCCACCCGCATCACTGTGGCCAAGGACTCGGGGAAGGGAGGATTTGGGGTGACCCCAGCTAAGCCTGGCCCTGTGGCAGACCTGGCATCTCCTGTCCTCCTCGTGGCTAAGTTCACCCCCCGGGCCGTGCTTCCCTCGTCTTGCCTGGCCGTGTTCCTCAAGGCCAGTGTGCTTTGGCTGCTGCTCCCCGAGCTCTCTGCTTCTCAACCCGGAGTTATTTCAGGCAGCGCTGCACAGTTTCCCTTCCAAGGGCTTATGAAACGCTCTTCTGGGACTCTTCACCTGACTCATTGTTTCCTCTGCCACCCCACGCTGGGAAGCACCGCCTTGCCGACGACTTCTTTGGGAAGCTCCTGAGGAGAAGAGAGCAAGAGTTGCCAGGCAGAGTCTTTAACCCCCAGGTTTATCTCCATGGGCTCAGGAGAGCAGGGAATTTTCTGCTTTTTCTTTTTTTTTTCCAGCAGTTGCTCTGGAAGTGCCTTTGAAGAGGTTTGGTCTCACAGAATTGACCCCCGGACACACACTTTGGACATCTCGCAGGCCAGACTGAAGTGCTACAACACAGAGCACTCCATCCTTAGTGGGACACGCCAGGATTGCTGAATTCCATATAACCACACCCATCATCAAAGGCCCCGTACGCTCCCATTTCATCCACTCAATTACAAACCACAGAACGGCTTTGTTTTAGTCAATGGCAAACAGTCAGCCATGGAAGCCACCCACCTTCAAAGCCCATTTGTTTGTGTGTTTGTTTGTTTGCCATCTCACTCAGGCCGGCTCCTCCCGCCACCTTCTCGCTCCTTGAGTCAGAGGGGCCCCTTGGAAGTGTGAACACGCTTTTCGTTTCTTTTTCCTGCAATTTCTGCCTCGTGGTTACAGCTGGAAGCAAGGAAATGGCTGTTTGGTGCAGACAGAATTAACCCTTGCTGATGATCTGCAGTTTCCCCCCTCCCTCATCCACTATTTTTAGTTTTAAAAGCTTTTTTTACCTGAAATTGTAAAACAAAGTATTTTTCCACTTTGAAGCCAGTGATTTCAAAGCACAAACAAATATGGTCTCAAATCTACAAATTCTTTCCTGTCTAACATATTCTTCCTTCTCAATTGTTCCTCTTCTTAAAAATCTCTTCATATTCTCACAATATCTCTGATAAAGAGAACAACAAATTCTTCTACTATGAGGCAGACAGGGACCCATCTATTTATTAAGAAACACAGGCTTCACACAGATGTCTTATGACCTCCATCTACATGCTTTTAGCCCAGATTCTTGCAGGAACAAGGCCCTGTTTGATCAGATTACGTGTCCATCTGCCCATCACTCCTCACCAATTACTGTGGAATTCCCTGCCCTTTTCTGGTTGGGTTTGATGAGATCTTCAAGATGTTAAGTTCCTATAAGGTCAGTGAAAAAATAAAAGGGTGGTCAGAGAGAAAAGCTGAAGCAGGAGATCAGCTCTTATGAAACATCATCAAATCCACATGGGCACTCACACTCAAATCACAAAGTCATAGGAAACCCAGACTTGTGAACCCCACTGCTGATGGAACAGCTCAGATTTTCTTTCTGTTTCTGTTTTTGTGTGTCTGCTTGTTTCTACATTTGCTAGAACAAATAACTCACTCTTGTGGAGCACTACAAACTTCACAGATCCAACCCAAACACATTTCTGGCTATAAACACTCAGGAATTTGGGTGTCTTCCATGCAGACCCACATCCAAATCATCCCAGCTGAGATCCGTAAGGAGTAACATGGGCAAGGAAAAAGTTGTCTGAGTCTGCTCTGACTTATGGTGTCATTCCTCTGTGGGGAACCTGGCTATACCCTGAGCCTACTTTTCTGGCAGATCCCACAGATCTGATAGCACAGCACAGATGAATCCATGTCTGGGATATCAAGTTCAGTTTTGGGCATCCCCTGAGGTCCTGAAGCTCAAGGTGTTCAGATTCAACATCAAGAGAAAAACCTTCATTCAAAGGTGGTGCACAAGTGGGACATTCACTCAGGAGGTGGTGACAACTTCCATCCTTGGAGTTGTTAAGGCTCACCTAAAGTCATTGCTAATCAAATCTCAATCTGAGCAGAACCTAAAAACCTTCAGAGAACCCTTCCCACCAATACTTTTGTGATTCTGGGAATACACTTAATTCCTTTCATTTCTTTTTTGTTTTGCTTTGGTTTGGTTTTCCTTTTTATCACACTTTGACTTGGCTGGATCATCTCAGCAAAACCTTCTCCTCTCTCTGGAAATGCTCTTGTTCTGTGGCTGGATTTTTCAGATTATAAAATACCTGTTCCTTGTATAAAGAAGACACCGGAGGCCAATCTTCTGCTTCCCTTTCTTGGTACAATAGTGAAGAATATCACTGGGGGTTTTTTGTGTTCTTCACCTCATTCTCCTTGAGTGTTTTCACAGCTTCATTTTTAAGTGTGTTCTCAGAGTTCACAGCATCCCAGCTTGGCATAATCAAGAACTGAGTACATCACCCGTGTTAACTCTCAAGAATTACTAGTTTGAGAGAAATTACAGGGCTGATGAGGCTCCTGCTATTTTCCCTGTCACAGGCTGGTCCTTAGCACTAAATTTAAAGTGGAGGGAGGGGGACAAAATTCTCTGTCAGCTCCAAAGAGCATTTTCAGCTCATTTAGCTAACTTTTCACAGGCCAGCTCCTGTCCCATCTCTGAGGCGTGAGACCATGTGCCACAGAAATCTTTGTGCTCAATAGGAATGAAAACTTGAAAAGTGAAAACAGTCAAGAAGTGCCCATGAAGATTGTATTCCCTTTTCTTTTTAAGCATGACACCAAAATGAGGAATGTGGAAACTGGGGATGCTCCACTGAGTGTATTTAAGTCCATCACTGCCCAGTCTTGGACAACTGGTCCCTAGCTCCATTTTGGAAAAGTCTTCCCATGTCAACAGGTAAAGAAATAGTACAGATGTGACTGATTCAAAAAATATCTTAGAGAGAACAGAAACAACTAATGTAAGCCCAGATCTCTGCTCACCACGTGGACACAAAGGCCTTCAGTTCTGATGAATAATCATCACGTTTTTCTCTCTTACATAACAAAATAATAGCCCCACCTATGGGCACTTACTCTGCACATAACTCTGATTTGTGAGGCAGATAGACAATGAATTTGAAGTTAGAAAGGGCTAAATATTCTCAGATTCAGAATATAAATTTCATTTAAAGTCAGTTTGCGATTGCTAAAGACTTAGATTCATTAACTAGCTTGTCTGAATAATTGTCATAAAAACCTAAGCTTTATTGAGTGCTAAAAGCCTTTAAAAGGATGGGAACATATGAAAATAAGAGGATAAATTCCCTGCCACCACCACCACTCCAAGTGCAAAAAAGAACCAAACCATAACAATGGGCTCATTACAAATCCTCCATCATTCTGCAATAACCAAGAACTTAAAATGCTCTTGGTAGCTGCTCTGAGAATGCCTTTTTTTTTCATTATGAGTCGTACTTAGTACATAATTTATAGCTGGCAGGACAGGGATAATCCTACAGTGTGAATGTGCTGCGAGACTGCTGTAATTACACCAGAGCTGTGGTTATGGGCCCCGTGGAACTGATACTTCTTTTGACTTGTGGAGATGATAAGATCAAATCCAACACGGTGTATCTCAGTGGAAGGTTGGTGGCTGTAACTGTAGCTGCCAGCTGCCTTCCTGGTCATCTGCTCTCCCTCCAGGAGCCTGTGGATACACAGATATTTGCAGGAATGAGGGCTGACTGCTCACAGCCCACCTGTCAGGGCTGTAGGATGTGTCTCTCAATATCAAGAACATGGCAGGAACTACTGTAAAACGTAAGTAATTTTGGGGGAAGATGGGCTTCAGTGCCATGGCCCCTCTGTGGTACCCACCAAGTCCACCCAACACCCACCTACTGCATCCCGTGTCCATGGTCACAGAGCATCTCCCAGGGCACAGCAGTGTCTCAACACAAATCCACTTTTTCCCCTGTCTTGCATCCCCAAAAACATCAACCAGTTAGGGCCTGGCCTCACTGGAAACAGTAATACAGCACAAGCAATTAAAGGGATGGGCAGGCGGGATAAAACCAAGGAAAACATCCAGATGTTTCTTTTCCGTCACTTTTGGTTTCTGCTCCGTTTTCTCCAGTAAGTCACTAAAACACTTTGATGTGAGGATTTTATATTGGTGATGGCTCTGTATCAGCCAAGTCACCAGACAATAATCCCTTGGTGTCAACGTTCACTGGCTTTGTGATCTTCTTAGGACAAAGGAAAAAAAGACCTAAAACTGTTCTTTACCGAAAATAACTTTAGAAAATAAATATTTTGGCCCCATCTTGCAAAAAGTCAGTGTGACATTTAGAGGGAGCTAAGAAAAGGAGTCTTTCCTGCCTTAGGAAGAAACTCAGCTTAACTTGGGTCCTGTTAACTTCGTCATACTATTACTTGGGCACTGTTTGGTATTAGTCACTAGCTGCTCCCTCTCAGCTTTATCCAATTTAATTTCAAATATAGTGCAAACAGATGCCTTTATGTTTCATTTTTAAATCATTTATTGTTCTACATGTAGCAAAGAAGCTTAAAAAAGAATGTGAAAGAATTGCCAGAAAGGTTTTTTGGGTTTTTTTAAAGATATATATATGTAATTGCAGTTGTGGTTACTGTGGTTTCTTTTGGGTGGATCAGAAAAAAAATCAAGTCTTCCTTCCTCGGGGATATAAGGGGAAAAAAAAAAAAGAAAAGGAAGGATGGAGAGGAAAACTCATTCCCATGCCTAGTGCTTTTTATCAGTAATGGAATGAAGCAATCAGGTTTAAGGGCTTGTCTAGACAGAGGACTCTGGCACTGGTGCAGCTCCCGCGGTGTAGTAAAGTCTGTGCAAGTCCCAAACTCTGCTCACAGCAGCAAAAGAAGCCACAGTGGTGCAAAGCCACCACGCAAAGTGAGGGAGCTCCAGGTCCTGCACAAGCCCAGCTTAGGCAAGGAAGGTGATGCAGCTTGTTTGGACAGGGGATGGCCAAACAAAATTTGATAAATTGCTTTTTTTCAATTCTTCAAAGTCCCCCAAAGCAGCATTACCAACACAACAGAGTTGTGGATCAACTGAAGTCTTTTAACTACTTGCTTCTTCTGGAGGACATGGAGTTGTAAATGAAGAAACATGAAGAATTGCTGAGCCCAGTCATACACATCCAGGTTTTAGAAGAAGGTTATTTTAATGGAAAATATAACATGGCTTTAAACTGACAGAGGGTAGGTTTAGATTGGATATAAAGAAGAAATTCTTGGCTGTGAGAGTGGGAAGGCCCTGGCACAGGTTTCCCAGAGAAGCTGTGGCTGCCCCATCCCTGGAAGTGTCCAAGGCCAGGTTGGATGGGGCTTGGAGCAACCTGGGATAGTGGAAGGTGTCCCTGCCCATGACAGGGCAGTTGGAACAAGGTGATCTTTAAGGTCCCATCCAACCCAAATCATTCTGTGATTCTATTAAGACATGAAAAAAGAATTCTTTAAAAACTTTCCTGACCGAGATGCACAATAATAGAGAGATACCTTGGTTTTACACTGCTCCGTTTGTCAATAAAACTTAAAACCACGTGACAAGCCACTCCATGTCATTATCCTCATTTTATTGTCAGGGACACTGTGTGACTTCCCAAAGGCCTCGTGACAGCTCATGGCAGCATCAGTGAGAGTGACCACATCTCTTGAACTCCTTCCCACACCCAGCCCCTCCGGCAGTGCATCCTGCACTTGGGGACAGGGGTTAGTGGTGGCCTTGGCAGTGCTGGGGGAACAATTCCACTCAACGATCTTAGACGGCTTTTCCAACCTAAATGATTCTAGAATTCCATGATTTGCACGTCTGGGAGAGGTTAATCCTGGCTGGGTTAATTCTGCAGTTCATTTTCTGCAGAAATGGAGGGAAGCTTTGTTCATGTGTCTCCAGTGTGATGTCCCCTCCAGCACCTGTGATGGGACAGTTGGGAGCACTAAAGAGAGCCCTAAATCCAACCCTACACATAAAAAATTATCCAGGAGGTGGAAGAAGCCTGGTTTATCCATAAACCTGGCAAACCAGGGGTCAAATCCTGCTCTCAGTATCCTTGACATGACTCTGATGGAGCTTCCCTTCCTTGGCACAGGTTGCTCAGAGAAGCTGTGACTGCTCCATCCCTGGAAATGTTCAAGGCCAGGTTGGAGCAACTGAGACTGGAAGTCTCTGAACCCCCACAAGTGGAATTATGGGGCAAAGATGCAGGAATAATTCAGATTCCAGGCTCCTGTGTCCTGCACTGGGTTGGGGAAGCTTCCATGAGGCTCCAGCCCTCTCCCACAAGCCTTCAGCAGGATGGTGATTTGAAGTGGGTGCATCAACACCACAGGAACAATCCTTGTCCCCATGTTGGGGCAGTTGGGAAGGAGCTGCATCATAGCAAGACCTTCTCAAAGCCATCTGTAGGGTATTAAATTACAGCAGGTAAAGCCCAGTAGCCCCAAAATCCACAAACCTCATCAAAGATTTCAATGTTTATCAAGCAGGACTGGTGGAAGTCAGGGGGAAAAAAATGCAGCTCGAATCTGCCCTGTATTTCACCACCTTTAATAGGAGAAGGAAAGTTCATCTTCAAAAAATCCCACAGAAACCCCACACAGAGTCAGGGGGGACATCAGGCAAGTGCAGATAATAAAATATAGGACCACAGGAAATAGCCAGCCAGCCAACAGTGTCCTGGAAAGGCTAATATTTGCATAATACTGAAAAGCTTTTTGCCTTTCAGATCCTTCCATGAGAAAAGGCTGAAATATTTGGTGTACACATTTTTCAAAATGAGAACATACCATACATAGTTAAAGTAATGACTAGTGCTCTTAATCCCAGACACAAACGTTTCACTGAAGCTTTTTTTGGGCTGGGTCATGTGATTTATTCGGTTTTCAGGATCTATATATAAAACTCCTTTTTTTTTTTTTTCTTCCTGGTTCATCCTTACCCATATTCTAAAACCTGCATGCTTCAGGAGCTATTTTGGTTTACCACATGGCTTGGCACTTGGTATTTTTTCCTATGATGTGAAAACAAAATTTCAACTTGGCTGTTGGTGGCCATTATCTGAGATGTAAATCTTCTCACTCAATTGCCAGGGTTCTGTTGAGTGTCTTATTACCCTTTCTGGTGGCCACACATCCCTGTTAGACCTTAAACAGGGGTATCCCAAGCCCCCAGAGTGGGAGCTGTTAGTCCCTATGGACCTCTACCTCCTGCATGGGCAGTCATTTGGTTTTTGGTTCCAAAATCCTGGGGTTTGGGCAAAAACTCTTGGGTCCAACCACAGCAGAGCAGACCTGAGCAGACCTCAGGCTCTTGATCTGCTCTACAAAGCTGCCCATCTTCTGGCCCCTAAGCTTTATTTGCTGTGAATAAATTGGTACTAAACACATCCTGGAGCCTCACTTGCCCAGTCAGAAAACTGCTCTGCTCAGCCACACACATGACATCATCAGCAAATTTAGTTGCAGGAAAATAAAACCAGGATTACCTGCAATTTTAGCACCAGGAGAGAGAGAGAAAAAAAGAATAAAAAGGATGAGGCCTCCTTTGGGGCTCAGCTGTTGGGTTTGGTTCTTTTGGTGCTTTTTTTTTATAAATTCTGACCTCCCTTCATTTTTGTTTACAATAGGAGATACCACTCAAGGTGAGAGGAGACTTTTAATGGGGAATAGAAAGACCTTTGGGATGGCAGCACATTAACTGGGGGCTCTCCAAGCTGTCTCTGAGAGATCACATGTGGTTTTTTCCCATGCACAGACATATGTGGAGAACTTGGCAAAGCCATCCAGGATTGCTCTCCATGGGATTTTCCCTCCATTTTCCCACCCACCAGCACAGGGACCCCTCAGAAGCGTCCCCAGGGTCCCCCAGCTCCCCATGGGAGGTTGAGGATGCATTTGTTGGTGCCCTGTGGTGCGACAGATCTTGCTGTTTGGAGAAATTCACCCCAATATCTGCCTGATTTGGTTAAAATGCAGTTTCTCAGGCTCTGGAGAGGCACATGCACCCGGCCACCAGCTCCCAGAGCTCGTGTGTACTTTCCTGAGCTCAGTGCCTGCTGCCAGCCCCATTGTTCTGCCCCCCACCAAGTCCCTATTGTTTGTGTCTCTTGCTGGTGGCATCTGGCTCAGCCAAACTCCTCCTGAGCAGGGGCCCAGGCTTGGTGTGTTGGGTTTTTTTTCCAGGAATGACTCTGAATGATTGTTTTTTAGGGGGCCAGTTATAGGCACAGCAGATGGAGTTGATTTGTAAGAAGAGGGTGTTGGGGTGGAGGGCCAGTAAACCAGGCATTTTTGGTGGCATGGCAAGATGGGAGCCTGGAGACTGAGAGTCCAAATTGACATTTTTTCCCTGAAAACCTGCAGAGAAATACTTCTTTTTTAATTTCCCATCTTTAGCAGGTGTTACCCCACTGATCACAATGTGGGGAGAAGTATTAAAGAGAACGAGGAGCCATCAGCCCCCTTGCATAGAATTATAGGATATCCTGAGTTGGAAAGGACCCACAAGGATTGTTAAGTCCAACTCCTGGCCCTGCACAGGACAGACACCCCAACAATCCCACCATGTCCCTGAGAGCCTTGTTCAAACACTCCTTGAGCTCTGGCAGTCTTGGGGGAGTGATCACTGCCCTGGGGAGCCTGTTTGGTGCCCAACCACCCTCTGGGGGAAGAACCATCTTATTCCAACCCCCTGCCATGGGCAGGGACACTTTCCACTATCCCAGGTTGCTCCAAGCCCTGTCCAACCTGGCCTTGGACACTTCCAGGGATGGGGCAGCCACAGCCCCTCAGGGCAACCTGTGCCAGGAGTTCACCAACCTCACAGCCAACAATTCCTTCCCAATATCCCGTCTAACCCTATTCCCTGTCAGTGTGAAGCCACCAATATATTCAAGGATCTGACTCCTGGTTCAGAGTTACCTCAGACCAGCTGGATATCTGTGTTCTCCTCTTCTTGTTACCAATGAACAAACTCTCAGCTGATGGCATAACTATATCATCACCCCTAAACTGGATAGTCCCGTATTTTCATTATCAGCTTCCATCCTTTTCTTAATCCCTAACTGCTGCATACTCCTCGCTCTCACCGCTCTGAAATCCTTGCTGCCGCTCACAGAAGTTCTTACATCAGCAAGACCTAAACTTCTCCGTAGGTGCTGGGCCTTACTGGGGCCTCGTTTTAAGGAGATGTCATTCCCAGAGCAGAGGGAAATGAGCTGTCGCTCAGGACTCTCACCCTGCTGACAAGCACCGCGGCTTGCGGTGCGTCAGAACAGCATGGGAGCACATTTGTTTCCATCGGGAACGGCACTGGATCAGCGCTCGGCATCCTGTTTATGTTAAAACATTGGCCTCCTCCTTTCATAGGGAAGCTGGGAGGATGGTGCAGCTGGGGTTTCCACTGGAGTGTCACCAATTAAGTCACTTTTCAGCAGGATGAGCAGGGCTCCGGTAGGCCCGGAGCTTCCCAAGCTGATCTCCTGGCAAGCAGATGTTGGCCAAGGCACGGCCCTTCTTCAGCCACCCTGAGGTACCTTCTGCTCACATGCCTTTCCCATGTCCTCACTGGCATGGACAAGGAACAGCACTTTTTACCTCCCCCTGTGTTTTAGGGAGAAGGGGACGAGGCGAGGCACAGCCTGTTGTAATTACAGCAGCACCACTTGGACCCCATGGTAACACTGTTTGTTTCCCTGCTGCACAAATGAGAAGGGCAGGATCCCGACCCTGCAAAGCTCCTTGGGAGCTGTGCTGCTCAGGCCATGGGATGGGAAAGGATCATATGGTGGGTCTTTGCTGTAGGTCCAGAGGAGAGATTTAGTAGCCCCCACACGCAGGACAGATGAGTGCCCTTGGCACAGCCAGCTCCATTCCTCATTCCAGCACGCACAGGCTGATCCATGGGACAGCCTTCCACTGATTCCCCTTGGAGAGTGGTTTCCACAGCCGTGCAGAGCTGATGTGTCTGTGTCCAGCCCTGCCCATGCAGAGGAAGATCTCCAGGCCACAGAAAAGTGACTGTACCAGGAGCACTTTGTCTGCTCCGGGCAGGTGAAAGCAAAGCAATTTGGCTTTCACCCACCAGCATCAGCCCCAAGGGAGATTATTGGCCTGGGCTTCCCTCCTCCCCTGCAAGCAGAACACTAAGGAGGAGCAGAGAGCACTCAACCCCCAAGACATGGCCAAAAAAATTTGCCCTGGGACAGTTATAACTGCAATGGTAGAGATCAGGAGCTGATGGAGTCAGAAGTTTGATCCAGTTTTTTAAGGCCTGTTTTAAGGCTTTCAGAAAAGCACATATTCCCCATTTCTGGTGAAGCCCCTCTTAATCAACAGCCCTGCTAAATGCTGCAGACCCTTCCTAGCAGAGAAGTTTTACCTTTTTACTCATGTTTGCCTGCAGCCACAGAGATCCCAAACCCCAGCCAGCTCAGTAACACTGGCTTGGCTCCTTAATCGTACATAAACCATTTAAACACACAACAAATAAATAGACATGTTCTGTGCTCCTCCAGGAGGGCTTAACACCTTTACAAAGGGATTTCTTTGATACTTAAGCAATAATAGATTGGCTTTCATTTTGTTAAGACCTTCCTTATATCAACATATCTCTTCAAGTACTACACTTCCTTTTATGAAATGCTGGAATTCTTTCATGTTGAAAATGCTTTTACAGCCAAGTCCTCAGTTGTGCTGGCATTTCTCGTGTCTTGAACTCCAAACTGGCTAACCGCAGTCTCAGAATTCCCAAAGGAAATAATGAAAATTCCTAAAATCCTTGGCAAGGAAACAGTTGAAATTTTAAATTGAGTTAATCGTTTTAGCGAAAATGCTTGTAATAAAATAAATATGGGGAGCTGGGGTGAGGAGGGGGAAAATCTGCTTCAGAAATGAGGATCAGAGGGTAAAAAGAGAAAGGGAGAGAAGATCCTCAAAAATGAAGCTTTTTCTGCTCCCTTACAGTATTTTGTGATAGGGACAGCTGCAAAATCCTCATGAAAGGAGAGCTTTGGAGGGTGTCCTAGTGCTGTGGTGAAAGTGATGTGCTTGAGAGCTCACTTAATGCTTCAGGATCACTCTGGCCTAAAATTTTGGCATGAGTGATGCCAGGTGTCTTCAGTGGCTGTGAAAAGGTTTCTGAGGGAAAAAACTGATCTCTGGGCCTGCACTTCCGTGCCACCAGGATGATTGCATGAAACTTCTAACTCAACTAAGCAACATAGGTCCATGATAGGCTTTTGTATTTCCTTTTTTTTTAGTTTTTAATTGAATCTGAAAGACTGTAATTATAGCCGTTCGAATATGCAGAACGAAACACACCATGATTTTTGCCTCTTCTTTTCTTTTTAGCTAATAAAATCAATGGTTACAAGAACACTTAGTTATCAGATCTCAGCAAATAATTTCCAGATGACCTTTTGTTTATGGACACTCTTCACTGTATTTTCTCTTCCTACTCTTTGTAGGTGAGTCAATCCAGTGAAAATGTGAAAGAACAGCAATATCCAGGTGATAAAATGCCAAGAAAAGGACACGATGACTGAGATCTGCTTCGTACCCTGAGTAGTTGTTGTTTCATAGGTTTCCCCATGCATAAGATGAGAAGGCTCCAGGGAAACCTTAGAGCCCCTTCCAGTTCCTAAAGGGGCTCCAAGAGCTGGAGAGGGACTTAGGACAAGGTCCTGGAGTGACAGGAAGAGGGGGAATGGCTTTGCACTGACAGAAGGCAAAGTTAGATGGGATATTGGGAAGGAATTGTTGGCTGTGAGGGTGGGGAGGCCCTGGCACAGGTTGCCCAGAGAAGCTGTGGCTGCCCCATCCCTGGAAGTGTCCAAGGCCAGGTTGGATGGGGCTTGTAGCAACCTGGGATACTGGAAGGTGTCCCTGCCCATGGCAGGGGATCTCTGTGGTCTTTTCCAACTCAAACCATCCCATGAAGGGTTTTCCAACAAGTCCCTTGTGCAGTGCTGTCCTGTCCTGCAGGAGAAACCATGACAGGTTGTGCCCCAGGAGTGGAATATCAACAGCACTCGGTCGAACCAAAGGCTCACCTGGACTGCAACTGTGGCTGCAGCCAAGAGCAGTCCTGGAGATGGGATATGGGGAAGGACTGTGATAATTACACATGGAATTGGCAACAGAGCAGCTATTCTGGATTTCTGCTCTGCAATGGATCTCAGCACTTTCTCCAGAAAAACATCCCTGTCTTTTTCCAATGAGGCTGCAAAACATGTTGATACCAACTTTTTCATGTGGGGACACCAGTGTCAAATAGCCCAGAAAAGGTGGGGTGCTTGGCCCAGGTGCTGCAGCAGCTGGAATTGCCTCCTCCTGTAAGGTCTGTCTTCATCCACCAAGAGTCATGGAGCAGGAGAGAAGCTGTTGCACTGCACTGCTCATGCAACCCCAGAAGTATTTATTTAGGAAACTGCTCTTGTTTCCCTCAAAGAGTGAATTCACCAGTTATCCATAGGAAAGAAGTAATAGCTGGAGAAGGAGTTTGGATGTTTTCAAAAATAAACAACACTTTTTAAATTAAAAAAAAAAAAGGGGAGGAAAAAGGAAAAAGAAAGAAAAGAGAGAGAACAGAAAGAAACAGCTCTGAAACATGTGATGCTAAGGGGAGGTCAGGAAAACAGAGCCAGCAGGGGTAACAAGTCAGATAAGATCATACCATCAGTGAAAGCACTCGCAAAAGGAAATGGATAGTGTTCTAAACCTCAATTAATTTAATCTAGTGCTTCACTGAAAACAAATTATGATCTCAGATAAAACACAGCTCTGGTGAAACAAAGAACAAAGCTATTGCAGCCATGATTTACAGTTCAAAGATATTTTGTTTATTTCCTCTTCATCAGAGATCTTCGCTTCCCCCCAGAGAGCATATGAATAATTAAAGGTGGTTTCTTATGATGTGTTTGCTTTGCTCCATGTTGCCAACCCAAGGACTGATATGGGAACAATGGTGAGCTATTAGAACTTGCTGGTTGCATATTGCCTTCTGTAAATAAACCACAAGGCTAAATGGCTTCCCTGCAGTCATAGCAATCATACTGCTCTGTTTAAGTCAGGAATCCAAATAACAGGCAAATGAAGACTTGTGTGGTTTGTAAAATTGAGTTGTGTTTGACGAGCAAGTGGGGAGGGCCAAGCTGTCAAAGCAGCTTTGAGTTCTGCAGAAACACCTGCAGGGCTGGGGGGAGATAGAAAAGTCCAGCAAGCTCTGCAGGCAAAACCTGGACAGGGGCAATAAGGCAAAGCTGATCTGCCCCTAAAAGGAGTGAAATTCATTGATTACATGAGAGGCCAAACCTACATGAACCACAAAGACCACACAAACACAGGCAAGCGTGGGCTTTGCAAACCATACTGGCATCTTCTGTGAGCAGAAGAAAGGTCTGAGAACAACTCATCAGGCTTAAACACGCATTTAATACTGTAATGAGTTGGGTTTCAGAGGTGTCAGCCTCTTATGCCTATCTTTAAAGGAAAGATCATTACTTTAGACTTGATTTCTGCCTTGTGGCCTTCTGTGAAGGGAGGTGAATCCAGCTGAGCTCAGGGTACAGCTGGCACTGGGGGCAGTAGGCACAGTCAAGTCACATTTAGGAATTTGGAATCCCTTTTACATACAGACTATAGAGCAAAGAGATACCTGGCCAAAAAAACACCATCCTGGAGACCTGTTCTGCATGGCCTGAGGAAGGGGGGCTGTATACCAATATATACTCCTTTTTTTGACGTGTGAGAACAGAGCAAACAAGAGAAATCCCCAGTTGCAAGTCATCCCCCTTCACAAAACACTCCGCCCTTGTGAGCAGTTTAACCATGAGAATGAAGGCAAGTGAGAAAATTCCCTCTTTATCTGTGCACGGGGAGAAAATACAGTATCCAAGGAGGCAAAGTGGATTGCAGAGGAGCACTGGCTGGTGCTGGATGCTGGCAGGGACTCTGTGTCAGGATGACTGCACGCAGGGACTGCAGTAAGCACAGAGCAGAGATGATCCAGAAGCAGCATCCCCAGGGACCGGGGAAGGAAAGTGTCTTCATTGTGCCATTCCTAAGACATGCTGGGCACCTCACAAAACATGTGGTCAACATCCTGGATGGAGCAGATCCCAAACGCTGGTGGGGTCCAGCTGAGAAGCACGTGGGCTGCTGCTGACAGGACAGGACAGCGTTGCTGGAGGCCAGAGGAGGACAATGGCAGGACACTGAGCATCTTGAGGGCTGCCAGCCCTCAGGGGGAGGCCCTGCCTTCGGGTTATTGCTTTGCACTGTGCCTGGTGCAAGAGGGTTTGGGCCCTGCTCCTGGAATGGGGTCCCCGAGGAGCAACCACAATTGAAAGGAGAATAATGAAAGCTCTGGGCTTAATGCAAGTCACCCACTGTCCCAACGAGGCTCTGTTCTAGGACCTCTGGTTTAACCCAAACTGACACCAGCTTGGCGAAAGCCCCCAGCTGCACATTCCTTCCATACAGCTTTACAAGCTGCAAATGCAAAACCACAAACCAAACTGGGAAGAAAAAAACAGGGAGCCTGAAATGTGCAGTCTCCCCCCATCTTCCCTTATGTCCTGGTTTCTGGTCATCATACCCATTTCCCAACCCTTTTCCTTGGTAATTTCTTACCTTTCAAAACTCTCAGCCTCCCAGTAGCACCAGTTTAGCTCCTTGCTGAGTGCCAGTATGTTCTGTCTCTGCACCAAAGGCAGAAATCAATGTCCAAAATCCAGATTAGTCCTGGTCAAGTTAGATCTTCCTGGGGACAAGCTCCAGGTGAGGGACTTGGATCCCTCTGAGGCCCCTGGAAATGGTCATAACTGCTTAAAAAAACCCCAAAACTACTAATAAAATGCCAGCAACAAGGGCAAAACACTTCTTGGACAAGGAAAACACTTACTAGTTGGTTAGGACTGATGGAACTCCATCTGTGGAACTGTGGGCTCATGGAACACCTCCTCACTGCAGGCTCTGCTTGTTGGTGCATTCCTCACTCAGTTTTTGAGCAGGAAGAACAGGGATGAACTGCCTTCCCAGGCCAAGCCAACCTCTAAAGCACCATCTGGGTGTTGAACTGATTGATTCCCACCCTGGAGGTTCCTAAAATGGTGGTGTGACTACAATTGGCTGCTCCTCCACAGACTGTGAGATATGTGACAACCAAGAGACACTGCCACCAGCCTTTGCCAGGGGATCAGTAGATGGGGCACAATGGGGACATGATTTAGTGGTGAACTGAGTGATCCTAAAGGTAATTTCCAACCTACCCTATGATTCAATGAACACTTTCCAGGACCAGTCCCACATGTACATTTTAGCTCCAAGAGGCACCTGTTGCATCATCCAGTTCAACCACACACTGGAAATGGGATGCTGAATTTCACACAGTTCCCTCTGCCCTGCACTGAGGGAGCAACAAACTTGGTCAATCCTCTTCTCCCCCACTTCTCCATCCAGACCTGATCTTCCATGGGAAGGTTTCCGGGGCTGTTTCCAACAGCTCTGCTCCTTGCTCAGGTGGGAGCTGGCTGGAGAGCTGCCCAGTCCACCAGTGATCCCAGTCACTGTGGGGTCTGTGTCATACAACCAGGGCTGTCACACTGCAGTGAGCCATGCAAACAGGCACATGCACGTCTGTGGTTCCTGTGCAGATCTGGGTCACCCCATCACATTCTCACCCAACATCCACTCTAAATTTAGCCCTAGGGTTGAAGGTGATTTCTCACTCAGCTTTTTAGGTGAAAGTCACAAGAAATCACAGGGAAGGAGTCAGCACTGGTGTGAAGGGATGAGAGCAAGTTGTTTTGGTTTACTTTTATTTCCCTTCTCAGCCTGCTTCCAACGTGGCTGTTTTCTTTTTCTTTTGCTATTTTCTGCCAAATATATTTGGATACTTCCCCATCATACACCAAACTCTGAGGGTGCTCTGGTACATTCAGCAGTAGCTAAAAGAGAGCAGAAAGTTAACACTGTAGGAAAACTTCCCCAGGAACGTGCTCCAGTTTATTAATACCAGGGAGCTCACAATGGAAAGTGCAGTGCACCTACTGGGTCTTCTCATGCTACTTTTGGAAGGATTAAAGCGCCCTAGGACAGCAGCTGCTCTCTGAAGATGTGTTTGTATGCCAGCACTGCTAATGCATAGAATAAAATGGATTTTTCCAATTGCTAATGATTTTAATCTTTTCCTTCTGTTTCTGAAAGGACCAACAGAAAACAGAGTTGGCTCATGGTGTTTCCTTCCCTTTTTCAGTGCATTTTAAGGGATGTTAATCACACGCAAACTCAGAGTTCACTTTCTGCCTGAGATGACTTATTGCACTTCCATGGATGTTGCTTTGCACATCTGTGTCCCACTGCCACGCTGAAGGGAAGATGTTCTCAGCACCTTGCTCTGCATTTTTCCTTCATGCATCACACCATCCCTCAACATTTGTTTCCTTCACCAACTTTTGCCTGGAAGCCATTCCTGGAATGTGTCAGCTGAAGTGTGGGACAGACCTTGCTCTCCAAAGCAGCTGCTCCACAAAGGCCAAGCCATGGGTCTGTCTCACTGTCCTTTGCAAGAGCCAACCTTGAAAGTCATAGTGAATCCCATACACTGGAGACCCTTCCTTTTTTATATTTTTTTTCCTTTAAATTGCCTGTGTTCAGCAGCTGGGGCTCATCTCCTCCTAAAGCCAAACCTGAATACTTTGTAACTGGGGCAAAGCACTTCTGTGATATGAATTCTTTTCATTATAGGCACTTCCTGCTGGATTGACTGGATGTCTCTTACTGATCTGAATAGTTCCGGAATAAGAACCTTTCTACTTTTCATGGGATGCTATTTCATCCTGAATTTTGGAAACAAGATGCAGGATTTTCTCTGTCTTCACCACACAAGTGACGAACCTGGTCACCTTCACACCATGGCAGTGAGGGAGTGGAAGGCAGGAATCAGATACAGGATCCCTAAGGCATGGATATAGCTCAACCAGTCATCCAGGACACCAGCACTGGGAGCAGATCCTTCCCAATGAAGAGCACCACTTTCCTCATCTCAGCTCCTAGGAGCCTGTGCATATGCCCCTAGTTACAGAGAGTGATCCAGGATGGATCCATGGAGATAATGGGACAAAAGAGGTGCAGGATCCTCCATTTGCTACCTTTGCTCACTACAGCAGGTAGCCCTCAATGTTCCTCCACATGCTGGACAGGACGAGGGAGGATGGCTTTAAACTGAAAGCTGGGATTGGTTTAGATTGGATATTAGGAAGGATTTTTCCCTTTGAGAATGGTGAGGCCCTGGCACAGGTTGCCCAAAGAATCTGTGGTTGCCCCATCCCTGGAAGTGTTCCAGGCCAGGTTGGACAGGGCTTGAAGCACCCTGAGATAGTGGAAGGGGTCCCTGCCCATGACAGGGAGCTGGAAATAAATGTGTTTTAAGATCTCTTCCAACCCCAACCATTCTTGGACTCTGTGATCCTGGATGCATCTGGGCCTGGCTGTAGCCACAGCAACACGTGTACTCTAAGTTCACATGTGCTCAACAGAAGTGGCTCAAATCAAAAGGCTACAGATCAACCCACCCTCCTTTCTCCTCTTTCCTGCTCCCACCCCCACTGCCAGTCAGCACTCAGAGCACAAACACCCAATTTTTTTCCCTTCAAAGTGAAACATTCTGTATCTTATTTATTTTGAAAACAATTTATAAGGGCAATAATAACATCCTTTGGCTCCTTGCCCCTGTAGCCCCGGGCGTTATATCTGCCTCGTTATGGGAACAGCACACACCCTGCCATGTACTAACTCATACAGGCAACTCACTATACGCTCATTAAAATTCTGTAGGTATTGGCTGATACAAACGAAGCGGAAAGGCCGCGGTGCTGGAAAGCCGTCGTGTCACTGCCGAGCGTAGGAAATCACTGCAAAATAGGCCGTGTGGTATCCTGGAAATCTGAAAACCTTTTGTGGTTCCAACATCCCACACAACCCCGGGCCGTTCCTGGACACGGGAGGTGGCGGCACGTCCGGCTACGCAAGGAGGCAGTCGTTTAACATGGATCCGCGCCGGGACTGCTGCAAAAATAAAAGGTTGTGTTTGCCTTTTGAGGAAGGAGATAAATAATGCAAAAATCAAAGCGGCTGGGAAAGAAAACTTTGGAGAAAAAAAATCCGAGCCTTGGAAACCCCAGGCTCTTGTTGGAAGAGTAATGTACCTCAAAATGGAGAAGAAGAGGAAAAATGTGCGGAACGTCCTCGCATTGTGTAGAGAGTAATTGCATTGGAAAGGAGTTATAAAGTAAGCAAACATGACTTCCAATTTGATCCATATTAAGATTTATTGACCCTGAAAGTCAATATTCTCTGCACCAGGGCCAAGGTTAACATCGAGTTGGAGGCCAATGGGAAAGCTGTAATGAAGTGCTGGTTAAGAGGCCCTTATAAAACTATCCCGTTTTGCAGGAGGGTTTGGAAGTCTTTACACATGATCAGCCCCATCTTCCTCTACATTTCAAAGGGATCCCAATTGGCCAGGTTTTCTGCCAAATCCCAGCCATATGAACACTGTGCCAAACTGATAAACCCTTTAGATAATTCTTCCAGCAGAAGTAGAAACCACCTCTGTGCTACAATCACCCTGATGCTTTGATCATGGTCAAGACCTGCTTGTCTCAATCCAGTATAAACACAGATGGAAGGAAAAGTTGACCTCAGCTGATGACAAGCTAAGAACACATGTGACGATGCTGTTGGAAAAAGCAATTTTAGTGAATTTCTGTCCTTTGACAACTTCTACTTTAGAGAAGAGTAAGCACACATCATCCCACCAGAGATTTGCAAGGCTGTGCAAGTAGAAAGTACTTCTTTGGAGTCAATAAAGACGTGACAGCTCATTTACAGGAAAAGAACCCATCCTGCACTCTCACACCCTGGCTTTGCCATTGCAATTTTACAGTTTTCTTTGAAATTCCCTGTGAGATGTTAGATGGACAGAGAGCAGACAATCTCTATATATTAAATATGAAGTGGTTGCCCAGAGTCTGCTCTGAGGGATAACATTATACTTCCAGAATATCTGTGCCTGCAAAAATTCAGATTTCCAAGGCTGGTTTGGGCACTTGCCTAAAACTTTACTGCACCTGCAGAAGGGCTTGTGTTCCAGACATGATCTGTTTTCCCCAGTTTTACCCATCAGGCCAGTAAATGATACCACTTCTCCCAGAGAAACTTTACTAATACTGATCTACCAAATCTTCCTTAGCAAGATGTGAAGGGGCAGAGCTGGAGACAAGACCACAGTTGTTATAAACCTGGTGGCAGCACAGTCCAGCAGAGCTCACCACGAATTGTATGAATATTTTTGGAGACTATACAAGACCACAGCCCTGACAGGGAATATGGATTGATTTGGAGCACAGAGGGAAAGCAGCATAGCACTTATTTCAGCCAATTCCAGAGGAGCAACTTACTTTTGAAACTACTTTGAATAAAGTCACAATGATTTCCCAGGACTTTGATGGGTTTGTACATTTTAATGTCTTTCTCCAGCTGCTTGCTTTCTTCTTGTGTTCATTAAGACATTTGGTTTTGTTACAAGGTCTGGGCAAGAGAAAAATAGCTGTATGTATATTTAAACAGACTATTTAAATAAAGAGCACCATGTACTGGCACAGAAGGATTCTTAGTGTTGTTCATATTGTTTTTAGGTCTAGCAAGGCTGTTGTTACGCACAAACAGCATCTCAAGCCCAGCTCTCACCAGTGTTCTCATCACAGCTTTGTTCATCTGTGCTTCATTTTTCCTTCACCATGAAGCACCCACTTTGGGTCAGAACCTGCAAAACACCATTGTCTTCTGGAGGAGGGAGATTCCTGAGAAAATTGGTCCCTGATGATCTCTTTTGGCTCTCTGTCCTGTTAAACACCTCCCTCTGACCCAGTTGTGCTTTGCTCTGTGGCAGCATTTTCTTTAAGAACCCAAAATAGGGAGCACCTCAGCAGGCTCTGAGGGGTTGTATCCAGGCTGCTTCACTAGAATTAGGCGTGAAACTGGAGAGAAAGACAGAAAGATAGGATTTATGTCATCAAATGGGAGCCTAATGCAAGCCATACTCCCAAACCACTGGACAAGCCAGGTCTAATGGAAAAGAGACTTACTGCCTGCAATTCAGTGACAGCTACAAGTACATCCCCAGACCCAGATCACAGCCCTTCCTCAAAACACTATCAGTAAGAAGTCAGCTCTCAACCTAAACCTTTATTTAGCTGTGTTTTACAATTATTGCATAACTTGGCATCATGGGCATGGCCCTACATGGACTAGGAGAGTGCTGAGGGAACAGGGAGCCGAGCTGGCAGTGCCATTTGCCCACACTTTCTTACAAAACCAATTTTCTTCTCCCAAATGACAAACAGAAAACAGGAGAAGAAGCAGAAAGCTGTTGCCATTCACTGTATTAAAGATGAGTATTAAACATGACATGGTCACAGCAACTTTGTTCTGGCAATACAAGATACAGCCTTTTGCATTTCAGCACAAAAAAGTGTTTTGTCCCCAAAAGATGTTAATTTTGTGCAGACTAATCACCCGTTCCCCCCCAAACCTTTCATTAGCACTGGGGTATTTGAGCCACTCAAAACTCAAAAAGAAGGTTTTGAGGTCCATCATCAGTGAACATCACTCCCTTGAAAGTAGAGAAACAGCACAGGCAGAAGCTTCGATGTCCCAGATGAAGCTCCAGCTTTCTGCTCCGAGAGTTTATACCTTTAAGCAACACAAAACAGAAAAGAAACCAAATCCTTGAGATGAGTCACTCTAAAGTGTGCCCGTTTTTCTCCTCGCAGGCCTGAGCAGCCTCACACAAAGCCCCGGGGGCACAGGCTCCTCATTTGGCAGCTCTCAGCCAGAAGCGGGGCCGGGGAATACCTTTACGCTGGAGAATTTGGCTGGTAACAAGGCTTTTCAGGAACATGGCAATTGCCCACGTGAACGCATGGCTTCCTGCATTAATATGCTAAAGAGACAAGACAAGCATCCTTAGCTACAGCTGAGGACTAATTAAGACTGCTCTTTTACAAATATTGCATGGTTCATTCCATTCTTCCCCGATTAAGAACAAAAGAAGAAAGAAGTCATTTATTGTCATGAGTCACTTCAGATACAATGGAAGGAATTCCAACAGATGACTGAGACAAAACAAAAGCTGACATTATGAAAGCCATGTCTAAACACTAATTTAAACTGTCAACTTGCTAGTGAGGAAGGTTCATGACAGAGGGAGAATTAAAACTTAAAAGAGCACATAAATCATTGAAGAGATTAGCAGCGTGTGATGGGGCCAAAGTACTCCGTGCTGGAAACTCTGTGAATGGTTGTGAGCTCCCTCTCAATTTGGGGGTGAATGCTGTGTTTTGCCAACAGTCGTGGACTAAAATGAGTAATCCGGGCTGCGTTCCCAGAAGTGGGAGCTGTGTGAGTCAGTGGCTTTACTCCTATTTCCAGCAGGTGAGGATCAGACCCTTTGTGTCCTGACCAGCATCTGAGCATTAGATAAAATCTACCCTGAGCTTTCCTCCGACTTATCGGAAGTGTTTAATTTCGGAAAGGAGCCAAAAAATGGCTTTGGGCCACATCCGGAGCTGCTGGAAATGGTCATGGCTGACTCCCAAAATGTGGCTACACCACCCAAGAACCCTTCCCTTTCGATAGCACCACAGTATCTCCTCTCTTCTGATTTACAGGGGACATATCTTGAGGTAGTGCCTCCAAATTCTCTCCAGTCCCGCTTTCCACCAACTGAAAACTCTCTCATCTCCACTGCAATAAAGAAACATGGCACCTAAAAATGCTCTGTGCGCTGCAGCGTTTCACTCGTGGATTTTTTTTCCTACACATCAGGAAAATCTCTTTCAAAAGAAAGATTTTTTCGAGCAAGCATGTACTTTTCAGCCCAGATGGCTTTTCAAACAGGGACATATCGGCTCTACAGGCCATGTTGTTTGTTCCAAGTCTTGCAGGGGCAGTGAGATACAGTTCTGCAAAATTAAGGAATATTCGGATTAGACCATCTAAAATCTGTCTATATCTTCTTATTCCCTTTGTTGTTAATAGTCCCAAGATAGAAAACCCATACATATTGATGGATTTATGAAGATTTAGCACCTATCTTAACCATTTCAAAATCTGGGTGATCCTGAAATCCACACAAGCAAAAGCTCCATCTTTTCTTCAGCTCATCATGCAGGTTCTTTCCCTGCTTCCCTCCCAGACCAAAAAGCCAGCAGTGAAATCTCCAACCACAACACCATAGCCCAGAGTTTATCTTAGTCAAAAATAAAAGGCCAAGAAGTATTTAGTTTGCTGCTGAATAAGATGACTTCTAAAAATGCAGTTATTTACCCATGTGGGGGCATTTTATCCATTGCTGTACAAACTGGTGAGCAATATTGTTTCTCTTGGACACCAGCAATGAAGAAGATTCTTGTCCCACTGTACTAATCTCCCAAGGATGAAGATATTAGTCTGAATAGATCATAGGAGCCCTTTAACTGTCTAAACATCAGTCCAGAGTTGACAGGGACACTCTGCAGTGGGAAGGTCCAGGCCTTCACATCCTAGAATTGCTGCTGGAATTAGGTCACTCTCAACTTTGGCTCCAATTCAGGCAGAAGTTCAAAGAGTCAATTTTAAAATAAATAAAAAGAGGGAAAGTAAATGAGATGCAGAGTCCTTTAACTTAGAGGGATGAAATCACTGTGGAAGCTGGGGAGAGATTTGCTGTGAGTTTAGGAGCAATTAGGATCCTTTCCAGCATCCTTGTGTTTTGCTAGGATTATTGCAGATGACCAGACTGTTTTCATCCCATCCTTGTCTTGGAAATCAGTACAGATTTCACTATATTACTGTTGCCTCCTTGTGTTATGACAGTCATTGGGCCTGTTGTGTTGGGCACTGCAGAAAGGATGAACAAGAGGACTGACTTTATTCTGTCAAAAGGTGACAGAAGGTGACAGAATATGACAGGTAAATAGCAGGATGAAGCTGACCACATCCACAAAACGAGAAGTTTAAACATAATCAGGCAATTTTTTTAAGCTATGGAGGGCTTCTTATGAAGACCAGAGGAAAGGGTATTGCAGAAACCAAGAGAAGAAGTGAGATCCTGGATGACATCTTCACCTGTGGGAATGGAAGAATCCCACTGTTTTAGAGAGGTTCTGCAGAAAGCCTACAGGAATTGACCATGCCCTGGATGAGATGGCACAGAGATAACCAGGAAAAGATAGTGCACGTTACAGACAAGAGTGGAGGCAGTGTTGGCTGTGATATCCTTGGCATTCAACAGAGAAAGGAGCAGAGAAACACGGGAAGAAAGATGAAGACGTGTTGGTTTAGCCATGTTGGTCAGTCAAAGAGTGAGATCTCTGAGCCTTTCTCAGAGTAGAGAACAAGGTTGGAAAGCAGCAGAGAGATGCCAGCTGGATTTTTGTGGCGTGGTAGAACTGGAAAAGAAGAAGGTCCCATATGAAAGTTAAAGTTGGACAAATTGAAGGCAAGCTTGCTGGATTAAGAGAAGAGGTAGAAGCACAGAGAAACATGAAAGACAAGATTTAATGTTGAAGAACAACACTTTCTCTTCAACAGCTGCCAGTCTGGTCAAGGTAGAAGAGAGTGGGAGCACAGGGCTTGCTCCAAAAATGCCCCCCAAGCATCTAGATATGAATGTCATCTGCAGGTCCACCAAGTACTGGGTCTAGCTTGTGCTTTTGAGGCAGTGAGCCTGTCCCAACAGAAGCTGGGTAAGGGTAGACCATCCAAAAAGGGTTGTGCTTTGTGCACTTTGCTTACCATTCCTCAGAGCTTCCAGTAGAAAAGATGAAGCTCGATGGGAGCCCACTGACATTGGTGGAGTCCTGCAACAGGCTGATACCTCACCCTGCAACATCACCTTAACACCACTGCAACTTTCCCAGAAGCCTCAGCTTAAACTTGCTGTAACACAGGGGTGAATCAGCCCTTTTCACACTGACATCTGTAAATCTACACCCAGGGTAAAATTAGCCCCAGGACAGTTGTTCTGACACTTTCACAATAGCACTTTTGGGGAGTTTGGCTTTATTTTGCTTTCTTTTTTTTATTTTTTTCCTTCCTTTATTTTAATTCACTAAACCTACTTCCATGGCATGGAGAGGGAGAGAGATATCCCTGGCCACTTCATGTGAGTGGATCACAAGTCAAGAATCACTGCAACTGTGCTGACAAACAGATCACACTTTGGAGATCCGAGCCTGAGCGTTACCTTATGTTTTAGCAGCTTCATTGGCTCCAACTCCCAGGACTGTTTGAATTTCCCACCAGCTCTTTTCCACATATTTTAGGTGTTGAATAAATTTCGAGCTCAAAGGAACAACATTTCCAGGCTCTTGATGAAGAGCACGTCTATCAGTTGAGAGCAGGAAGAGTTGCCAAGCATTTTGAAGGTTGTTTGCCTGCATCTGAGATGTGCATGAGCCACTCAGCCCCACAGGGTTATTTAAGGACCCTCCGGTATCTGCTGAGATATGAAGACAACATAAATATCCTTATGTGTGTGCTGATGGGACAGAGATCCATAAATACATGAGCAGTTGGCTCCATTTTTCTCTCAGCTCCCACCCGTGTTTGTAAACACTGGGGAAAGAGACCCAAATCTGTGTCCAACACCAGGCGGTTACGGAACATGCTGTAATTCTGTAATGCGAAACAGAGCGGCTCGCTAACCGTGGAGAGAATTCCTGACATGATCCTTTTACGTATTTTATGTTAATCACTTCCATCTCAGGAACACACACAAACAATACCCCATTAGACGTTCCCTTTGGCACTCGGACAGCAGCTCAAGCTGCCTCGTGTACCCGAGCGGCGGCCGGAGCAGCCGCAGTGGGGACGGGAGGCCATGGAAGCAACCAAAGACAACGTGCAAAGACTAGGGCTATGACTCCTGACTCCTGGAATGGGTTCCTTCATGGATTTTCCTGTGTGCTTTTATGGGAGAAAAGTCTCCAGCTGCTCTCCCAAGAAGGCTCATGGATATCAGGGCGCTGCCGTGTTCCTAAAGACCCTAAAGCTCTTCTTTGTGTGCATAGGAAGGAAGTTTTCTCAGCACAGATCTCCACGTTGCTGTGCCTTGAGCAGATCTCCCCTTATGTAGCACAGAAAAGACAGTGCCCGGGATAAATTGCTCAGGTTTCCCTGTCCCTTATCCAGTACTCGGGGCACATGGAGATTTAACTCTTTAAATAAGCATTGAAACTGCCTGGAAAATATTTTTCCATTGGAAAGAAAGATTGGATTGCTTAAGAGCAGGGATGTCCATGGAGCTACAGCAGGGCTTTGCCGTAAGCTGTGACAAAAATATCACTCAAGGAGGGGAGTTGGGACTACTCTGGGCATCAAGGGTGCAAATCCTGCTGTTGGGGGCAATAGGCAGGAGTTCCTGGGGGCCTCTTTGGTCTGCAAAGAGCCCGGGGTGCAGGCAAAGGGAGAAGGAGAAATGGAGGTATCTGCCACGTGTGCAGAAGCAGCTTCAGGAAAAGGACACATAAAACAAGTCTGCTGATGCAAGAAGGGAGATTCCTCATCATCAATAAAATACCCACCCCATGGTGAGGGCAGATGGCTTTGTCAGCTCACCACAGGAATTGCAGCAGGCATTGGGCCCCAGTGCCAGCGGGGTGGGATCCACAGGGAGGCCTCCATTCCCAGAGGGACCAGCACACTTCGGCTCATGGGCATCAGCCACCATCGTTCCACACCAGGAAAAGCAGAAAGGAGAAGTTCTCTTCAAATATCCAACAGTTCACATGTGATTTTGAAATCATATGCTCTCGGACACTGTATTTTCCTTCTATGTAAAATTTTTTTATCACTAAAATGGAAACTTCAGGGTCTTATATCGCACAGCCCTGAGGTTGTATCAAAGCAAGACATCCTGGCACTGGTGCCACTGTGGAGCAGAGCCTGGGTAGGGACATTTCTGCTCAGGATGTACTTTTAAAGTGATTAAAAAGCAGCTCTGACTTTGAATAGTAACGCTGAAACAGAATTCACTCCAACATTCACTAGCCCAAATGTCTTCACTGAAATCATGCTGTTCCCCTATTGTTGTTTAACAATAAATCCTGTCCATGGGGAAATGTGTATAAATATGAATTTAAGAGTTCCCAGATACAAAGTATCTCCACTTTTTTACCCTCCCAGGAGATAAATAGCTTAGAAATCTTCCTACAAAAATGTGCTTTTCTCGATGCTTTTCCCCTCAATGCTCTAAAATGATTCTGTATGAGAGGACAGCATCCAGACACTGGAAGAGCACTGCAGGGTGAAGAAAAGCATCTTAATAAATAAGATACTTGCTTTATTTCAGTGCTGAGGGGTTAACCACCACCCTGTGCAGGCGGATGTGCTGCTCTGGAGCCCAGCTGGGTTGTTCTGTGGGAAGAGTAGTGTGGATTGTTGTGGTCACTGCTTCCTCTCTCAATGTTCTGGAGTCCAAGAGGCAGTTTGGGAGCTCCCACTGGCTTCTCCATCCAGGGATGTGCTATGCAGAGATGCTTTTGTTAGAAGCTTCATTTTACAGCTGACAGGAGGGAAATGCTGCACCTCCAAACCTGGATTCCTTGTCTGCTGTGGTCCCATGGGTCTCAAAGTGGTGACAGCCTGTGGTCTGCAGGTCAGGGGGATCAGTGAACCAGAGCAGTGATTGAAGGGACAGCTCAAAACAACCGAATTAGGTCTCAGCTCTGCATCACGGCCAGGGAGACTCCACTGAGTCCCCACTGAGTGCAGAGGATACATGGAGAACAATCTTCCATGGCTCAAAAAGTGCTGGTGAGGAGAGGAGAGGAGAGGAGAGGAGAGGAGAGGAGAATTTGCCTGGCATATCCACAACCACATATATCTAGAAATGCTGCACACAATGGTGCAAACTCTCCAAGCACGGCAGAGTGCAGAATTTATCTCTTTACATTTTTTTTTAACACTTCACTTCTAATAATGTCTTCTAAAGGAAACCCTAAAGGTGATTTACCCAGAGTGGGGAAAGGCACGTGTGCACCTTGGCAAGGCATGAGGTTTGTGGTGCAATGGGTGCTGAGCACAGCCAGAGCATCCAACCTCCCTGTCTGCTGGTGGAAAGACACCACACATTTTCTATGAAGGCTGGACACAGTCTCTGGGAGTAACTTGGTAAAACCCCAGGCACTCAGAGAAATGTTGAAAGTAATCCAGCTAAAGCTCCACCTGGAAAGTGATGGGTGGGAAAAAGAGCTCGGTGATTGAGCCAAAAAAGCAGAGGTGAGGTAGCAGTAAGGAGGAATCCCCCAAGAGCCAGTGCTCAGCTGCTGCAGAGGAAAAGGTCTGGTTTTCACCACCTCATTTCTATGTGTTTGTCCATCCTGAGTTTTAATCGACCCTCTATAATAATAACCTAACAAAGAGCCCCTACTCTGCACAATTGCCACGGTTACTAATTTCTACTGACTCCCTCTATCAACATTTCTTTCACTCCAGTTTTGCCCTGAGTTTTTTCATCAGTGCATGGGACTTTTGGGGGAGATCAGCTCAGCTTCCATGATCTTTTCCAAGGTGCTGGCGGTACCAAGGGAGAACTAACCATCTTTATGATTTGTGTTGTGAAACTCTCCCTCTGCTCCCCTCCCTCATAAAAATACAGAAATGCCACTTAAATCACTATTGTTCCCTCTGATTTAATTTCATGCCACTGCTGAACAGCTATAGCTATTTACAGCAATCCCCTGTTAAGTGATCATGGCTTACCCTGGATATTTAGGAATTTTTACTGAAGTGAGCTCATCCTCAAATTCAGCATCTCTTCTTGCAGCCCGGGTGTAGATAGGACATGTTTACTTACTGTGCTCTGGAAGCTCAAATATTTAGTTTGTGGTTTCAATGACTGGACAGTCTGTGCTCAAAGGCTACATATGAAACTCAGAGACCTCAGAGGGAGAACAGGTCTGGGACTGAAGGTGCAAACGTGTTTGTCAATACTCCAGAGCCCCCCTAACATAAGGTTTAAGAGTGCACAAATTAATATAAACAGCCTGCTGATGTCCATTTGACAGAAAATGTGGGAAATGGAGTTTACCTTGAATTTATGAACTGGGAAGGCTATTCCTCATCCTGATTAATGGTGAGTCACGGAGCAAACCCGAGGCTGTTCACAAACCCGTGTGCTCTACGTCAGGTGTCATGGGAGTGAGAACAGTGGGAGAGCAAAGAAAGGTCTCAAGACAGTCTGTTAACTAATTTTCATGTGCCAAGTGAAGACGTGTCCTGGAATTTTGCAAAAACTATATTTAGCAATGCCAAGCGTCTCCAAAGAGAGCTTTGTAAGATGCTGCAACAGGAAGAAAAATACACACAGGTATAAAAGCACTCTAAGAAAGCAATAACTTACACAACCTTAGAGGGAGATCCGACAATATATTTACTGCCAGCTGGGGATGGAGATGAATATCCAGAAGGCTGATGAACAGCAGGCTGCCCAGCCTTGTGCTTCTGCTGGAATACAAGTGCAAAAAGAAGCTCTTGCATGGCCTTTTTCTCAATGGGTTTCCAGAGTTTTTACCCTGGGCAGCTGATGTTTCTCTTGAGCATTCCCACATGGCATTCCAGCATAGCCTTATCCTCATGCTGAGAAACCTCAGCAGAATCCAGAGACACTATTTTTTTAATGTTGCTTTATATGTTGCTTTTCGATATGCTGTGGTGGTGTAACACCATTGGGAGCAATAAGGCAAATCCTCAAATCCCCAGTTGGGTACAGAGAAGGGCAGGGAAAGGCACCAATGTCCTGCAGGACAGGGAAGTGAGATGACCCAAGTCTTGATGGAGCTTGGGATGAAGCTTGGCTGGCTGCCCAAACCAGCCCTTGAAATACAGTCACATATAACTTAAGACCCAGGTAGGGTAGCCCATGGGTATGTTACATCCACTACAGTCATAAGGGACAAAGCTTCAAGCTGCAAAAAACACCACTCAAGGCTTTGAGTGCAAAGGAATATGATATTTCATTTAAAGGGACTTACTTTCCCTGCCAGTGGGAGTTTTTTAGCAAAGGATCTGTGACTTTACAAGCACTCTCTAATGCCATAGGATTCCCGACCTCTAGGGGCCCAACACAGGCTTCAAATTTAATATCCAATAGGGTGGCAATACAGGGTCACTGTTTGTGAGGCCACATCTTGAGTCCTGTGTCCAGTTCTGGGCCTCTCATGACAAGAAAAACATTTTGGTGCTGGAGCAAGTCCAGAGAAGGGCAACAGAGCTGGGGAAGGGTCTGAAGCACCAGGAGCAGCTGAGGGAGCTGGTGGGGCTCAGCCTGGAGAAAAGGAGGCTCAGGGGGAACCTTCTGGCTCTTTGCAACTCCCTGAGAGGAGGGAGGAGCCAGAGGGGTCGGGCTCTGCTCCCAGGGAACAAGGGACAGGAGGAGAGGGAACGGTCTCAAGCTGCACCCGAGGAGGTTCCAGTTGGACATCAGGAAGAATTTCTTCATGGAAAGGGTTGTCAGGTATTGGAAGGGGCTGCCCAGGGAGGAGGAGTCCCCACCCCTGGAGGTGTTCAGGATATGACTCAATGTGGCACTCCCTGCTACAATTTAGTTGACAAGGTGGTGTTTAGTCAAAGGTTGGAAATGGTGGTCTTGGAGATCATTTCCAACCTAAACAATTCTATGATTCTATTTCACCCCATAGTCATCCATGGCTTGATCCTACAGCTGAGGAGCACAGGGAAGATTTCCTGCATCTTCATGTTTGGTTTCACCATCCCATGCTTGCTCATTTGGACACCACAGAAAAGGAAGAGGAATTCCATCTCAAACGATCCTTCAAAATACTCTCTGATTGAACAATGATACATTAAAAGCCACCATCACCAGGCAGTTTTATTATCAAATATCTTCAGGAAAACAAAGAGGAATTAACCTGCTGCAGTACACACAGGTTTCTTTCATAAAGGAGAAAAAAACTGGGGAAAGAGAGGAAAAGGGAAAATAAAGCATAATGCTACAGGATCTCCCCAATAGCACAAGGGGCACAATCCAGAACTATACAACAGCCACACAACAGAGGCCCAAAGGACACACTGTCCCAGCAGAAGGGCTGCCAGCATCCTGACAGAACTAGGAAGTCCTCTCTCACAGTTGCCCTGTAGACATGAAATTACACAAAGAAAGACTTCATTAGGATCCCGAGCTAAATATAGTTGAGTGAGGAGAGTGGAACATTCAACTTTTGCTCTTGGCAAGCAGCACAGCTTTGCAACCTTTAGGATATTGTTTTAACTAAGCTGGAAATCTACATGGCTGTGATTCTGACAGCTCAGCACCTACCAGGGGGAAAAGAATTAGGAAAATAAAACCTTTACCTGAGAAAACCCTGGAAAATGTATGTGCCCTCATGGCAAAGTTCTTGCCCAGACAAAACTGCTGCTGTCACTGGGAATGACAGGCTGGAAAATTATTGGCGTCAATGAGAGTTTTGTATGAGCTAAGACCATGGGGTCAGAGCCAAACTGTTTGCAGCTCCAAAAGTCTTAGAAGATTGTGGGTAAAATAGTAAATAACCAGTTCTGAGCCTGTTACGAGGCTTTCTGAACAGTCAAGGTCCACCAGCACCTTCCCTAGGAGCTCATCCCTGGTGCAAGAGCTCTGTCCTGGTCAGCATCTGGCAGTGCCTTGGCATCACTGATCCCTCTGCACCTCTGATGTGGAAATGACCTTCCTGCTGAAGCCTTAAAATGCAACCCCAGCAGCTTCAGGATTTCAGCAAAAACACACATACATGAGGAACAGAATCACTTTTGTGTGGGCACTTTGATGCTCCTGAAGGAGGCAGGACACCACTGTCCAAGCTGGCACCACTTGGAGCCTGGGGCCTGCTTTATGTTCATGAGAGGAAGCCCTGGAATCAAATGACATATAATTTGATGAGAGGACACCTATTTGTATCAGGCAATCCCAGACCCTTCTCCAGCAGGAATTGGAGCACCAAGCCACCAGCTCTGCAATCAGCCCTGAGGGTAAATTTGGAGTGCCAGGAACAGGAGCCAGACTCTGGTCCTGGTTTCCTTCAGTGCTCAGGTGTTTTATTCCAAGTTCTGGTGGTGTCAGGTGTACAGCAGTCCCTGGAGCAGAGGCAGACCCGGGGCAACCCACTTCTGTTCATGGTCAGCTTCATGCTTGGCATCCCCTTCAGAAGGAAAATACTGATGTTCTACAAGGAAAGGGAAGGGAGAAGAGGTTGTGGGTTTGGGAAGGGGGTTGTGGGGACAAGCAAGGCTGAAGACAAAGCTCAGGAGTGATGGAAAGTCCTGGGCTTTAGATCAGTAGCTCCCAGTTAACTTGGAGGCCTTTGCCGAGGTCTTGCACAAATCCAGAGCTCACTCTGCCAGGGACATCTTTTTAGGGCTGTCACATTCTGTCTCTGCCTCCTCTGCACAGGAGAACAGCACAAACACCCCAGGGACTGCAGAGGATCATCCTTCCTTGCAAGGAAGCCAAAGGCACGAGGGTGCTCATAAGCACATAAGCTCCCAACACCCCTCATGGTGTTAAGGAGTCAGGCACGTAGAAGCTTTCATTAATCTGGCCCTTGGAACAGTCCTTCTGTTTGTTCTGGATCCCTAATAACACCACCAGTTCCTAATAAAAGGTCAGCAATCCCACAGTCATCTGTCATCCTAACAGCATCCATTAAAGAGAATAAAACACTCACAAATCCAGCTCATGATGCTGGAAGAGGGGGCAGGACACCCCACAAACTCCATTAAGAGATGGAGTGGGACAGAAAAGGAAAAACATCCAACCTGTAAATGATATCTCCTGTTCCCCCACAGCTACGTCAGTGAGGGTGAGGGCTTGGGTGGAAATGACTCCTCTGGGGGAACTCCGTGCGATGCAAAACCTCCACCAGGACATCCTGCCTCGAGGGCTGTACATCTCTCCTGTCAGGGAGAAACCTGAAATAGCTTTTTGAAGACATCTCCCATTAAGTGTGCTGTCTCCAACAGATGGTCAGGGGATGCAGGGGAACGACCAAGCACAGCTGAACCGGGGGAGTTTCCAACCCAATGGGAATATCCACAGATAGGAGAGAAAAAGGTGTATGACCCTGGGAGAGTGTTTGCAGAGGGTCAGTTGAATAAGCCAGGTGGAATAGAATCAGTTTATCCTGCTTAACTTTTACCCTCAGGCATGTCTCTGCACTACCACAAACTTACAGACCCCACTGCCAAAATCCAGAGCATGAACATGGCACAGAGCCGCCCTTCAGCTCTTGGTTTGGGCTGTGCCTCTGGACCTCAGCCCCAGGGCTGGAGGCTCCCAGGACAGAGCAGTTGGCAGCCAAGGCCAGCCAGGGCTGCAGCTTTCGAGACACGCTCCACAAACATCACTGTTTTAGGAAAAACATCAGCAAAGAGCAGTCACGTGTTGCACTCCGGGAGCTGAAGGCGTGAGAAGGGCTTAAAAAAAAAAATCTATTCATTGAAGAAAAGCAATCCAGAAAAGAAACCAAAAAAGGAAGCAGTCCTGATGCAGATCCCCCCAGAGAGCTGTGGGGCATCCTGAGCAGGAGAGTGGCTTTGGACAACAGCATCAGCCTGGGCCAAGCTGCCCTGGCCCACACAGGCACCTCCTGGATGGATGCAAGGGGCTGACAGATCTCTTGAGACCAGGGGTTCCCAGGATGGCTTTGCTGCACCTAGTCCTGGTCCCATGCTGGAGCTGTGCCCTCCACAGCCTGCACAGGTGGCCCTGCTGAGGAACCCCTGCCTTCAGATGCTACCAATACTATTATTTCCTAAAATGTCACTGCCTTTCCTCCTGCCAGAACAGAGTGTACCTGTGGCACATCTGATCCTCCTCACTGTAGTGCAGCCTAAGGCAGTCTCTAGTCTTGTCTCTTGTTGTCCCTAGTCTTCTGCTTTTTTATTTTTCTACATTAAAACTGCCCCTCTGCAAAAGGCAGCCTCCCCAACAGGGTGGTAGTGGGGCAGGTGTGCTGGAAAAACCCATTTTACAGCATGGATTCAAGCTCAGAATAAATCCAGAGACATGGAAACACTGGTGTCTGGAAGCAGAGTGCCCAGCCCTGGAGTGGAGGCATCATGGACCCACATCCTCAGCCAACCCCAGTGTTTGTCCATGAATGTCACTGGCTGGGGCAGAGCAGGGAGCTTCAAGGCCACCTCCATTCCCAAATTTGCTGCCCTGTGGCTCCTGGGTGGCAGCAGGATGTTCCAATGATGCTCAGCTGCAAACACAGTGCCAGAAAGGACAAAATGATGCCTGGTTCTCCATCTTCCATCTGTGCCAGTTATCCAAGCCCAACATTTATCACCCCCTTTAAATGCACAGCCTTCCATGCCTTCCCTCTGCCCCAGACCCTTCTCATGAGCCAGGCCAAGGTTTTCACCAGGAAAACCCTCTGGAACTGAGAAAAGAGGTAGAAGAGTCCAAAAGAAACACCAGATGTACCAAGCAGTGAAAACGAGCTCTGCCACTGTGTGAGAAGGCACAGGCATGTATAACATGATATATACTGAACATACTCAGGGAAAGAATATACTTCTCACTGCAAAGTGTTTTATATGCTCACCATCAGGCACACACCAAGTCAATGGATGCTGGCACTTTACATAAATATATGATGATGCAGTGCTATATGTAATAAAAATCTGGAGCCCAAAATATGGAAGTAATTCAAGAAAACAGATCTCACATTTTTGCCTTTGTTACAGTTCAATTCTGACATGCTCTGATTAAAATTCAACATCTGTATGCATTTAAAATTAAAATATATAGGTATTCATGTTCTCCTCCCTCCACAATGTTTTACTGCTGCCTTTTTCTTCTTAAATATTAAAAACATTACATTATTTTATTTCAGATGTCTCAATATATTACACATCACCCTTTCACCTCAGAGCTTTGGTTCAAATCCAGCTCTTCGCAGAGGAAATAGAAAACATCTGAAAATATTTAGTAGTCTCATCTCAGTGTCTAATCACAGTCTGCTCTGACATGACAAAACACAACAAACAAACTGGCTTGCCACAGATGAAAAATGTTTACACAAAAATACTCAGGAGTGTAAGAATGAATAAAGACATCTCTAACTACGTTAAAGCCCGTGTTGTTAAGTAATAAAAAATAGTTTGCAGATAATCTGAGCTGCACCTGCCCCTCTGGAAAAAAAAAAAAAAGGCAGGTGATTTAAAGTCTTCGCAGCCAAGCAGGTTCTGGCTGCATGTTTTTTTGTTATTCTAAAGCAGAAAGATGTGTCAGGCTACAGTGCAAATATTGTCCATGGGCATCACGGTCTGGAAAGCGTAAGTACCTCGTGATTTAGGAATCTCAGAAGAAAACTTTATTGCCAGTAAATCCTCCTGGACTAGAATATATGTACTTTAAAAGGAGTGAGCATAAATAAGTCTTTGTCTTTGCTGGGGAATTCAGCCATTTGGTGGGTGGTTGGGAGAGCAGCTGTCCCAATAGGATCCACGTTGGGCACTGGAATGGGGCACAGCACGGCTCCACCGCTGGAGCTGAGATGATTTTAACAGGCAGGACAAAGTGCAGGAGGAAATTAACCACAGGGAGGTGCAGGATCTTCCCCCTGTACTCGGCACTCACTTCAAACCTTGGGGTCAGTTTTGGGCCCCTCATGACAAGGAAGACATTGAGGGGCTGGAGTGTGTCCAGGGAAGGGAATGGAGCTGGGGAAGGGGCTGGAGCATCAGGAGCAGCTGAGGGAGCTGGGGAGGCTCAGCCTGGAGAAAAGGAGGCTCAGGGGGGACCTTCTGGCTCTTTGCACCTCCCTGACAGGAAGGTGGAGCCAGGGGGGGATCAGGCTCTGCTCCCAGGGAACAAGGGACAGGATAAGAGGAAATGGCCTCAAGCTGCATCAGTGGAGGCTTTGACCAGGCAAAAATTCTTCACTAAAAGGGTGGTCAGACATTGGAAGAGGTTGCCCAGGCAGTGGTGGAAGTGTTCAAAAAACATCATCCCTGGAAGTGTTCAAAAAACTTGGGGACATAGGTTAGTGGTGAAAGTGGCAGTGCCAGGGCAATGGTTGGACTCAATGATTTTAAAGAAGTTTTCCAGCCTAAACAATGCTATGATTTTATGATTCTAAAAGCAGTGACAGAATCAGCTGTGGTAGCCCCAGGCCTGCACCTCCATTCGTTTTGCTGCCAAACTGGAGAGCACTGCAATGAGTGCAGTGCTCATGGGTTGGGCTGGGGATCATAATGGGCCTGTCAGTCCCTTATCCTGCTTTTATTGAAGGTGATGGAAGAGGCCACACCAGAGAAAGACGTGTTCTTCCTGACCCAGGATGCCTCTAGATGTATATCACTCCCCCTGTGGGGTTTTAGAAAACCCCTTCCAGCTGGACTGAGCAACATGAACCCATGGGTTAACCATGTGGCTCATTCACCCCCAGGCTGGGCAGCAGGATCAGGCAAGTTATATCTTGTATTAATGGCTATTGGAACTCCAGCATAAGAGAGTGGAGCAACACTTCCCCTGTATTTCTGTCCTGCATCTGCAGTTCCCACCTATTCCTCCTGCAGCATTTACCTCATTCCTGGACCTGATCAAACATTGGCAGTTGTCAAGCTCTGTTCCACAGACCTTTGGAGGAAGTGGGTCCATAAACTATTTCTAAGCCAAAGTTTTTCAACCTGCAGAAGCTGACAGGAACCTACATGTGAAAAAAAGACTAAAACTCCTTGCCTGGTCCATGAGTATCCTACAATACCTTTTTTTTCAGGAAGATATTGTAGTATTTCCTGCTGCAACAGCCAAATTAAATACGGCTAAATTAACATCCTAATGTTTCACCATATCCCCTTTAATGCAAAATAACATGTATCCCTTAATTCAATAAATTAGAAAGTATATTTTTTTAAAGGAAAAGAATACCAGTGTAGCTAAGTCTTTGCAGATCTTGGCATGTCTACAATACACAAAGGACAGGCCAAGGAGACATCCAACGACTGTGCTGCCTCCAGAAGTCAGGGCTCAGCTAATAAACCTCTCTGGGAAGAAGGATCTCTCCTCCTGGGCACAAGGGTCCTGGACACTCTCCACTGCTGCATCCGGTCAGACCCCGTTCCTGCTGGAGCTCTGAGCTGGTTCCCATTGCACACCCCATCACTGGGTTTCTTGTCTGGATAATAATTTCCTTTGCACATGACTTAGACAATACCCAGAGCATTTTCCATTATGACTTTCTCCACAGCACCCCTTGGTCTGGGTTTACATTTTATTGTCTGTGCTTCATTTTCATGTGCTTTCCTTCTGCTGTCGTGTTTTCCTTTTGCCCCTTGATGAAATCTCTCTCTTTGCTCACCATATTTAAATTCAACAATGACACACAAGCTTGTTCACAGAGCTTCTCACCTCTTTACCCCTGTTGCAAACTTACTCCAAATTAATTCCCATTTCAAGATGTGAACACTGTTCCCATCAGCCATGTTGCCCTGCAAGGCAGTATATTGGTAAATTATTTCTCCAGGTTCCTGATTGACATCGTTGAAAAGATACTTTTCATGCATGTCAGTCTTTGTGGGGTGAAAATGCTTTTAACATGCTCCTAGGATTTACATGGGCTTCCCTGGTCTGCTGCTGCCAAGTTCAGATGTGGTTGGAGCATGTGACATTCTCTGTCCTACTCTTATTACATTTTCCCCTTTATCCAGCCCTACTACATATTTCATATTTTTCATATTTCTGCCCTGTGATGTAAAGAACAGCCAGTTCCTAAATGTAACCTTGTCATTTCATTCCTGTCCACTGCAGAATGAACCTCTCAGATTCTGCTGAAACCACTGGGCTTTTTTCTTTTTCTTTCTTTTTTTTTTTATTTTGTTTTGTTTTCTTTTAATTCTGTATCTCCCCTTCTAATACTTTAGGACTCAGACTTTCAAACAGCTGAGCAGATGCCACGTGTGTGCTGAGCCAGGGTAAGAGACCACACGCGCTCTCATTGAGGAGGACAAACCCAAAGCACCATATGTTTCCTTCCATCCCGACGAGCAGAGATCAGGTCTCATTTCTGGCTCTGTGTGCAGCAGTCCAGCCCCAGAGCCAGAGCTGAGATGTTTCCAGGATGTTTTCCCTCCTTTGCAGACACAGCCCTTGCTGCTCAAGCTCTTCCAGAGCCCCACACCACCCAAGCCACTGCCATACCAGCAACATCTCTATAACCTCATTAAAGAAGCCTTTCATATGTCCAGTTGAGGGCTGGGAGCCTCAGAACCAAGAATGGACAGAGAGAACAGGGAAGGAAAACCATTTCACTTATAAAAGTGAACAGAACATTTAGACAGAACAGAAAGCATTTAGAACAGAAAATACTGGGGAAAAAAATGTCATGTTTCTCAGAAAAACTATTGCATGCCCAAAAGTTGGTTTTACAAGCCCAGACTCCATTTCAAAACAGCAAATTCAGGACTGGTTTCCTAAAATCCCTGTCCAGGAATGGCATTTTATGGATTAAATGTATCCTCCAGCATTTGTTAACTTCCTATCCAATTCACTTAAGGAGTTGCTTCTTAAATAAAATATAATCTCTTCCCCCTGGATGAAAATCTGTCTTTAAACCACAGCACTCTTGCTTCATCTCTGAAAAAAGGGTTTGTCAACAGTGCAGCACCTCAACATCCAGGCTCAACATCTTCCCCAGTGACTGTTCTGCCATGGTCTCATCCATTTTCCTGGAGCACACCAGGAAGCTGCAAATATTAGTGCAGAGAGAGATCATGGTTTAAGCCCCAGAACACGAATTATTAACACCGATTATTAAACATAATCAGCAAATCATAGTCCAGGAAGGAAAGTTATGTTAACAGAAGTGTTAAGACACACACATTTGAGCTGCGGTTGATTATCATCATCACTTGAGAGTGTCCAAAAATAATAAGCAAAAAATCACCTGTTTCTTTGGCAGACAGCAAATGGATAGCTCTCTTAAATTCATAGCAGTGGAGTCCACATTCAGATTGTTCTGCTGACGGAAATCCAACAATCTCCTCCGTCACTATTGCGGGGAGAGGACAGGCCACCGATGGGAATAGTTTCACAATTCTTTTATTGGAAGCATCTGTAGAAACCATAAAACAACAACTACAATAACAGCAACACAAAGCCATGTTTTCTCACTTCTTTCCGAGCGAGGAGAGTGCCAGAGCGATTCCCAGCCCAACCCCCCCACTGCATGGTGGTTTCCTTTGTTCATATTTCACTGCCTGGATCCAGCAGCAAGATTTATGGGCTGGTGCTGGGCTTGGGATGTGCACAGGACTGGTCTCCCGGGACCTGGGCTCGGCCGTGCAGAATGGGGGTGCAGAAAGGCTCCTGCAGCTTCAGGGAGAAAGGAATTGGAGGAAGGTTATTCCGGGCCAGATTCCAGCGCCTTCCACTTAGTAACAGCTCACTGAAAATCAAGCCCTGGTGGCTAATGAGACTCTTCATGGAGAAATGTTGTCACTCCATGTCTGCGGGGTATCACACCCAAGGACACAATGCCTGGATCTGGACCGATGTCCCCTGCACTCCCTTCCTATCTTGGTCACCATCCCAGCAAAGAAGAGCCCATTTATTTCAATGTCAGATGACTTCCCTATGACAAAGTGTTCCAGGAGCACTTGTCAGCCTGGCCAAGAGCAGTATTTTAGTGCCTTGAGCTCTGCTGGGACCTGAAGTGGGACTGAGGAGAGTGGAGCCCAGTGAGGAGAAGGTTCAGAATGTCGGGAGGATGTTTGTGAAAGAGCAGGACGTGAGGTCCCAGGTGCACATCTTGGCTTAGACACTTTCCCAGTGTGATTTTTGGTAGGTTACTACATCAGTCCTGAGTCACTCTGCCCCAGCAAAAGGAGGATGCTGTGTTTCCTGGCTCTTCAGACTCTCTTAAGGAGGAAAGTCTCCTATTTGTGAAAGATGGGAGGAGGAGGCAGGAAAACAAAGCAGAGAACAAGACAACAAGCCAGCAGTAGAGTTACTTAGCTCTGCAAAAGCAGTGATGTTGTGAGCACACAAGTTTGAGCACATAAATATTGAGGGTCTGTCCAACATCCACCTCTGCCCAAACCCTCAGTGATGACCAAAATTCTACAGGACCAGAGCTCCAACACCTCTGGGCAATGGCAAAACTGGGTCCTGTGTGTACAAAACATGAGACTGATTTTGGAGTACACGTGTGTGTTTCTGTGTTGCATGTGCTCATGATAAGCCAATAAAAGAAACCTGAGTGAAATACAGACTGGGAAAAACGTAACCTATTAAAGCCACACAGAATCCATTTTTCTTTCCCCCCCAGTTCTTGCTCTTTTTCAGTTTGCCTAAATATACCTCCAGGCTTTTTCTCTTGGTTTAAGTGTGCTCTTTCACGGATAGTTTTCAACGTATGTTAAAGTCTCTGGCTGCTGCCAGCTCGGATTTTTGCACTGTGTGTCTCGGCTTTCTCTTCTATTAAGACAAAGTGCTGGCACCGCTCTTTGACCAACTACATTGTTCATGGTACTGAGCAGCAATTTTCCATCTCTGACGGTCTTTGGGTTCACCCCAGGAGGAAGGGTGAGCCTGACTTATTAAGCTCTTGTTTCTCAGAGAGCAGCAACATCTGGAGCACAGGGTGGGCTGCTGGCACGCCTCAGAGGAAAGGAATTCGGCCCAGGGTGAGGCCTGCCCAGCTCCAGAGGTGTCACTGCAATCGGTTCTGGTGGCGCAGAAATAACGAAGCCCCACATAAAACAGCACGAGGAGCACATTTCGATCCATGCTGGGCAGCTCTGGGATTTTGTTTCTTCCAACAGGGCGTTGGGAGGCCCAGGAACCATGTTGGTCTTGGTTTTTATCATCCAAAGCTACATTTTCCTGTTTCTGTAGAGTACTTTTCCACAGTGAAAGCTTGTGTTTCCCTTGACGTGTAATTCAACATGTTACCAAAATCAAGGCAGGTGTAGATGATGACCTCTGGTACTTGATTTCAGTGTCACATTCAAGTTTCCTTCTGAGGCACTGTGAAAACCCATCCCAAATGCAGCTGCCTTGTGTACCCTGCAAGTCATGTGTACCCTGTAAGTCATGGTACAGCAACCACCTTTGGCAGAAGATGGGTAGCACGTGACATGGCCAACAATTTGGGCATCCTCCCTGCCTTTATTGGGTGCCAATTTGGTCAAGGTGAGAGAAGACTTCCTGGAACAAGCTGCTTCGGGACACAGACCCCCAAAATCTATACACAAGATTCTTGTGTGTAACTCCCCACCAGCTTCTCACCAATATGCTCCTTTTCCTCATGCTCTTACACACTCCAGCTCCCAACCTTTCCTTGAGCTGAAACCTTTTCCCTCTCAATATCACTGGAGAGTCACGTGCAAAAGAAACCTTGCTGGATGGGGCTTTCCAATGTAGTGCTGAGAGACAGTCACTGAACACCACCCCCCCAAAATGTTTATGTCCTTGGTCTGCATGTGTGTTTGTAATTGTACTGCTGGAAAGAGCCCACCACCACAGTGGAGATAAAAGCCATCCAGCGTGCAACTCCTAGAAGTTTATTTTGGCTGCCAAGCCGAATGTGGAGATAGTCTCTAATTAGAAGTGTTGCCTCTGCAGCAGCACAGAGCAGTAACAACAGTGGAATTTGTGTGAAGCGTGCGCTCCCCTCACATGGCTATGGTGAATTAAGCAAAAATGTCAAACTCAGTCTGCAACCAGCAGACAAATTGCATCACATTACATGTTTACACGACACAGTAGCCTGGCTATGGAGCGTTGGTGAGAGCACGCTTCTTGACGAGCGTTGGTGATGTTCATGCTAATTTGAGTTTAGACCCAGAAGAGCCTGCAATGTTCCCCTCCCCACCTTTTCAGATTACTGTGATGGTGATTAAGAAAAGATAGTTTCTAGTTAAAGCCTTAGTTTTCATCCAGTGAACACATTTCATCCAGTGAACCCCAACAGCTGGAGTACACCCAGCCAGGGTGTTCCTCATTTGCTGCAACATTTACTTCTCTAGAGCTGACTTCTTCAGAGATGTTTATCCTTCCAGAAATATTTGCAAACATCAGGAAATCAACGTAAAAGCTTTCTGCTAAAATCATACCTCTGCCTGGTTTTATTTTAAAAGCCTTGGACCTTCCTGTAATGTACACTGAAATGGTACTTACCTATGGATGTCCAGGAGTTACAGAGAGCACACAGTTGAATACATGGTAGGACGTTGCACCATCACAAATACATTGCATTTCTTACAGGAAGAATAATATTTAAGGGATTTATGAAGTCCTTACTGGGTCTGTAATTACATGTAGATGTAATCCTCACCTGAAAATCCTCTTTCCCACTTTTGGGTTTTCCTGTGGCAGAAGCCTAGCTTACCCCAACATCAAAAGAGTGAAGAAAACTTACCCAGAACCTTTCAGGAATTCTTTAAAAACCAGCTTCCTCTTATATGATGACAGCGTGGCCGTAAGATATAATGTTCTCAAGACCTACAAAATGTAGAAATAATTCCTCCATCAAATGCAGGTCTCTGGTTTGAAGCCTGGGGAACCAGACCTGCTCTCAAGAAGTGTGAAGCTCTCAATTTCCTCCTCTGTGCCAGACACTGTCAGTACCCCCAGCCCCTTGCCAGAGCACATCACTGCACACCAGGCAGGAAAGAAAACCAGGAGTGAACACAAACTGCTCAACCCCTCTGGACTCTTGGCTGAAGCTTCACAGGGTCAACAGAGGCCAAGACACAACTAGAAGATTAATTTCTCTCCACCTGCAAGAATTAATCTCTTTATTTAAATGAGACCAAAAAACACCCTTCAATATTCACATATTGCAACAATGCTCATAACTTCTTAAAAATTAGAACAAACCTGGTGCTCCCCAGGTGACCACAGCCAGTTGAAAACCGAGTTTATCTCGGCTTGGTAACACCTGAGGCAATGTTGAACACTGTGTCTCCTCCAGGAATTGCCCCTGTGGAAGTTTGCTCTTGGTTAACTCGAGTTAAAAGCTGTGCCTGGAACACCTGACTGTGAACAATCCTTCCCAGCAAAATCTTGTGCAAGCAGAACAAACAATTTTACTCCTAATAAAACCAAGACCTTCAAGACTGACGGAGCCAACAAGTTAATCAAGTTTCCTACTAAACAGGAAGTTGTGGGACTGTGGCAGGAGGAGTAAATCTGTGTTTTGGCTGGAGAGGGAGCAGAGGGGAATAATACAAATTAACCACTGGGGGGTTTTGTTTATTTGACAGGAAAATACCCTTCAAATGTACCAGTTTGGGCAACGTCCAGTCTGATAAGACTGGAAATTAAATGAAAGCAAGCTGCAAGAACTTTGGAAAAGGGAAGGGTGAAGCCACCACAGGCATGAGGACCATTGTAATTAAACCAGTCCCACCATTAATATTTCTAAAGATTGCTACCACAATAGTTGTTATTACCACTAATTACAACTGCAGCAATACTTGCACTACAACGGGGTTTGGCTTTTCTGCCCTGGAGGAGAATCCCAGTGTGTTGCTTAAATGTGGAACAAAATTAATAGCCCCAACCCCAAAAGAAGGTTTATAATATAGCTTACAAAAGAGAATAAACTCACTGCTTGTTCCATTCTCATCCATATAAGCCAAGCTTCCACTTTCAAGGACTTGCACGTTTTCCTGTCATCTGATGGGCAATTAGTCCAATGCATCTCACAATGGTGGCGACAGACCAAATCAAGAAGAGAAAAAAAGTACAGACAAAAAATGCAATCATGTCATTTCTGCACAACATACGACCACATTTTGCTTCAAGCTACCAAACAGTACTATGGGATGTGTGTATTCATGTGAAAATAAGCCCAACCAGTCATTGAGATATATACAAAGTGGATGATTCATGATAATTGTTACACTGGAATTGCTCGACAAAGAGAGAGAAGAAAGCTGTTGATTGCCAGGCACCTCAAGAAAGACCACAGATACAGATAAATTTAATGTTATGGTCACTGTGGACGTGCAAATTTCTGTCTGCAGACTAATAGACAGGCCTGTGAAGAGCAATGAAGAAAAGCATACTCATTGCATTCCAAACAACTGGAAAAAGTTGCTCATCCACCAGTTCAAAAAAGGGGGAAGTCACTGAGTAACAGCAGCTGAGACCATTGAATAGGACAACAACCAGCACTCGAAGGTCCTAATGGGCAATACACCCTTTCTAGTCTTAATCCTTTGAAACAGTAATGGCAGAAGAAGCCATAAAGAAAACACATAGATCACAGGCTAGTTATGGACCTTCAACTCTTTGGGATTTATCTTTCTCAAAAAAAGGAGCCTTATTGAACCCTCAGTACACTGGGCGACTTGGAAGTGTGAGTATTTGTTGGATCAAAGTAAGCATTACTTCAAAAGCATAAAATGCCTTGATATTGAAGGCAATAAATCTTCCTCTGTAAAATACATGCATATATAATTTATATGATAAGCTTAATACTGAGATTTTTAGCTTGGCTTCCAACAGACATGAGATGCAGGCAATTATGTTCCCTAAGAGAGAGTCTGTCTGTCCCCTCTCAGTCCCAAAGAAAATAACTTTTGAGCCCGTTAGCCAATTTCAACCAATTTTGGCAGGAGGATGGAGGTCTTGAGGGTATTAAGTTCCCATATGCTTTGTGATAGTAGGTGGCCAGGTAGGAGTGGCAGAGTCATTAGTACATGCCTTGAAGGAATGGCAGCACTATAGACACAACCCTTTCTCAGACCTCAGAGAATGCAGGAAGACCTCATGACTGCTCAAATAGGGATGCATGAAGCAACAGCTTGAGTAGAAATTCACATCTAAACACAAGACTTGTTGATCTCCTGCTGGTGAAACCACCCGTTCCTTCTTTTCCTTTGGTCTCAACGACAGCAACGGTGCCTTCAGAGCACCTTCTCATCCCAATTCTCCACTTGCTGCCATTGTTTCTTTCCATTTAATGGGAGCCCCATTGCATTTTTGTGCCTTAATTCCCTGTTCATAACTGTGGGGCTATCTCCTAACATATGGAAACAATTCATTTTCTTTGTCATCGTTTGGATCTGAAACCCGGGTACTCTGAAATGTAACTATACATGAATTTCCCTGAACTAATTACATAATATTTATCCTATTTTCTTTAAAGTAATACTCTCTAGCTAAGAAATGAAGAACTGCATTGCTTATAATAAACTCTGCATGCTACATTGTAATCTAAACTGTACAGTTATATATGGTGAAGAACTAAAAGGTTTGAGTTATTCCCCTTGGCAAACATTTTTTTAAGGATTGCTTAAATAAGCAGTACAGAAACCAGATGTCATTTGGTAAGAGTATCTGAATGACCAAAAATTTGCTGTCTGGGTATTTTTTTTTTAACTTTATAAAAACATGAGAAATTCTTTGGATTTATATCATATTTAGCAGCTGTGAAACAGTGCAAACATCTGTTTGTACCTATAGGGAGCTGACCTACGGGGTCCTCATCTCTTAATCACCAAGCAACAAGCTAGTCTCATATACATAGTTTATTGTTTTCTTTTCAGCTGCCTCCTGCACTTCAAAGTTTTTATACTCTCATGTTCTATTATCACGGCGAGAGGGACAGTCCATTCATTGTAAGCCCAGATTTGTGCAACAACTCATCAAAATCACCATAAAGCACCGTGGTCACAGAATTGCCCTCAAACACAGCCATGAGCAAGTTTGAGTGTGCCATAAAAATTGTTGTTTCCCTTTTTTTCCCTAATATTATTGGTGGTTGGTTTGCTGCTGTGGGGTTTTTTTTAACATAAAGGCTGGGAGAACAGAAGATGAAAAGGAACAGAAGTCTCTTTTCATAGCCAACCCTACTGTGGGAAGAGGGGTTGACAAGACATCTCCATGAGATCCCAAACACTGTATTTCTTCTAGGTTTCCACAGTTGTCAGTTATTTTAAGAAAGACTGCTACCTTCTAAATCCATGCAGCATCCCAATGACTGGAAAAGAAGGAAAATAAAGCAACTTCAATGGATACCTACTTCCAAAGAGGTTCTTCCTGTTGTGCCCATGCCCAACACAAAGCCTGAGTGAGTCCCACCCTCTGTCAGAACTTATCAAATGATGCAGAGCATGGAGGGGAAAAGGAATTTGTTCAAGAATTGTTTTGCCCCACTCGTTACCACATTATTTACACAGACACTCCATCCTTTAGAGACTTAGCCAGGAGTAACAGTTTTCAGCCTCTGTGATAATCTCTCCCCATTTTCCCCCTAATGTAATATTGACCTTGGGACCTCAATTTTTATGCAGGGAGAGAAAGGTGCAAACAGTGTGGAAGAAAAGATTTGTGGGCCTTGGACACGAGAGTGGAATCAGCACTCCCAGATATACTATGAGAGCTTAAACCATACTCTGAACTAAGTCTGAAAACAAATGGGAAACACTGTATGATTCCATCCCATTACAGTACAAATAAATCATTTCTGGAAATCTAAAACAAATGGCCCGAGCTCAGCTCTATGGATGATCCAAATGCAAAAAAGCTGCTAATTCTAAAAGGCAGATGCAAGTAACCAATTAAGAATGTACCAAAAAAAAAAAAAAGGAGTGTAACTTGTTTAGCAGGAAGATGTTAAGGCCACAGAAGTGGGTCTTCCAATCACCTTTTTTGGTATTCCTGAGCAAACATTCTTTTTTGCTTACGTTAATATGGAATGTATTATGACAACGTTCTTATGCATATCCATGCCTTTTGTCTATCAGTACTTGCAGATACATTCAAAACAGCTGCAAATATTTTTTAAATTATGTAAAAGTCCCAAACACTTTGAAAAGAATATTAATATCCCTTTAAAACAGCAGTGTATTATATTAAATTAAGGATAGGAATTTAAAGAACAGAAAAAAAACCAGTTGTTAACATTAACATTTTCACTGCTTTCAAATGTAGTCATCTCAGATAAGGCTTAAAATTATTTTGGTTAAATTTAAAAGCGTTATGGTGTTTGCACATTCAGATGACAAAGCACATAATCGCACTTACAGATTACAAGGAAAGGTTTGTCTTCTCAAAGCTCAGCTGCTTTTTTACAACTATTTGAAAAGACTTTTTTTTTTTTTTTAATATAACACTTTTTCGTACAACTTTGCTTCTTTTCAATCTGCAGATCACCATAGCTACAATCCTATTCCTAGGGCAGATGGAGATGTTATTTCTCTTAGTGCTGCTTCCTCAGCCTTTGTGCAGCCATAAAAATAAAATAACAAAAATGTTACCTTAGAGGGGTAAGGGGAGACACTGATTCTTGCAATGAACCTCTCACCCATCTTTCTGTCATGGTCTTTTCACAACCATGACAAGGAGGTTGGCAGCAGGCAGAGAAGCTATGGGGGATGAGTGGAACTTTCTGTCCTCTCTACGAGACCCTTGAGGAACGAAAAATACTAATTATTGCTTTTCCCTGGCCGTGGGAGCAATGCCATAGGAACAGGGGCATTGACACTACCAAAAGATCATGGCAAAAACACCACAGGAAAGTGCTGGTGATGGATGGGTCTCCAAGCCCAGGCACAACTTCTTACAGGTCCTGGCCAAGGACAGGATGGGAAACGTCTCCCATCACCATAATCTTCCACACAGCATTTTTGGGGAAGGGCAGGAGGACTGGTGAGTTGAGTCCAGCAGAAAAGAGAAAGGGCAGTGATAAAACATCCAGGAGAGCTGAAACACCACACTGGAATGGTCACTTGGAAAAATGACAGAAACTTGGAAATGAGTTTCCTGACTCTCGGGTTAACCACTATTTTTAATGTTAGGAGACACCCACTACATAACTTGGACATAGCACAGGCTCCTTGAGCAAGTGCTTTCCTACATTTCTTCGGGCTATTTCTTTTCTCATGGACTGTGATATCACATCTTCTGGTCAAGTGTATGCAGCTCCACTTCCTCCCTCCTACCATGGACTAATGACATGTCAAATCACAGTGAGGATGGGCAAAGAGGAAAGAATAAAGCTGATTCCATGTGCTACCTCCATTGCTTAAGACTTGTGTACTATTTTTTTTCTTTTTTTTTTCCTAGGATTAAACAGCTAATAAATACAGATTTCACGTCCCATAAATAAGTGTGTTTGCCAACTCACTCAAAAGATAATCAATGGTTAGTACATGAGGCTTTCTAGTACAACAAAATAAGCTTGGTGCTTACTCTTTGAAGAGATACCTGGGACTTCTTCACTTCATTATGTTCCTACCTAGAACACCAGTTATACTCTCCTAAAAAACAACCAGTTGCTTGGTTACAGGGTGATGGGTGCCTTCAAAATTCTTAGAAAATTCTTAGAAACAAGGCCTAGACCTAGATAATTCCCACATTGCAAGGCCTGGACAGAAGCCACCTGAAGTGATTGGATGTCTCCAGGTGCCAACTCCTTGTCCAAGTTTCATCTTGCTGGAGCATCTTTTGGATGTAACTGCCTTGGTGGTATCAGTCCCTCCCTGCATCAGCCCTCACTGAGTCAGCTCGTTACACTTGTCGTTGTTAATAACATGGAAGATTTTCAGTTTGCCCTGAAATTAACCTCAAGTTTATCTGAGATTTGAAAAATCACAGGGTGGTTTGGGTTGGAAGGGACCCCAAACCCATCTTCCACTATCCCAGGCTGCTCCAAGCTCTACCCAACCCAGCCTTGGACACTTCCAGGGATGGGGCAGCCACAGCTTCTCTGGGCAACCTGTGCCAGGGCTTCAGTGTTAACCCAGACCAAATTATCATCATCAAACCATCAGATGATCCTTCATTGCTCACAGTGACCAAATGCCAAAAAGAAAATCAAATCTCAGTTTTCATCTGTAACTTTTTAGCAACTCAAATGTTTTGGTCCTTCTGCTCTGCAACTTCAGACAGAGGCAAAGCAACACATTCAATGCATTAGTACTTTTGCTTTTCACCTTTACCTTCCACCTCATGGGTGGCACTTATCGAATCTGCTTTTGCACCTGTATCTAATTTAAAGGTTATAGTTCATCCATTAACCCTGCTAACACCACCCAAGAGGCCAAGCAGCAATGTTAATTTAGTGTTATCTGGAACTCTGCTCTAAAACATTGATTAAAAATAAAAAAGGTTTCTAAGCAATGTTTAATATGTTATCTATTATGTGTTTTATTTTATTATTATATACTATATATATTATACTGTATTATATGTAGTACAATATATATCATTATGTATATTGGCATAGGGGCACAGTTTTTTATACCACAAACTCTTGTCCAAGTTTCCCTTGAGCCAAACTCCTTCATGTGTGTGAAAACACTCAGCTATTCAGCAGCAGGATGCTTTTTTGGGAGACTCTCAGAAGCTCCAAGAGACACCACCCTGGTCTTCCTCACTCAGCTGAATCATTTTCTCTTCTCTGGGCATATGTTGTAGGGTGTCTCCCCTCTCTTGCCCACACCAGCCCTGTGCTTTGCCCCTCTCCACCCCTTGTATGGTGCAAAGACCTCTTCCCACTCCAGAGGGAAAGCTCTGCCCCAAACTTCCCCTTCAATGATCTTGAGGAGCAAGAGGAAGCTTTGCACAGGAGGCACCCAACTCCTTCCCAAATTCCCCCAGGTTTTAGCAGAGGCTCTGCTGACCCACAACTTGCTCACCGTGCTGAGCTGTTCCCTCCCTCTCTCCACCAGTCTTTGGGATCTCACACTCCACGAGAAGCAACACAGAGGAAACCACCACCTGTACCCAACACACAACCCAGGGAGCTGAAATTTGCTGTGTCTGCATGTGGAAACAGCTCTGCTATCTGTGCTTGTGGTTACCTGGCAGTTCCAATGGATAATTTTTGGATTATAATTCCACTACCCTCTCAGCTACCAATTCTTGCAACCTGCCCCTGCCAAGAAAACTCCAAGAGAAATAAAATCCTGTGAAAACTTTGCTCACAAAGCTCCAGCTGAGAGCTTGGCAGCTTCCCTCCAAAATTAAGTGATTAAAGTAGTGCTAATGAGACATTCGTCCCCTGCACCTTTTTGCTTAAAATAAATATGCAGGGCTCTGCATTACAGGTGCATGCAAAATTGCTTAAATAGACATCTTGGAAGCACAGGGAAAAAAAAATAAAGGACATTGCTTAAATAGACATCTTGGAAGCACAGGAAAAAAATATAAAGGACATTGGCAAAAAGTTCCCAAAAATACTTGAAAATATAACTGAATAAATAACTCTTTTTTTGGACTGAAATCTGCAGACCTTAGCAGATGTGTCCAAGCTAAACCAAGCATCCAGGGAACTGGATCTCCTTTCTGATGAGAAATAATGAAGAGCACTGCACTGGCAGCGAGACAGGCTGGAAGAACCTACTGGTCTTTTCCAGCTCTGACTTCCGTGATAGCTCAGAGTTATCCTTAGGCACTGGCTTGATCCATCAATGAAGTCAGTCATTGAGGGCCCAGGCCCCAGGGCTGGCAAGCCTTTATCCATATAGAACTGGAAGCATTCAAACACTGAGGGAGTGAATAGGATTATTGGATACTTGCAGCCAACCATGTGCCTCTGTCTTTGTGGAAGCACTGGAAATATGATGGTGTATAAGGGGGGATCGAAATCTTCTTAGGAAGAGGAAAAATATGGGGCCATTTTTTAAAACTTTTTTTCTAATATTTAAAAAATGCCACCTTTCCTAACATTTAGAAACTGCCATCATGGAGGTGTCAGCTTAAATTATTAGGGAAAATACTAAGGCAAATAAAGAAATCACATTCCACAGCCCTGCGTGGAGGTGTAAAGGGGATATTTTCAGTGGGGCTTTTTTTCAGCCCCTGCTCTAACAGTACCTGCCATTGTGTTTGCAGGACAGGGTGTAAAATATCCTTACAAGATTTTTAGTTGCCCTGCTATACTTTGCAACACTTTCTGTTGCAGGGCCCTGCTCCTCTGAAGGTGAAGTCCACAGCAAAACTCTCCTCCTCAACAGCAATAGAAGCAGGAGCAGGCCCTGAGTTTGTAAATATTAACTTATTTCCAATGTCAGATTATTTACTCTCTGCTCTTATAACCACCCAGGCCAAATGGAGAGTGTCCAAGTTTGTTAACAATAGCTCTTGGCTGGGACAGGCCGTAGCAAAGGTTAAATCCTGTTTGCCTTATTGGAGTGTGGAGCCCCATGGACTCCACCAGTGGCTTTGGGAGGGTGAACAGGCTTCGACACCGGGACCTGCCCCCAGTTTGGCAGGATGCAGAGAGCCCTGAGCAACCCACAGGCACCGTGATGGAGACTGGATGGTGCCTCCAGGCACAGCAGCCTGACCCACCACGGTGAGGGGCTGAACCCCAGACAGACTGGGTTTGTAACCACTGAGGGCAGAATTTGCTCCCACACCACTCAGGCACATCCACCTGATCCTTCCCCGTGGGGCTGCACCTCTCCTGCTGGGAGCAGCAGTGGCCATGGTGGGGATCTCAGTGAGGAAGGAGACCACAGAGTCATAGAATGGTTTGGGTTGGAAGGGATCTTAAAGACCACCTAGTTCTACCCCACTGCTGTGGACAGAGACCCCTTCCACTACCCCAGGTTACTTCAAGCCCCATCCAACACGGACTGGAACACTTCCAGGGATGGAGCAGTTGCAGCTTCTCTGGGCAGCCTTTGCCTCGGCCTCACCACTGTCACAGGCAAGAATTTCTTCCCCAATATCCCATCTAACCCTGCCCTCTGGCAGTTCAAAGCCATTACCCCTCGTCCTGAGTATCTTCATGTGCACGAGACACCCCTGTTTGCAAGGCCTGGTTCTTGCCTCCTTGTTCATCACACAACAGCAAGCAGAGGAGAACAGCTGCCATTTGACCACAAACCTCCAAACTCACACCAAGAAACAATCAGTGGATGCCATGATGGACCCTCCCAAAACACTCTTAGCATGGCTGGAGTGGAGTAGCTGCCTTTACCAGAAAAAAGCCATTTCCCTGCACAAAGGTCGGAACAGCAGTGGCACTGACTCACCCCACAGACCTTCCTCAGTCTGTTTATCATCCTCCTCTTCCTCCCAGCCCTCTCCCTCCCCACTGGTGCCACTGCTACAAAACATGCTGATCCATCAGGGCACAGGCCGTGCTTTGCTCGGGGTGACCCGCACAGATGGCTCGCAAAGGAAGCTCCCACAGAGAGCCAAGTGGCCACAGGGCCGTTCAGCCAGGAGCCTCTGCAGCCACAGACATTCCTGCCCTGATTAGGAAGGCTGAGTGGGAGCCAGGGGTGGGTCAGTGATCTCCTTCCTGCGGCTGCAGCCATTCCTGCCATGACTTGGATCACACCTCTCCGAGACACTCTCGGGTCGGGCGCGGGAAGTTCACGGCTGCAAATGTGTCGGCGAGGAAGAGGGAAGAGCACGGGGATGGAGGGGAAGTTCACTGGGGTTCAGCCAAAGCTGGGTCCGGAAGAACAGAGGTCTGATAAAAAAGAGAGAGACATTGCAACCAACGTGACCTCCAGGGACTCCTCATCCTTCTCCAGTCAGTGCAAGGTGGTGGATACACTGGGAATGAAGAGACAACCTCCAACAGACTCACAGCTTAGAGTGGATTGAAGAAAACAAGGTACAGACCTACTGCCACAGCTCACCACAACGAAAATCAAAATCTCCAGGTTGGATCATGATATTTCTCATCTCTCCTGGTCCCCACGTTGTAAACCATCCCGCTGAGTTTGACAGGTTTGCTGTGCTGCACACAGTGTGCTGTACAACTCAGGAAAGACTAAACAAATCTCTCCAGGCAGCCAGGGTCAAGCCATACCATTTTTATCCCCGAAGCCAAGAAGGAGAAGATTTCACTTCCTAGCAGGGAAAATAACGACGCAGCAAAACGAAGAAAACAAGGGAAGCATTACTCGAATTATCTCCACAGCGAGTGGAGGGATGGGAGTCCAGAGAACAAAGAGATCAGATGACCAGATGGGACAGATCAAGCTGACCACAAAGTCTCTGTCCAACATTTTTTGACAACTGCTAGAGCCATATGTTCATGAGGATTGTGGGATAACTGGGAAGGGTGTGTGGACTCGGAGAGAGCCCGACTGCACTCGGAGCTGCGTGGCTGCAGGGCGTGAGCCAGGGAACCTTTGGGGTGTGACCCAGATCACAGCCCTGCACCCTGTGAAGGGAAAGGAGCTGGTAGATCACTCAGCTCATCTCATGATGGGCTCTGACCAGCCCTTCTCCTGCGTTTCCTGGTGTTTGGTCCATCACTAATGAGCCATGTTCTGGGGGGAATTCTTAGGTCATTTATTTTGCATCATGTCTGCTAGGAGAGGTAGCAGGACTATGGCTAATTAGGAAAGCAGACAGATAGCACCAAACAAAGCCAAGGACAGAGGGAACGTGTCTGTGTGCACAAAGGATGGGAGTGATCCTCTCTACCAGCTGCAGAAAGGGAACACCAACACTCATGAAGGGCAGAGTGGCACATCCCAAATGGCCCATCATGGCCTTTGGGCGACGTCCCTATAAAAAACACACTTTCCTCATTTATTTTGTCAGCTGCTCCTTTTGATTACTTAGTGCATTCCAAGGAGCGCGAGGAAATACGATGGATGACGTTCTGCAAAGTGAAGGTGACAGTTTTCAGGAGTGATGAGTAATGGCAGGTACCCTGCTGGAGATGTGCAGGGACACTCAGCCCTGCCCTGGAAATGTGCAATTTGTCATCCAGTAATGAGTGGGCTCATACTACACGTGGCAAATTCAAGACCCTCCTCAGCAGGAGACAGGACCAACCAGCCACAGCTGCAGGCAGCAGTTTTTCCCCCTTGTAAAGGGAGTGGAGAGAATTTAGTCCCACAATATTATTTAATTTTCACCCTGAGATGAGTGAGCAAAGGACCATTTCACAATGTGAGTTTCCAAACTGGCCATGGGCCTTGACAGAGCCTTGGAGACCCTCTATACCAGAATATCTTCCAGCAAAAGAAGTAAAAAAAGTGCCCAAAAGCTCCAACCATGGGCAGAGGTTTGTTCCTATCTGCCTGCAAAACACTCACTGGATACTCTTAAGCTGCATCACAGCAGCATCAAGACTCCCCTTGCACCTCTCCCACCACCTTGAAGCCCACACAGATCTCACTACATTCCCTGGATCTCTGCATGACCCATATTTTAGTTTCACCTCCAAGAGACCAGATTTCCCCTCCACCAACAGATCCAGCCTGTGTTCTGTGCCTTGCTGTAACTCCTCAAGACTCTTGACCAGAGGAGAAAACACTGAAGCTTATTTCTCATCCTAAGGGCTTGTCTGGTTTTTTTGGGATAGTGCTGCTGAATTTTATATCCCTCAGGCTGCTGTTAGCCAGTGGTGGCCAAAAGCTCAGAAACCTCCCAGTGCCACAATCACCCAAACCTCTTGTACACAGTGAGTCTAGAGGAGGAGGCCACCAAGGTGATTAGAGGGATAGAGCTCCTCTCCTATGAGGAAAGGCTGAGGGAATTGAGATTGTTCAGTCTGGACAAGAAAAAGCTCCAGAGTGAACTTCTTGTGGCCTTTCAGTACCTGAAGGGGCTCCAGGAGAGCTGAAGAGGGATTTTGGACAAGGGATGGAGGAACAGGACAAGGGGGAATGGCTTTGCACTGACAGACAACAGAGCTAGATGGGATACTGGGAAGAAATTCTTCCCTGTGAGGGTGGTGAGGCCCTGGCACAGGTTTCCCAGAGAAGCTGTGGCTGCCCCATCCCTGGAAGTGTCCAAGGCCAGGTTGGATGGGGCTTGGAGCAACCTGGGATAGTGGAAGGTGTCCCTGCCCATGGCAGGGGGTTGGAATGAGATGGTGTTTAAGGTCCCTTACCTTAACTCTTCTAGGATTCTATGACTCTATGAAGAAGAAAATGGGGAAAAAACAGGAACATTCATGTAGTGAGTCCACCACCCGAATCCTCTGAAGGAGTCAGGGACCACGGCACAGCCGAAAACTCAACTAGGAGAGAGTTTCCCATCACTGTGATGGGAGCATTCCCCTTTCCCAGGAGAGCACATCCGCTCCACGCAGCGACCATCACTCCACAGGGGCTGCACCCATGTAAGGAGCCCGTCCCTCCGCTCCATCCCGCGGCTCTGGGAGGGGGGTGTCCGCCCTTCCCGGTCCTCCCCCGCTCCCTGGAGGCAGCGATGCTTCCCGGGCAGATGGAACCAACAAACCAGGTTTGCAAACTCCCTGCGAGCCCGGTCCCTCCGGATAATGTAAACAGGGCTGTCGGGCGCAGCGAGTGCTGCCAGGCTTTGATCAAACCCAGCTGCGTGTCCGGCCATCGCCCGGCTCCCCTGCCCCGGCCTTCTGCCGGCGGGGGAAGGAAGCTCACACGGCTCTGCAATTTTGGGATGTGGGAGAAATCGTTCGGGTCACGCCAGGAGCTGCTCAGCAGGAGCTGGGGGAAAATTGCTCCCTGCTTTTGGTCCTGGGACAGTTCCCAAGGGAAAAAAGGGTGCCTTGGGTTTTGGCGAGGTTTGAGCACAAATGTAGCTCGCTAATGGTTTTTATCCACCAGCAGAGCCGGGGAGATGGGGTAGGATCCTCCCGTTGGCCGGGCTGCTCATGGCTGACCCCTTTTCCCCCGGATCACTTCAGCTGAGCTGGTCAAATGATCCAGTTAAAAAAAATATAGTAATTCGGGGAGCGCGGAGCTTTTTACAGGTCTGGATTCCCCCAGGGGTGTGGTTCGTGACCCAGCCCGCAGGTGGTTTCTCACCCAGCCAGGGTCACATCTCTCCTTACATCCCACCCAGCTGCTCCACCATCCCCCGGGATCTGCAGGGAATGATCCTGGCAAACACCCAACTCTTGGCTGTGCTGGGGGAGGGAAGGGGATGCAGTTACAGCTGCAGGGACATCCCCTGCCTATGTGCCAACAAAAGTCTCACAAATAGTCATTTTTCACATCAGGTTTTCCAAGACCCTCATATTTTCCTCCCTGCTACATTAAGATCAATTTTACCCCGCTGTTTTTTTCTATTTGTTATTTAAACTATACGTCTTTCACCTGTTATAAGGCAACCACAGCTTTAGGAGAGACAAGGTGAATAAACTGGCTTTTTTTTTGGTACAAATTTTGTCTACAACTCTGTGATCCCTTTGTGCTGGTTTGGTGAAAAGTGTCTGAGGCTGGAAAACACCACCATTTTCTGCAGCAGCCTTTTTGAAAGTAGTAACAACTCAATGAAGTGGTTAGGAGTTTACAAGGGCTTGGAAAAAATTACCTCCTTTTAGTAAGTGTTAATTATATGACTAATTAAATAGAGAGGAGGTTGAAACACTCTCCTAGTCATAACCTGTGTGCTCCCTGCCTGGTCCTTGCGTGACAGAAAAAACAGGGAATGAATCCTGTTTGGCCTCCATGGCAGGAAGTGGCTACTAAACCATCTCTAACTTCTAATTTATTTACCTGGGAAGCTGTAAGGAACCGTTTTAAAATTGACCAAAGTTTCTGCTACTCACAGAAAAAGAAAAAAAAACCAAACCCACCAGCCATTCAGTAAAAACACATTTGGAACTGCCTGAATTTTAAGAAAGAGATATAAAAGGCCACTTTGTTTATGTTTTCCAGCAGTGGTATGTTGGCTTCTTTTTTTTTACTAAATGACGGCAAAGAAAAAAATGTTATGTTAAATCTCTTATCTTCACACAAAGTGGTTGCAGCTATCATAAAACACACACATTGTGTCATTTCAAAACACTAATGGGCTTGTGTTCAAACATTCCTCAGATTACCTCCTCTCTATTTTTTTTCCTTTATAATTTTGTGGGCATTAATAAAGTTTAGCATATTCCAGCGAGGTGCTTTGTTCCTCCAGTAAGGAATTAATCATATCCTTCTGGAGAAGCACAAAGAAACCACAGGGTTGGGCTCTGAAGCCTGCAAAGCCCTCCAAGATGCCCAGTGCTGTGGCACCAGCCTGTCACTGCTCCCATGGAATTTTACAGTGCCAAAAGAGATGGGAATGGGGCTTTGATATAGAAATCTGGGGCCAACAGCAAGGTGCCTGGTCCAGAGCCTCTGCTTGACTGTGGGCAGCTCATTTAACCTCCCTGTTGCTTCAACAATAAGTAGGATAAGCTAAAAAGCCTCCTTCCATGGGAGGTTTTATTTTTATCCAATGGGACTATATCTCAAACACTTCAGACCTGGAACTTCAGGGCAAAACAGTTTTTTCTACAGTACCAGGAAGACCTGAGCTCACCAGGCTGGAGCTGGCAAGAAGGACAGGCACTTCCATCCACTGTCCTCTCCCTCCCTGCCAAAATCCAGGCTCACAAGCTGGCCAGCTTCCACCCACCTGGGCAGGACCTGCTGTTTGAGGGCAGGGCATAAAAACCCTGAGCCAACCCCAGCTAGAGAGCATCAGCCAGCCCCAACACTGGGAAAGCTCAGCCAAAAAATAAACTCTAAATATAACAAAAACATGGGAGGTGGAAAGCAAACAGTGACTGTCAAGGTGTGCTGAACCTCAGGAGGTTACGTGGGAGAGGTGGCAGCACAGCTGCACACTGCCCTGATCAGTTGAATATTCCATGAGTCAAGAATAAAACACTGCCAGCACAGCCAAAAGGATGTTCTGGCACAGCCAAAAGGATGTTTTGTCAAACCTCAGCACTCCTGATGCTGCTGGGGCCATTGGGTACCTGCTGGTCACCTGGGCAAAGGGAGGGGTGCCCCGTTTCCCTGGAGCATCCACTGCCCCCCCAGAACATTTCCCTTGGAGAGGTTATGCACCCCAGAGTCCTCCTCTATCCCAAGCTCCTTCCCAGTGCTGCCAGAGACGTGTTTGACTCAGAGGTTTCCGTGGTATTTGCTGGTTTTACTTCCCACATCCTGTCCCATTTCAAGGTGACTCAAACATCACTGTTTGAGTCATATTTGAAGGTGTTCAACCCAAAGGATCACATCATGATGGTCCAAAACTGCAGGTGGATTTTCCAGCCCTCACTCACAAGTATTTCCCCCTCCTTCCCCTCTCCTTTTAGTGCTGTTAAAGGCTTGGTGGCTGCAGACAACAGAGAAGAGGGTGTTGTGCAGGGACATGACAGTGGGTATTGCTGGGGGGAGAAGTGTCAGAGGGGAAAGTGGCAGTGCCAACAGACTGTCCCTGTCCCCAGGCAAATGCACGTCATTTCAATTTGGAGGAAGCAGCTATAAGGTGCTCCAGCCTGTGAGGAAGAAAGGGAGAGCCTTCCCCTCCCTCACACCTGGAGCTTTTTTCACCCCACAGTGACTCCTCAGCCTCCATCATTTCCAAATGTTAAAGACGCTTCCAAATAGGCAAGTAATCAGGGAACAAGCAGGAATTTAGACATGGAAAAGGTACAAGATTTTTGAAAATTATGAATTGGAAGAGCAAGGTTGGCCAGCACACATGACCAGCCACCCCACCAGGACATGCATGGCCAGTCGGCTGGTACATCTAAAGCTGCCTCGACACCCCAGTGTCACATGGCAGAAGCAGCCTGGGACTGTGCTGATCTTGAGCATCAAGGACCAAAATCCACCAGAAACCAAGATTTACAGCTGGTTTGAATCACACCATTGACCTGCGCTCTCAGGGCTGTGCTTTGCTTTGATACTTGGGTGAGCTTGAAGGTCTGTTACCAACCACAGGGACACACGAGGGTCAGACAGAGATGACCAACCCACAGTTTGTTTGGGGAGAGGTTTCCTCCTCCTGCTGCAATGGGAATTTAGAGGAGGTGAACCACCAGCAGCCAGTTGGGATGCTGCCAGAACCCATCAGCAGGAGCCAGGAGGGAAATCCCAAAGGCTGGAGGGTGGGTGTCCTCACCAGGTGCATCACACAGTGGTGGGAATGCAGGAGATGACACACACTGAAGCCACCATCACTTTACAGAAGTTGTGCCCCTTCCTTCCACCCTTCCAACACCCAACCTGCTCCAACTCAGATCCAACTCCTCCAGGGAGACAGCCAGAGGGTAAAGGAGGCAAAGACACAGCAGACACCTCTGTGTTCAGAACATGAAAGGCTAAAACCAGCACTCACTGTGAAAACAAAGGCTTCAACTTCAAAACAACCTGAACACACAATTTCAGGGAAGTTCCTGCAAGGGTTTATTGCCACGAAAGCGATGGATTTAAGGACCTTGTAGAGCCGACGTGCCGAAAACAGCCCTTGCTGGAGCGCGCCGGCCGTGAGTCACCCGCTCCGAGCGGGCACCAGCAAACAAACACCCCCAGCTCCACACAAACACTGATAACACTTGCGCAAGGCAGCGACCACGGGGCCTTTCAGCAGCCTGAACTAATCTATTCCCACTGCTGTTACGCTGCATTACTTCAGAGACAAAGTGGGGGATTTGGGGGCTTCTTTTCCCCCCCTCCCTCCCCGCTAATTAACATTTGTTCGCGCACAAAATGCAGGGGCCGGTGCCAACCGGACATACCTAGATAGAGCCTAATATTAGATTTCACAAAAGCATTCATCCTGTCTAAACAAACATCCTCCAGACAATATTAACCTTAAAATCTTTGCCCAAGCAGATGTTCGTGCTGCGGGCACGGCTCGGCATCGTTTCCCAGGATGAAGCAAAGCCTCCACGTCCATGGCCATCCCCAAGCTCCAGTTAACCCAGGCATGGACAAGAAGACATGGTGTTATTTTAGGAAGCTTGGTTTTGAATTTAAAACTGGATCGGTCATTATTTGTCTCTAGCAGAGGCTTTGTTTAACATTTCTTCAAGTTACCCACTTTTTGTTACAGCCACAGACAACGTCCTGCTTTTAACAGCTGAGAAAATTCCCTGGCAAATGATACACGATGTTGATTAACCAATAACATGGTTCAGGTCTGGTAGAACAGGCAAGAGGCTGAAATGGGAAAGCAAGTTTTTTAACAATTTGTTATACACAGTAGCAAGAAAAACAGGAAGTAGGTGTTTATTAGCAGTTTCCAAATATACCAGCCAAAATAAAACTCCCCATGCAGTCTGAGGTATTCAAAATACAGCAACGACCAGAATTCCTCAGATTATAAGGGGGTAATTAATCACAAACAGTGTTCACAGACCAGTGATTTGGAAACTTCCTTTTTATTGAAGATCTGGATCAAGAGCAAACTTCAAAGCAAGACTAATTGATCTGAGATTCATTGCGTCTGGGCGACAAAGCAAAAAAATAAAATCTCATTCTGACGAAGCCAGGTCCATGGTTTACATTCCCTCTGCCCTGACAGCCTGTAAAGCACATTAAAAAGCCATTTTTCACTGCATGCTATAGTGCTGACCTATTGCAACATAAAAGCTATTCATACACAGGAGACTGTCGCTTCCTCATAATCGGTGTATTACACCCAAAACCCAGCCGTGTTATTCCAGGCTTGTTCCTCAGGAATGTGACCATATCTTGGAGACTGATTCATAAAAGGAAGAGAGCAGCCCACTTCTGGGCCAGGCTCACATGCTTTATTCAGAAGTGAAATTTCCGAATTTTGTTTGGCTTCAGACAACCTCTTAACTCTGCTGGAGCCGGGTGAGCAGCTCACTGTGAACAGCTCAGTCACTAAATGAACTCTTATTTTCCTCCTTCTTTTTCTAAAAATTGCCTGAAAATAATGAGTTTTACCAATTTTTCTTCATAAGGGTTGCATGCACATCCCAGCCAGCAGACTGCCATTCAGCAGCAGCCAGCCCTCACTGCAACATTTATGATTTAACCTGTGTCATTTGTCATCTAAGCCATCTGGATGATTTTTTTTTTGGTTAAGATTCAACATGCCCCAGTGGTGCTGTCATGAAAACACAATTCACAACCCCATTCTGAATCCATGAACCATAAGATAAATATATATATTATATGTATCTTTCAAAGATACTATCCCCAAGCCTGCTCTCCTGACATGTCCCATGGATGCTCCTCAGCACTGGGTGAGAGCATCCTCTGACCAGTCCCACACTGGTCATCTGGATCCTGGCATCTGATTTCAGGACTGACACCAGGGGTGGCTGAGGCAGAGCAGGAAGAACAGCCACGGGGCAAAGAAAGCAGAAGGATTTTTGGAGAGTTAATTTTCGTGTCAGACTGGAATGTCAATGGATACAGAGTTTGGAAGAAGCAGAGAGTGATTTTCTTTTTTAACTCTCAAAAATTCCCAAGCTGAATGCAAAGGGTCCCTTGCACTAAGCAGAGCTTTTCAAGCATAGAAAGGTTTGAGTTGGTTTGACCATCTCCTTCCACTATCCCAGGTTGCTCCAAGCCACATCCAACCTGGAATTGGACACTTCCAGGGATGGGGCAGCCACAGCTTCTCTGGGCAACCTGTGCCAGGGCCTCCCCACCCTCACAGCCAGGAATTCCTTCCCAATATCCCATCTAACCCTGCCCTCTGGCAGTGGGAAGCCATTCCCTGTGTCCTGTCCCTCCATCCCTTGTCCCTCTCCAGCTCTCCTGGAGCCCCTTTAGGCTCTGGAAGGGGCTGTAAGGTCTCCCTGGATCCTTCCCTTCTCCAGGTGAACACCCCCAGCTCTCCCAGCCTGTCTCCAGAGCAGAGGGGCTCCAGCCCTTGGAGCATCTCTGTGGCCTCTTCTGGACTTGCTCCAGCATCTCCACATCCTTCTGATGTTGGGAGACCCCAGAGCTGGACACAGAATTCCAGATGCTTCAGTCCATGTCACTGCTTTGTTTTTCTGGGTAGCCTGAGGTGTCCCTGGCAAAAAAAAAAATACTGAGGTGATACCCCCTTCAGCCCTAGACTCTGTTGGAGATTTCTACATCACAAGGTGTTTAAATGACCAACTGTTTGGAGCAGAAACTCTCCTTTCCCCTCCCTCTGGGCAGGAGGTGAGCCCTGGCTCTTCCCTCCCAAGAGAACTCTTGGGAGGTGAAGTCTGGGGAAAGCTCTCCATCCTGCCAGGAAGGCAGAGGTCCCGGCCGGACCGTGGGATGTGGAGTGCTTGGATCACACACCAAACCTTCCCAAAGCCAAGACTTCCCACTTCAAACCCTGTCAAAACACAGACGGTGCGGACGCATCCAATTTATTCTCAATAGGTTTTGCAGACTTTCGTTTTGCTGGGCTCTGTTCCTGGAATCAAAGGCAGGAGCCTCTAAGCTGCCAGATCGCCAAAACCTCTGATAAAGATTTAATTCTAAGTGCAGGCTCTGATTATTTGATTTTTATTTTCTTTTTTGCCCGTTGTCTGCTGATACCCTCACCTGTGTCACCCGCCCTCAGCCAGGCAGCCCATTGCTGTGAACAGGAAAGATCACCAGGAACAAAACCCGTTACAAGGGATTAAATTTCATCTAAAAGCATGTAATTCTCCATAGCCAGAAGCAGTTTCTAATCTTCATATATAGGAACTTACAAGGCAAGGAATTCAAAGCCACCGGATTAAATGAAAAATGTGAATGAAAAGCTACATGCTGATACTCAGCTGACCTAGGCAAGTTACTGTACATTTTTCAAAGTTTTAAATTACCACTAATGGAAAACGTGGGGAGCAAGTCTGAGGTGTCTCTCTACATCATTCCTTAAAAAAAAAAGAAGTCCAAAACAATGAATGAATATTTGCAGATTAGCCCCCAGTGCTTTCCAACACGGTTGGCCTCACTTTGCTCTTACTGTAGAGATCAGCAGGTATCATCGGATTAGATTAAGACCAGCTGTTGGTTTCTAGTAAAGGAATTTCCCAAAAAGGTAAAATATAATTCAAGCTTAGCAGCCTAGATACTTTGGAAGAATAAAAACCTCTGCTCGTGACTGTAAAAAGCGGAGAAAAAGACATTATAAAGCATTTAAGAGCTTTGGTTTCAATTATTTTATATTAAAGGATAGGTAATATTAAATTGCTCGAACTCTTTATAAAAATAAAAGGGATTGTAAATAAAATTGGAAACAGATATACAACGAGTGAGTTCCCACAGGTGCATTTTCTTCACTGGGGAAATACCCGTGTGAAATTCCAGTTTCCCATCACGTAAGGGGAGACAATAAACTCTGAAGTTACCCCGTTTGCCTTCGGACTTCACCACAGAAGAAGTAACCTCTTGTCTCTTTAGACCCCAATGTCCCTCTGTGTGTCTCACACCAAAGCAAAGGTTTGTGCTGCCCGCCAGGAGATCAAAGCTTTGGGCCACTCACAATAAAACAAGAGGGTAAAGCCCAAAGAATCAAAGAAACAAAGGAAAGGTTGAAGAGATAAGCATCAGCCTCAGATATGATATTTCATCCAGATCAGATACAGTGCAGAAGTTCAATTCAAAGTTCATAAAACACAAAGGGATCAGCTTTGAGGTTTTGTTGTTCTCTATCTCTCCAGGTTCACAGAGGTGTTCCCATCTTCCAACAAAGATTCCACCTGTATTATGCAAAACCATATAACTTATCTCCTCCTCCAGGCTATGCATCTACCCAAATACATGGTTTTGGCATTTCTAATATCCTCACCCAGCCCTAAACCAAACGCCTCCAGGTGCATCTCACAAACAAGGTGTGAATCTGTGGAGTAACCAGACAAACCAGAAAACTGCTCCCTCCCTCTCCACTCACTGAAGCTCAACCAAGCCAACATGCTGAAACATCTGGAGTTAAATCCTTTAACAACCAAGGAAAAAAAAAATAAGGAGAAAAGGAAAAAATCCCTGCACCTCTGGATTTCTCAGAGGTGCCAAACCTGACGCATATTATATTTACAGCTATAATTGTCTTGGCTTACAGGGGAGTACTTGGGAATTACTTGGTTGAAAGAGTCCATTTATCAAGAATTTAGGAATGGCAGGATGATGGCTGGGGAGGTCTGTAGGTGTCTGGAGGTAGAGGAGGCCACTGGGAACTGAAATGTCCTGGCTCTTGGGCAAGGTGCACCCTTGGCACTGCCTCCCCTGGGAACAGCCCAGCTGAATGAAGTGCAAAAGTCAGTGCAAGCAGGAATTCAGAGACTGCAAAGTGTTGTGCTCCACAAAATCCTGTAGCTCTTTTAAGCATTTATAAAAACTCAACAAACACAGCATATTCCTCACAGTGTTACAGACTCACAGTTTTTTTATAGAATCTTTGAATAGCCCGAGTTGGAAGGAACTCACAAGGACCAACAAGTCCAAGCTCAAGAATCCCCCCAGGTGCCTGAGAGCATTGTCCAAATGTTCCTTGAGCTCTGTCAGGCTGTGACCACTTCCCTGGGGAGAGTTCTAGTGCCCAACCACCCTCTGAGGGAAGAACATTTCCCTAATGTCCAACTGAAACCTCCCCTGACACAACTTCAGGCCATTCCCTCAAGTCCTGTCCCTGGTCATGAGAGAGAAAAGGGAACATCTTTGGGAAAGGGATCAACATGACTATTTACCAGGGATGCAGAAGAGGACAGAGAAGAGCCAAAGAAAGGTTTTCAAGGAGTGATGAGCACCTGCCCCTCCCTGTGCACAGCATGGGACAGATGTCATTGCCTTCATTGGCTTGTAGGTAGAGCTGCACAAAGCTGGGGAGGGGAAACAAAGCATGGGAAAAGAGGTTTAGAAAAGCACAAAAAAGAAAACTCCACCGGAAGATAGAGTTGTTGAGTGGTGAGTAGATCTGGTGAGTGCTGCAGGCTTGTGGCCAGGTCAAGCTGGTTATATATGTGCTGCAGATATACAATATAGAATCAATGAGTCAGGGCAGGTCAGGGCACAACACACCACCCTTTCTCTTATAGGGGTGATTTTGGCACCAAATATTAAAGTACATCACCAGGCAATGACAATGACAATGACAATGAGATTGCACCTGAGCCATGGGGTCAGTGCACAATGGGCTGAGCCTGGCACTGAGGCACCCTGATGGCACCAGGGCAAAGATGCTTTTCCTGACCAGCTGGATCCCATGTTGCCTTCCCAGGCACTAGTGTGGCTCTGGATTATCCCACTGCATTTCCCCTATGGAGGAACTGGTCCCCAAACACCAGTGCCATCTGAAGGAACCAGTTTGTGCTTGTGGGAAGAACATGTTGAATGAAGGAAACCATGTGGGTGTTTCAACACTTTCTGCTTTGAAAGAGATTTATGAATAACCCACATGTAGTGCCCTGGTACAGAGATTTATGAATAACCCACATGTAGTGCCCTGGCACAAGAAACCCCTGGAGAACTAGAGCCAGCCTGGAACATGAGTACCAACCTTCCCACTGCTGCAGCACAAGTACATCAGCTCCAGAGGTTTTATTTTGGCCAGGGGGGACCATGACTCCCTGTCAACACCACATACAAATGGACCTACTGTGAGATGTGAGGTATTTCCATTTTGCCCTCAGAGATCACACACCTTCTGAAGTTTCCTTACGTGTTGTCTCCTAAGGTGAGTTCACAGCATCCACAGTGCAGACACATTAACCACAACAGCCGAGCACAATTCCAGTCTCATAAATCTTCCAGTGATTACGAGGCCTCGTTCAATCTCCCCATGAGATAAAACAACCTCTGCATCGTGGGGTCATGATGGGATTTTTTTTTTTCCTTTTTTCTTTCCCTTTCCAGCACATCAAGCCTGTGAGGTGACAATGCAACGTGCTGGTCAGTGGTGCTTCTGCCACAAAGCTGTGACTGGGGCACTCCTGGATTTCAGGGGCATGGATTCCCTGTGCATTCCAGGATTTCAGTCCTTGCTGAGGACAAGGTGATCCTTGAGCATGTTAAATGGGGAAATGCTGGGGCTGGGATGCAGGGAAGGTCAGTCCCTGGGCGCTTGTATGCCAAAAAAACTGTAGCTGCTCCATCCCTGAAAGTGTCCCAAGCCAGGTTGGATGGGGCTTGGGGCAACCTGGGATAGTGGGAGGTGTCCCTGCTCATGGCAGGGGGGGGAATGAGATGGTCCTTAAGGTTGCTTCCAGCCCACACCATTCTGTGATTCCATGATTTTCTCACCATTTGCTCAGAGCCAGTGTGGGGAGCTGTGCAAGTCTGGGGAGAGGCTCTCCCTGAGGTTTGGAGGCAACACCAAGTCCCAGCTCCAGTCGGGAATGTTTACCTGCAGAAACCACCCATCCTGTCACAGGTTGCACTTCTGCTGGGTCCTCACCACAAGATGCTCTGTGTGCACAAGGGAACTGCTCATGGAATCATTTAGGTTGGAAAAGACCCTTGAGATCACTGAGTTCAAAAATGAATGTGCCATTTATTCTTCCCAAAGCACCCAGGTCCGGCGTGCTGGGACCGTGGCATCACCTCCACCAACATGGTGGGCACAGAGAGAGCTGATGTAAGGACAAGCCTGGCATGAAAAAGGGGTGAACAGCAACTCACCTGTGCTGTCCAGAACACCCTGTACCCAGGCACACAACACTGAGCCTGACAGAGCTTCATCCCATCAGGAAAGAGGTGCAAGTGTCCAGGATGTCCCTCCAGCAGAGCCTGACAATCCCTGCAGTGACTGGGGACCTGCACCACTTCTGGGACTCAGTGCATCATGTTTAGGTGGCTGAAATTAGGTAAAAAATTCACAATTACAAAACAAAAAGAGTTTAGACAAGACTATGCCAGAAGTAAAAATAGGGGTTATTTTTATTTTCTTTTACTACTATTATTAGTATTGTTACTGGTAGTGGTAGTAGCACTATTTACTACAATTAATCACCACAATTCTTATGAGATAGATGTTATAACAAGACAGAAGAGATAAAAAAGAAGTATTAAGTAGTCTTGAAGCTCTGATCTGAAGCAAATGCCAAAAGAAGCAACTGATATGTCTGTTTTTACCTGTTTTTACCTTGTCACATCAGTATTATCTCACTTGCTGAGTTTTTAAAAGGGCTCGAAAAATCAGATGGGGCTGAACAGAAGCTGGAATCCCAGTCTATTGGACAACTCCAATATCATGCCACCTGCTTAGGTATTTAATTAAAATTAAACAAATAATAAAAATATCACAAAGAATGTAAAATGAAAAGGTTAGGGAAACTTCTATATGAAAATCCACGCTTAAATCGAACTAAAATGAAACTAATAAAAATGAATGAAAAATAATGAAATAAAAATAAATTTCACTTAAATGATACTAAAATTTTTTAATTTGCACTGAAACAAATCAGGCTTTCTGGAATGTCAGAAGACAAAGTAGTGGTTTTTTACCTTGTTTGTTTGTTTGTTTTTACTAAATCCCATCTTTTACTGGAGAAAATACAGTTACAAAACCTGCAAGTGAATCTGTTACAATGTGATTTTGGGCCCCACATGAGCAAAGGTGAAACAATATCCTTGTCCAGAGTCCCACGGAGCTCACAGCAATTACATGAAGCTGAAGCAGCATTTGTGGTTACATATTTTTAGATCCTAAAGGATTTTACCCTTCCCAGCCCCAGGATACTGAACCAGCCCATCTATTCCTTATTTCCTCAAACAAACCATGGACTCGTAGGATGGTTTGGGTTGGAAGGGACCTAAAACATCATTTCATTCCAACCTCCCTGCCATGGACAGGGACACCTTCCACTACCCCAGGTTGTTCCGAGCCCCATCCAGCCTGGCCTGGAATGTTTCCAGGGATGGGGCAGCCACAGCTTCTCTGGGCAACCTGTGCCAGGGCCTCCCCACCATCATCATAATAATTTTTTTCCTTATATCTAGTCTGAATCTATATTCTTCTAGTTTAAAACAATTACCCCTTGTTCTACCAAGAATCACTATTTGTGATCCACCAGGGAGAGATGGAGGAATCCAGTTACTCTGGAGAAAGGGAAGAAGTCCCACATATTGGGAGCCCGGCCCTGTTGGCATCACTGGGTGACAGCCAGGTAAGAACAGCCCTGTGCAGGCTCTTCAAAGCCATCTTACTGCAAGTCCATCTTAACTTTCCACAGATTCCCACAGCTGGTTGCCCCAGAAATGTGGGGAAGAGCTGGATTTTGCTGCCTGATATTCAGGAATGCAGTCATGGGTACCCTGCATGGGGCATCCAGACTTTCCTCCCCATCAGCAATGGAAAGTTGTTTGGATTACACGAGCAAACAGCTTCCTTTTGAAAGCTCTTCCCTCTCCAAACACATGACTGAGCTACTGGAAACCAGTCAATTTCCAAAGTCATTAAGTCATCTGAGCACATTTTTGCAGCAAGAGGAGGCTGTGTGGTGGGCTGGTTTGGGAGAACAGTTGGATGCAAAGCTCCCCAGGGGGAACAGATGTAGATGACATGTTGCTGCCTGGTTGGTTTTCATGCAGCACTGTCCACTCCAGCCCCCAAGCTTTACTACAGAACTTCCAGGGGTGGTATAAAGCCATTTCTACATCTGCCTTCTGCCACAGCTCATCCCAGAGCCCAGCACAGGGGGCTCTCTGCTACCTGGCCTGGAGCAGAGCAGCTCTGGGGATGCTCTGTGTTATTGTTATTGCTCCTGTTCAGCACAGCTGAGGCATCTTCCTTCCAGATGTTTGCAGGGTGTGTTTATGCTCACTTCATGGTGCCTGAATATAGTCACAAGATGCTCAGCACCAGCCAATGTGCCCCAGCCTAAATAGCAGCCTTTATTTCCACCTCACCTGTGCTCAAAACACACAGGTTTTGTGATTTCCTCTGTGTGTAATACAGGGTTGAGCACTGAATAAATAAACAGGAAGCCTTTAGGTCTGATGATGTTGCTCAAGAAAGGCACAAAAGCAAAAATTCCACTTATCTGAGCATCCCTCCCAAATACACTTCCCACACAACCTTTTGGGAGATCACGTTTGCATCAGTTTCCTCAATTACTGATTCTATCACTGGTGTGATTCTTCAAGTGACCTCCCCAGGGTACCCCGGAGATGAGCCGGGGGAGGGAGGAAAGGGGGTGTAGTAACTTAGCTCTTGTTTTCCTGAGTGCGCCTGAGGCCACAAGCCATGAGTTTTCAGCCTGCGATTTAACCAGGTTTCCTGGAAAGGCAATTCCTTGTATTTTCATCCTACACCTTCCTCCCAGCCGAGCTCGCACCGGTCACACCGACCGTGGCAAACCCATGGGCTGGCTGCACCAAACCAGGGCTTGTCCCAGTGCTGGAGGGAGCGGAGATGGGCAGGGACAGAGCACAGGGAGGGCTGAGACTGAGCAGGGACCCGCTGCACGGAAAGGGACCTGCAATCCTGCACAGGGACCGAGAGATCCAAAATTCTCAAACGCGCCGCACAGCCGAAGGAAATCAGAGCATGGAATTGAAAAGCCACTTGGAAAACATTAACAGCTCATTACTGATGGTCTGTTTAAAAAAACCCATTAATGTGTATACATATGTCCCTGGACAGCACGTTTACCCCCAGCTAATGGCACTGAGTGGAAGCTGGAATGATCTGTGCATAACGACTGAGCAAACTCCCAGCCCGCCCTCATTTACAGTTTTCCCGCACAGGCTCCTTCTGACCTCTTCAAATCCCACCCCAATTACAGCCTCCCACTTACCCTTCAATGTAAATAAATCCTGCGTGGTGGGGATTGCTGCTACCAGCACAGATAAAATCCGGCACAGATAAAAACCAGCACAGATAAAAGCTTTGGAGGAAAAGCACAACCTGCAGCCGGATTTTGAGAAGGGCAAGAAAACAAAACACAGGAGGGAGGGATGTGGGGCTGAGGGGTGGGATGGGAGGTGATGCCCATCGGGATGCCCAGAGCTTGGGCATGGCTCAGTCCTCTGGGGAGAACACAGGATCACTCAGGTTGGAAAGAACCTTTAAAATTATTGAGTCCAACCATTGCCCCAGCACTGCCAAGGCCACCACTAACCCGTGTCCCCAAGTGCCACATCCACAGGGCTTTTAAATCCCTCCAGGGATGGGGACTCCACCACTGCCCTGGGCAGCTGTGTCAGGGCTGGACAACCCTCTCTGTGAAGAAACTTTTCCCAATATCCAATCCAAACCACCCCTGGTGCCACCTGAGGCTATTTTCTTTTGTCACTTGTTATCTGGGAGAAGGGACTGACCCCCACCTGGCTACAACCTCCTTTCAAGTAGGTGTAGAGAGTGAGAAGGTCCCCCCTTGAGTCCCCTTTCCTCCAGGCTCCCTGGTGCTCCAGACCCTTCCCCAACTCTGTTTCCCTTCTCTGGACACACTTCACCCCTCAATGTCTTTCTTGCAATGAGGAGGCCAAAACTGAACCCAGGTCTTGCAAGATGAAGCTCCAGATCAGCATAAAGCCATTCATGCCAAACAGATAGTTATTAAATCCCTGCAGATTATCCATGCAGGTTATCCATGGGACTTATCCTTGCTTGGATGCCTAAGAAACTTCCTTAGGAAGCTGTCTAATTACTCTGCTAAGATGCAAAGGGGCTGAGATGTCCCCATCTCATCCTCCATCACATGTTGGAGGATGGAAACCCCAGGAGGACCTTCATAAGACACAAAGTTCTCTTCTGTGTATTAACAGGGTGTTGATTCAAGGGAAGGATTTAGAACCACTTCCAGAGCAGATGTAAATCACTGCAGTGCCATTGGCTTCAGTGGTGTTACACTGGTTTTACACCACTGAGGCCCTGGATTTTCTCCTGGGAAAAACTGCCATTCCAGAGGGCTCAGAGAGAAAAGACTGGATCTCTGTTGGCTTTCTGGGGCATCCTTAGGCTGCTGCTACACTAACAATATTACCTCTGGATTTGTGGACACTTAAGAGCACTTTTGGGCACTGGGACAGGATGAATACCACATGGATATTCCTCCCAGCACAGGGTGAATGCAAGGGAATGAGCCACCTAAACACATCCAGGCTCCTCACTCCTAAATCTCATCTCTAAATGCATCTTCCTCAACCTGCATCCAGCCTCATCTCAGGCTGGGCCACCTTGGCCACACACCTTGGGTTGGGATGCTGGGACCTCACACTGCAGTTTCCCCATGAACTTCCTTTGGAATTTCAAGCCACCAGTGTAACAGCAGGTGAGACAGGTCTTGGGTTTCAAGTTGCTGGAGATTGGGAGTGGAAGTGAAGTGTGCTGTGCATTATTTTTTGGAATTTTTCTCCTTCATTTGGGGCTTAATGCAGGACTCATCTACTGATCATAAAACAATTACCCCATGGTATGAAGTTGTTTTTAAAGGACTGAATGTTATAATGTTCTGGAGCTGTAATGTTCAACTTAATACATGGGGCTGCATTCAGCATAAATTATAGGCAGTTTCCATGCCACAAAAGCCACACAAGTTTGTGGATCCTGCCAAAATATTCATCACAGAGTTCTGCCAGGCCGCAGGGCCCGTTCTGCCAAGATGTGCAGGTGTTCACCATGGAGAGCAGCCCCACCACCGACCCGGGACACTCCACTCTCCTTGAGCCACCTGGGACAAAGTGTTACGTGATCCAGAAGCCACAGTGGAGCTGTTCCAGCTCTGAGGTGACATGGCCTTTGATCTGCAGGTGCAGGACCTGTGGATAGAGACCCTTGCCAATGTGTTTGGAGCAGTGTCCAGCTCCAGGATGCAAACAGGGCAGCTTGGCACCACTGGAGCTTTGTGCAATTGAGGTGACACAAGGCCATCCACTTCTTTCTTGCTCATGAGGCAACATCCCCCTTGTCAGGAGGGCAAGGAGTGTGGAGGCTGGAATACCAAGGGACAGATTTCACACAGGACCCAGCTCACAGACATGGACACGGAATGTCTGAGTTGGACAGTTCCTCAACAGAAGCCAAGGTCACTGCTCTGCCACCATAAATCCCAGAGCTGGGGCACCTGCAAATGAAGTTTTTCCTTTGGAGGAGATGTGTGAAGATCAGGATGGCATTGCCTGCAAGACAAGTGCCTGTATGAATAATCCTAATTATCCCAACAGCTAAACCATCTGCTGTGGGGATTCTGGAGCTTTGCATGCATTCAGTGCAAGGGAAAGGTTATTCATGTGAGTCTGTGTTTTACTGTCATGTTTTTCCCATGTGTCAGAAGAGCATGGAAAATAATGGAGAGCATGTCAGGCACACATGTGTCACATTCACTCCATGACACGGTGTTTCAAAGCCTAATTGATCTCCAAAACACCACCACAGGCTGAGGAAATCCCATCTGTCCTCTCACCACCAAGAATTCAGGAGTTGCAAAGAGCCTGCTCTGCTCCTCACAGAGATGGGAAAGCATCTCCAAGCCTGTCAGAGTTTAAGAGGCATTTGGACAATGCTCTTAATAACATTTGTTAACTTTTGGTCAGTCCTGAAGTGGTCAAGCAGTTGGATCAGATGTGGACTCCAATGCAGGGCAGAAGCCCCAACATTTGGAGGTGTTTCTCCCAATAAGTTCACAGCAGATGGGGAATGTGGTCCTGCCACCACCCAGCCTCAGGAAACATGGGGAATGATGGAATCCTCCCAGCTTTTCATGCCCACCAAGTACTGGCTCCTCCAGGTGGGGGTGGAAGAAAATTTGTGATCATTTTTGTGGCACATTCTTGCACTGCTTTGCCTGGCTGTGCCTTTTCCAGGGAGCAAAGGGAAGAGCCCAGTGTCATCATTCCAGAACAAGGTCAGGAAATACTTAGTCCATCCCTGCTCCTGGTTTTGCTGAGTCTGAAACGGGTTGTTCAGAACAAGATAAGGAACCCCAAGCAGCGGATGTGTGCAGGATGCCATGGGCTCTCTGCAAAACATCCTGTTGTCCTCTGCACTGCAAAGTAACAGGGACAAACACTGCTCATCAGAGGGGACACTGGGAGAGCTGTCCCACCTCTGCATCCGCATCAGGGACCTCTTTCAGGATGCAAAAACTCTCCACTCTGCAATCCCATTTCAGCAGCTTTAATTGCTGGGTGGGCTGAGCTCAATATCAAGGATCCTTTGGAAAACTTAACTGGAATAGAGACAATCCTCCTGCTACGGTGTCAGAGAGGGGCTCAGAGCAGGGAGGGGAGGAACTGGCCCCCAAAGCACAGGTACATAGTTGGCTCTCCTAGATGTCACATTTTGCTCCACAAATGACACTTCCCCACAAGAAAACACCCCCTGGCCCTTCCCTTCAGCCCTGCTAATCATCACCCACGTGGCCTCTGGACCAGGCCCAAACCAATCACATCTGGGCCCAAAAAAAGAAAACGTCCGCTTGTGTTTCGCTCACTTTTATGGAAGTGTTAACACATTTCAGCCACATAAAAACCTTCACCTTCAAGAGAGGAAGGGGAGAGACAGAAAGGAAAGCCTGACACATAAAGCAAGTGGCTTAGCCCCAGTTACATGCTGAACACCCCAACCCGAGAGGAGCTGACCTGGTGCATTTGGGTTTCTCCACAGAGAGTTTTGGATTGAGCAGAGATCTGGGGATGCCAAGTGACAAAATGATGGGATGTGGGAGCAGTGTCAGGACCGTTGCACCCCAGTTGTCACCAGGATGTTGGGATGCTGCCACTGCCCCAGCTGCAGCCATCTGTGGGGTCTTTCACTGGTGGTTTGGGACTTTTTTCCCACAGAAGATGCTCCCAACCAAGACCAGATTTGATTCCCAAATATCCCCAATCTCCCTTAAAGCTTACAAATCTTCCACACCTGTGTTTGCTCATTCCTGCTGCTCGGCCCTGCCCTGGGAAGGACAATGTTTATTCCACTCCTCCACAGCTATTTACAATGGGGTTTTCGGATGGGGATGGAGCACATATTTGTCTAATGGCGACAGGGCAGTGAATTTAATTCTCCTCATTAACAGTCATCAGCTTAATGGGAAGCAATAAAAGATTTTTTAAATAGCAGCTGCTTGTGAGATATTATTTATGGCCGTGGCTGTCAGCAGGATGAGTGCACTGCTGGCCTGCAAGGGGGGAAACTGAGGCATGAGGCCATTTACTGACCCACCCTGGACCACACAGATGGAAGTGGGAAGAAAACCCAGCCCTCCTCTCTCCTATCCAGCAGCTCTGCTGCCCCAAGGCCACACAAGCCATGTCGTCATTATAAGCCATTATTCAACCCAAAAGCAGAGCAATTTGTGAAGGGTGCCATAGAATGCTATTTCCAGCACCCAAGGGAGTCACAACAGAGCACTCCACCCACTTCCTCCCTCCATGAGCCACCTCCAAATCTCTCTATCTGTCTGATGACAGAAATTGCCCCTTCCTATGTCCTCCCAACTACCCACCAACACAGGAAAGGGCCTTTCTATCCCCATTCTGATGAGGAGAAGTAATTTTGTCTGAGGTTGCTTCTCTTTTGGTCATGGCTGGTGACATCCACAGTGACACCTGGGATTGTAGATCCTCCCTTAGTGACTTTGGGCCAAGGTTTTCACCTGACATCCTGCACCCAAAGCTGCAGAGACCCCCAGGAGAGGAGAGGTGCCCTCTGCTGTCCTGGGGAACACATTTTGCTTCCTCAATTGGTAAAGAGGAGTCACCTCCAAAGAGATTTTTGACCTGGTAGTCCTGCTCAAATGGCCCATGGGATCTTGCTTCTGATAACTGGAATTTTTTTTTTCTAGTTCCCCAAATGTTCCTACTCAGAGACAAGCAGCCCTTCCCTCTCATTGGGATTTACCCCAAGACACACACAGAATTTCCCTCCAGCCTCCAATTTTCTGGGAAGAACAAGACCAGGCTGTTCTCTAAGATGGATTGATCCTGATACCAGACAAGTAAGGTCTGCAGCAACTCACCATGAATGCAGGGATCAGAAACCCACTCAGTATTTAGCCTTGCCTTTGACAGCTCTAGGGGAAAATCTTCATTTCATCCATCCCAGGTGTTGGAACTTGAGCCTCTCAAGTTGTTTTCTGCTCAGCAAAACCCCAAGGGCTTTGTTTTCCATGTCCAGCTCTCTGTGCAACCCTTCTCACTACACTTTGCTGCTTGTACCATCAAATTTTGCTCCCAAATTCCATCTTGCTACTGAGGCACATGTGAGTCCCCCTCAGTCCCTCTCATTGGTTAATCAAATTAAAAATATTATCTTTGCAAACAATCCTTGGGGACTGCCTCTTACTGGGAAACCGTCCAACTCTGCAAACTGCCTTTCAAGGAACACTGCAGTGATTATTTTTAATACTTTTAAACACCAAAATAAATAGCAACTACTCAGGCTGTATATATTAAATCTCTTCAAGTGACACCTAGAAATACCTGTTTCTGATGCTCCAAGCCCACAAGCAGGAAGGATCAGCGTGTTCCACAGGATGTCTTGCTCAGTGCCTCTTCCAGAAAGGTTCATGACCTGAAAGCCCTTGGATGAGGGTTTCTGTGGTGAGGAACAGGAGCACAGTGCCATGTGGGATTGGAGCCCTTCTACTCAGACATCCAAGTAGGAGCCAACTTCCATCTCACCGATGCAATAAGGGCACGTCCTAGAGCCCTGTTTTTCCTTTTGGATGTAAACCAACAGTGAGAAACTCTCCTTCAGGACCAACCCAACCATATGTGTTCCCCTCACAGCAGTTCCAGAGCTCAGCCCCCAAAATCCAGCCACACGAGCAGCTGGTGAAGCACTGACAGGGCTGTGGTGCTTCCACAGCCCCACACCCAACCCCTACTCCCCACAGAGCTTTTGCCAGCCCTGAGGAGCGTTTTCATAGAGTCACAGAATGGTTTGAGTTGGAAGGCACCTTAAAGACCACCCAGTTCCAACCTCCCACCATGCAACACCTTCCACTGTCCCAAGTTGATCCAAGCCTCGTCCAATCCAGCCTTGGACACTTCCAGGGATGGGGCAATCACAGCTTCTCTGGGCAACCTTTGCTTACCCCCCATCTCACCCTGACAGCTGCAGGATCTCCTCACAGGTCCCTCAGACTGAAAGCAACAGGTTCCACCAGCACAGTCAAGCTCAAAGCTGCAGCAGGTGACGGTGCTGGGGTTGGTGGGTGCTGCATGGCTGTCCCTGCTGTGCTGTGCAGGACACCCACAGCAGAGAGACAAGCTCCAATCCCAGTCCATCACCTCACTGACCAGCAGGAAGAGTTCTCTGCATCGTTCAAAGTACTTGATGCTTGAGCAGCACATTTACGTTATATATATATATTATATATATCACACATATTGTGTCACCATACACTCAAGATGGAAGTTTTAAGACAGAAACTCCAAAAGACAAGGGAAAAAAGAACATGGGTGGCTCTTCACTGAGCTCCCCAGTCCTCCTTCTCTGGACATAACTGCTTAGTGTGGCATTCAAGCAGAGTGTTTGCTTCTATTCATTTAATTTCCTATTAAATGCTCTTCAGCCTGAACATCCTGCCCAGGGCTCCCACAGCGAGGTGTATAATCAATTTAGCATTTCTTAGCCAATCTTGGCATGAAGGATTTCACCAATTCCAGTACAATACAGCACAGACAATATGAGCAAAGCCAACAACAGCAATGCTGATTGTCACTGTCTTCTGTAGAATCTGATATGTAAAATAGTACAGTCTATATCAGGTGATTACTTCATAACAAAAAATCTCATATTACTGATGGAAGAGGTTGGGGACAGGTGGATTACTTAGAAAACTGTTTGCTCTTTGCCTGTGGGACTCCAGATTGAGTCAGCAAAAAGAAGCCTCCACCCAAGTGTGAGGGAAGTAATTTGTGTTACCAGAACACAAAGTGTGAGATTATCTAATCAGGAATGGGCAGAGCTAAGTCATAGAATCACAAAATGGTTTGGGTTGGAAGAGACCTTAAAGAACATCTGGTTCCAACTCCTTGCCATGGGCAGGGACACCTTCCACCAGACCAGGTTGCAGGAGCTCAGAAGGGCTTTAAATCCCTGCCATAAATGCAACACAAAGGCAATTCCTGAGGGCAGAAGGTCCTGCTGCTGCCAGAACCCACCCAACAGCAGCATCTCCATGTTTCACAGCTTGCTGGAGAGGAAAAGACCCCCTGCCCAACCCCAAACTGGCTGGGGACAGAGCTGCCCACCCTGCCCAGGGGTGTGAGCAGCAGAGCACCTCTGCTTCACAAGGAAAAGGGGATCCAAGCTCTCTGCAATGCTGCAAAGCACCTCCAAGCTGTACGTGCCCACAGCTTTACATGCACACCATTGTAAGCCACGGAGCTGCCACCAGGCCCTTCCCGAATTTTAAGATGTGAAGTGATGGATTATTTTGTAGCCCCAGGTAAATACTTTGCAAATACATTTTTACAATTCAGCACGTTGATTAACTTACTAAAGGATCTTATCCATGGCCTCCCTCCTCCACTGTTATTGCCCAAACTGCTGGAAAGTGCCCTCAAAAGGGGGAGCACCAACTTCCACACAGGAAGACCTGCAGGTCTCTCCAGCCCAACAGAGGACAAGGGTGACAGATATAGCAGAGGAAATGTGATCTCTGGTGCAGGGAAGGGGAATAGGAAGCAGGGGCTCTCTGTGTCCAAAAACATAAGAGCTCTGGGGCCTGAGGATGAACTTCTAGGTCATGGTTTCAAAACCAATAGCTCAAAAGGAAGGGATAGGCAAAGCGTGGAAATCACTGGCACAGGATTATGCTGAGCTGGGAAAAAAATTATAAGATTTGTAAAGTAATCCTATAAATTTCTGGAAGTAAAATCCACACTGGCTTATTAAATACAGTGACTGATTTTGGCTTTGGAAGGTCTGTCCTGTAAATGGCTGGATGCTGACGGGTGCTCCAGAAAAACATTGTTGTAGGCTTGTTGTGCTCCTACCTCCTCCTACAGTACTACTGGACCTTTGGAGAGTATTAGCACATATGTTTTTCCCTTTTTTTGGTTGGTTTGGGTTTTTTTTGTGAATATAGAGTAACTTCAACTTTTTCTATCCATAGTCTGCTAAAACTGGGAGTCAACTGCTCCTCTGGGAACTGTGTGATCTCCCTGGATCTGCGTGTCTGCGATCTCCAGGAAAAAGGTGAATAAGGCCAAAAGTGGAAAGGAAAATCTGCATTTATAAATTATAAATCTGCATTTATTTATCTGCATTGTGTGCCAGCACCTGAATGAAGAGAAGACTGGAAGAAATGCTGATGATGTAAATACAACCAGCCAGGTACAGAGTACCAAAGACAGATGAGCATCTCGAGCTGCAGCCACATCTGTAGCATATGGAGAGGTCCAAAGCATAGGGCTGTGTTTGGATAAAGCTTTCCTTGGCTCCTTGGTGTTATGGAAGGGGCAGCTCATCACAACTCCTTTCTGGGGTAGAGTCCTACTGATGTTGGCTTTTGGTTGAGCAAAAAGTTCAGGCAACCTTTGTGGTCTGTAGCACACCTGGGACAGGGAGTGATGCCCATCCCTGGGAGTGTTCAGGGTCAGGTTGGACAGAGCTTGGAGCCACCTGGGATAGTGGAAGGTGTCCCTGCCCATGGCAGGGGGGTGGAACAAGATGGTCTTTAAGGTCCTTTCCAACCCAAACCACTCCAGGATTCTGTGATTTTTATGTCCCTGCTCACTGTAGGGAGGTTGGAGTAAATGCCCTTTAAAGGTCCCTTCCATCACAAAGTGTTCTGTGATTCCATGATGCCTCTGGTGGACATGGATGTTGGGAGTTATCCCATTAACTTCAGCTGCCATTGCTCAGCAAGTGGGCTCAGAACTGCTCTTCACAAAGCCAAACCAGAGTTCTGGGAGAACACAAGGGCTCAATGGGGTCCTGCTATTCTTGTGTGAAATACGGAATCAAGGCACGAGCAGGAGGCAGTGCATGAAAAATGCTGAGTGTGAAGGACAGCACAGGGCTCCAGCTTGGGGCAAATTCTGGATGGACCACTCGGAATCAAAGTCCCCCCAGCACAAGTGTGCATCTGCTGGGTGGAATAAATGACTCACAGCTGATCCAACAGAGCCAGAGTTTCCCATGGCTTCCATACCTCCCTGGGCTCTCCAAGTGCTGATGGATTTTTCCCTTCATTGTTTATGTCTCAATGGATGCTCTTCTTTAAGAAGCCAGGTGAAAGTAACATACTGAAAATCCTATTTTACACTTCCGAAGCTGAATGTAGGACCCATGAAGGGAAAACTACCAGTGTCTGGGTCATTTCTGCTGCTCCCTGTCATTATCACTCCTGCCTAGAGAACAACATGGACTTTATACCCTACTCTTTCACTGTATTATACAGGAACCCCCCCCTGGTTTGAGATTCAGTGATGGATCTTCAGAAGGTTTTGTGTTTAGACCACAGGACAGGGACTGAGGTGATCAGATACTTCCTCTGGCTCTGCCTGCTCTTTCTACATGACTGTGCCCAAGTTCCTTATCTATAGGAGGGCAGTGGTATATCCTTGTACCTGTTTATGTCCTGTGATTTCAGATAAGGTCTGTCCACAGTTAGAAGACCTTCACATCTGCTCTCATGCTATAAAGCTCCAGAATAAAGAGAATACAGTCTCTGTCAATGTCAAGGATCAGCCATTTTTCAGGCAATCACAGCCTGACTGTGCTAATTGTTATCATGATCAGTGAGAATTTCCCCAGGGGTGTCCAGGCACTGCAGTCAGAGCAGGGCCCCTGTCTTCCTTAGCTGGCTCTGCAGCAAAGCCTCGTGTTCCTCCCAGAATAGCAACGTCCAAACCTCGGTGCTTCTCTTCCAAACCCATTTGCATTTTTAGAAACTAATTTGCAAAGCCTCAGCCCCTGTGCCTGCAAGCAAAGCCTGGCTGCCTGTGCAGCCTCCTCAGCCATGACATTTCCAGGCTTTTCTCAATGATGCTGAAAGCTTGGACTTGGGAGTGGATTTCTACCTGGAAGAAAATCCTGCCAGAAGACTCTTGGGATCCTACAAGCCAAGGGGGAAGGGGCTGGGATCAGTGTAAGCACAGGTCTCTGGGGGGAGCTCCTGATACATGGCAGAGCCTGGGACCCCGTTTTCCAGCACACCTCACCCCACACTCTCACCTGTGCTCAGCAATGTCATTGCACAGCATCCAGTGGCCCTCACCAACACCACTGGGATCAATCCAGCTGGAGCCACAGGGTTAGCAAACCCCACCGGGATCTTCTCCTCATTTCCTCTCTCCATAAGCCACACAGACAGTACTTGTCAGGAATCCAAAGTCACAGCCTTCCAGGGGAAGGCACAAAGATGAAGTCCCAACACTGTGAGCTGCAGAGCATCTCCCATCCAGCTCACGCTTCTTGCGATGCTGGTCCATGGGCACAACTTCTAGGAGGCTGGTGGAAAAAAAGTGGCTGCACACCCACCTTCACCCTGCTTCCCCTTTCATGCACAGCTTGGATTGAGTAAGGGGAGGGTTAGATTGATATCCCTTATCTCAGACCTTCCAGGGATTTCTGCACCAGCCGACACAAACAAAGCACTCGCTCTGAAATAAGTCACATTTGCAAATAATACATTCCAACGGTCAGAGGGATGATGGCACTTAGAAAGCAGATAAATTTGTCATATTTTTAAGCAAAGATAAACAATGGCTGCCCGAGATCAAACCACCACTCCAGCTCTTCTCTGTGGAAATCAAACTGGCACGTCTATGGCAAGGAGCTCTCGGCAAACAGACAGGATCGGTCATCACGTTAATTCCAGCACGAAGGATTAAACCCCACAACTGCTGCAAGAAAGGCACAACACAATGGCCAGAAATGCTGCGTGGAATTCCAAGGTCTCCCTGCACCATTGCTTCACTCACAGTTTCCCAAAAGCAACCCCTTTCCTCCTTGCCAGGACGGTGAAGAGCTGAGATTAACACCAGTAAAATCCAGCATAAATTGAAATGGTGGGAAAAACATCATTGGTCAGCTGGAAAATAGGAAGGGACTAATTCTGGTTTCCCTACAATCTTGTGTATTTTCCTACTTTTAAACAATTTATCAGGCTGAGAATTGTGCTAAATGCCTCCCCAACCACGAGGCCATGCAGCAGTTTTTTTCACCCACATGTGACAGGGACAAACACACAGGGAAGGAAACTCTCAGCCCCTGTGCTCTGTGTAGAATGAGTAAGTTTAGAGTAAATCCCTTACTGCATCCATGAGTATTTTGTCACAGAGATCACTTTTACCATCAGCAGGTTTATAGCCACAGTTCAGACTCCCATAAAATTTACATAATTAAAATACTTTGATTTTTTTTTAAGAAACAGTTGACTTTTTTCTACAGTTTTTGAGCAAAACACCCCATATAGGATCTCATCAAGCAAAAGAAAATCTCCCAAAGGCCACGTAGGCACCAGGACAACAGCAGCACCTACAGAAAAGCAAGTTCCTCTGCCCTCCACGGGGCCGAGGCTTTGATTTCATCATTGAAACGCAATGCGAAAAGAAGCACCAAAATAAACAGCTCCATAAAGCAGCAGGAACGCAGCAAAGCAGTTGGAGACTCCTCCAGCAAGAATGACCTAAATCCAAGAGGCATTTGTGCAGATGCTGCTCAGCTCCACAACACCCTCACAGCCTCCAGGACAACCCGGGACGCACCCGAAGAGGGAAGCGAACCTGGGAGAAGCTTCTTTCTTTTAACCAAGTCACAGTAAAGTTTTTTTCCAAGGCACCTTCCTGCAGTGGCTGCCCCACATCCAGGGGGGCCCAGAGACCCCCTTTGCAGGCCCGACCCCGCAGCAGCCGGGGTTATCGATGAGATGTGTGTAATTGCCCTGTCAGGCAGCTGAAAGGCGCTCGCCTTTAGCTGATGCCACTTCAAAATGAAATTCTTTCTTTGGCATGGCTATGTCTGATATGCAGGCATCAAAGGGGAGGCAGCAGGTCGCCGATGCCCCAGGCCACGCATTTCCCTTCTAAAAGCAGGAATGGGAGTGTCAGCTCAGGGCCAGGAGGCCCCCGAGACCCAACACCCATCGCTGCTTCATGGGGTGCTGGAAGGATTTGAGGACCCCCCAGCACCCAGGACACCCAAAGGCTCTGCAGCAGCAAAGGGCACCCTGTGGCCTGCACACTGCTGGGATGGAGGGGTGGAAAAGCCTCACTGGCACAGAGGAGATTGAGGGCTGGGTTTTTTCCTTCCAAGAGAAACACAGGGCTATGCTTGCCTCCCCCCACAGCTTCCATCTCCTCTCTCCACCTGCACTCTTCAGGGAGCCAAGGCTTTTGGCAAGCTTTCCGCTCTGGTTTTTATTGGTTTCAACTGAGCTGCCCCTTTCAGAGGGTTGGAAAGCTTCAATCATTTAAAGGAAACAAAAAGAGGAAAAAAAAAGCACAATGCACCCTTGCCCTGCTGTCCCTTCCACTCCCACGATGGCTGAGGACACGAGCCCCACGCCACCCAGCCCAGGCACAGATCCCTGTTTTCCCAGCCAAACACAGCCCTTCCAATGCATTTGAGCCAGAATTTTCAAGGCCCTTGATACCTCCATGATACCTCCAACTATACCTGCTTGGCTCCAACCACCTTCCTGCTCGGAAGCAATTTAGAAAGGACACAGCACAGGTAGCTATTAGCTAACACATATTTAACTGCTCCAGATATCTTTTTTTTTTGGCATTGTAATGGAGTGATTTGATCTTCAAAGGACCTGTGGAAACCTTTGAAGCTTCCCAATCTCCAGTGGGGAGGGGAGGAGGTGGGGGGGAAAATGTTAATAGTTTTAAAACCTGGGGAATCCTGAAGTCGGAGAAAGGGTATAAAACCCAGTGGGTTTAGCATAAAGCCCTCAGGTAAATCTTCACCTTCTTTTCAAATGCATTTTTGGTGGGTTGCTTTGCAAAGGCTTGGGCCAGGTTAGCAAGGTCGGCTCTATTCCCAGCAGCTCTTAATCTCCAGAGACCCTCATCTCCCACGTGGTGCAGCCCCAGCACTGGGGGATCCGCGGAACCTCGGCAAGAAATAGAAAGACTAAAATTTGCAAAGCCTTTAAGTGGAAAAGGGGTGGGGGGGAAAGGGTGGAGGGGTAAGGGGGGGTGAAGAAAATAAAGAGAGAGGATAAATTCCTCTGGCACTCCCAGCCAGCACAGCCTCAGCAGCACCCTGAGAGGCGAGACACAAAATGCGTTTACCTTTAAAATAATGACTCATTTTATTTTTTTTCTTTTAATATGTAGTTATAAATATATTTTGTCAAAATATATGATCATTATTGTCAAAAACATTTGCACATAAAGTCATAAATAAGGTCAAGGTGAACGTTTAGTTTAGAGAAGAGTCCAGCTATAGCAAGCAGTTCTGGGGTGGGACGGGAGGGAGAGAGAAGGGGAGGAGAGGGCGGTGGGGAAGGGGGTCAGCGGCACCCGCACCCCTCCACCACCATCTCCTGGTAGTTTTTCAGGACCACCTTGTCATACTCATCCAGGTAGAGCATGGAGATGGCGCTCAGCTCCGTGGGCACGCAGCAGGCCTTGGGAATGCTGGAGTTCACGGAGTTCACCAGCGTCTGCACGATGGCGTGGTTCGTGGAGTTGAGGTGGTCGGCCAGAGGGAAGGGGCAGTCCCCGTGGCAGTAAAACGCCTGGTACCCCGGGGGTGCCACGATCCAGTCGTTCCAGCCCACGTCGCTGAAATCCACATAGAGGGCATGGCGGCGGCAGTTTTTTTTGTTCTTGCGGGAACGCTGGTGCTTGGGGCTCCGCCGGGCTCTGCGGGTCAGCGCGTGGCCTCGCCCGTCGTGCCCAAAAGTGACCAGGAGCGGCCTGAGCTGAGCCCAGTCCCCGCGCCCTTGAGGTAAAGATCGGCTAATCCTGACGTGTTTGCCCTGATGAGTCTGTGCGTGGTGGAGGTGGGTCACCTCGATCACCAGCCCGTGGTTCGGCTGCTTGTCCTTGGTCCACCGGATCACAGCCGGGCTCACATCAAAGGTCTCCCAGCGCGTCACGTTGTGATGCACCAGACGCGTGTCCAGCAGGCGCGTAATGGCCTGAGCGCGCTCCGACAGCGGCTTCATCACTTCGTAAATGTTTATCCGGTGGAAGCCCCTCTCCCACGCCTCGCTCGGCTCCTCCACCTGCTCCCGGTACAGCCGCAGCTCCGCCGAGGAGATCACCTCGTTTTCCGGCACGCTGCTGAGGTTGAAGACGAAGCGGATCCGGGGCGCCTCGCTGGGACCCGGGACGGTCTCCAGGTGCTCTGGAGGGGAGCAGGGACGGAGGGAGTGGTAAGACAAGCAAACAAGAGCACGTCAGCCTCGGGGCACCCAGCCACGGCCCCCGGCGCGGCCACAGCGCACACCCACGCTTCACCTGCCCGGCAGCCACCGGCTCCTCTCCGCTCCCCCGCGCATCCCTCCAGAACGGACCCGGAGCAGCTCCTGCCCCGGCGCCGCTCGCTCGCCTGCGCCCTGACCGGGCCACCCCTCCCCATCTTGCTTCCCTCCTTTTGGGAAGCTTTTTCCCTTTTGCTTTCTCCCCCCAGACTCTCCAAAATCGTCCCCCCGGCGAGATGCGGCGCCGCGGAGCACAGAGGTGCCTTGTTACATGGGGCAGGGGGAGAAAGAGAAGCAAATTCCAACTCAGTAATGATGCGGCTGGATTAATAATTCAGATTTACTTTGGAAAAGAAACATCCGCTAGGAAACATTTGGATCAGATTACAAGGGTCTATTGAATAAACCTTATAAACACACAGCTGTAAGTATTAAATTCGAGTCGGGGTTTGGGGGGATTTTTTTTCCTTTTTTATAAAGAGTAAAAGCAGGCAGCAATCGCTTTGATAGTTCAAAAGAAACACTTCAGGGGCGAGATCCCGCCCTCGCTTTGCTCCCGCATCCGATCCAGAGCCATTAAATCCACGCGAGCCCAGGGAGTGACCCCGAGGCAGAGGCACCAAAGGAAACTCGCTGTTGTCAACAGAAGCAAAAGCACTTCAAAATATGGTCAAGCTCGGGTTAAGCACAGGATGCTGGAAAAAATACAGCGCAGCACGCCTGTCACCCACACACGGCAGGCTGGAGGGTGGTTTTCCTCCCATAAATTTAGGGCCGGGCACGTCCTGCTTCTAAAGGCATTTGTGAGCTTCCAAACGCAAGGAAATCCCGATCGCTACCGGAGCGGGGAATTTACCACCTCCCATCACTGACCTTCATGGTGGAAACTCCTCACGGTGTTTGCCCGGCTGGTCGATCGCTCAGGGTACTGCAGGCTAATTTCCTGGAGGCTTTCCTCCTCTTCTCCAGACTGGAGTCGATAGAGATCCAGCATGTAACTAGGAATGACGGCTGACTTGCTGGGCTGAGGCCGCCTTCGCAGCCCAAACATCTGCAGCAGAGTTGTTTCGAAACCCCGCAAGAGTTCATGGCTTTGGGCAGAGCGGCGTCCGGATCCGGCTTGTCCCTGAAGCTCTGTCACTTTCTTCCTGCCGGTCTCGGGGATCAGGCTAGCATGGTTAGTACCTCCTAGAAGGACTTGGCATAGTAGGATGACCATCAGCATTCGGTTACCAGGAATCATGGTGTCTCTGGGGTGCAAAAAACGCGACAACAAACAAGAAGGAAAGTCAGGATGAGAAGCAACCCCCTCCCCTTTTCTTCCGAATAAACTTAATAGTAATAATATTAATATTAATAATAAATGGCAAAAGGACGTGGAGAGCAGCCCCCATCGGAGCGGCAGCCGGCGCGCCCCGGCGGGCAGGGACCAGCCGCCGGCCCCGGGCTTCCCGCATCCCCGTAGCACCCTCGGGAAGAGGGTCCC
>WEIV01011307.1:1090303-1261717 GCA_013390005.1 Calyptomena viridis | reverse complement strand
AGGTGCATCCCCGGGGGAGCCTCCCGCACCGCCCTGGCCCCGCACGGCCGGGCTGTCCCCGGGCAGGTCGCGGGGCCGGGGGGCTCCCCGAGGGACAGGTCTGCGAAGGGAGACTCGGGAAGCGGCTCTCCCCCGAGGAGAAGGGAGGGAGCGCTTGGGAACGGGAAGCAGCTGCACGGGGAAAGGGACGGCGGCAGAGACCGGGTTCCTCCTGTGCTCCCGCCACCCGCCAGCTCCGAGGGTCCCCTGCTCGGGACTGGGAACCCGCTGCCAGGCCTGGGAGTTATCCCTGCTCCCTGTCCTGGGTTCTTACTCGTCCTTCAGATTTTCTCATCCTACTCACGCCCCTTCCCTCCCTGGCTGCCTGAATAGCACTCTCCCCATTCCCACCGGGCCAAGTTCCCGGACCCCTGCCTGGCTGTGCAGCAGGCACCTTCCCAAACCCACTTGGGCTGCATATGGCCACAGCTGGCTGCTCCAGAGGGGTATGGACTGGGATCTCCGGGAGAAGGATGCTCCCTGCCCTGCAGTTCAACCCCGGCATTGCCCTGGGCCAGCTGAAGGGTTGAGACTAAGAGCCAGGCTTCCCAAAGGCTTGAGACTGTTCCCAAGCGGGGTTAGGGGACAGACTGGTCTCCCAGTAGCACACATCAACTAGACACACTGGCGTTGATGTACAGGTGGTGAGTGAAGGTGTGGAGAAGGCAGCTCCAGGGAAAGACCCTCCTTAAGAACAGCAATGGATGCCACATACTTTGAAAACACCAAGTAGACTGAACAGCCCCACGACAGAGCCAACTCCACCAGGGCATTAAGATATTGCCCCCTTGCCCTGCTGCACCCTTTGTGTTGGGGAAACTGTCACCCACGGCGAGAAAAGTTGGTTAATTTATGAGACCAAAAGATGTGGTCGTGGAGCAGCCATGAGAACTCCTAAGCTCATCAATTAACTACAACCAAAATCCAGCTCAGAAACGATGACTGTGGACCAGCCACGTGGCCACAAACCACCAGGACTGCTGTGCCCAAGTGTGCAGCAAGCCCACACCAGCACCTCGGCGTCCTTCCAGCACTGCCCCAGAGCTCACACACCAGCACAGATGCCTTCTTTTCATATTTCACTTTTTTTTTCAGCTCAGACCTGACCCATGCATTAGAAAAGCCGAGGGATGTCACCGAGAGGACACGCATAGATAAAAGGCAGTGCTGACACTGTAATATCTCTGAGTTATTCCTATACCACTCTGAGTTTAAAAGAAACATCTGTTAGCAAGGTATTTGGACTATGAATCCATCAAAATTTGTGAAATATTGCTATCGCCATTTCAAATGTATCACACTGTGTGTTATTCTTAACAAGGAAAAACAATTTTGGGAGTAGCTGCTGTGCAACTTTTTAAAGTTAAATAACATTTTCATTGAAAATACTCCAGTCTATAAACAAAGTTTACACGAGGGCCTGTATAGCTCTGCTCTTAAAACAGACCCCTGGACTGGGAAAAGCAACTGGCTCCCTCTTTCTGGGAGCAGCTATGCTCTTTGTCTAAAGATCTCGCTCGGATTTTGTGTAGGATCAGAGCATGGCCGTGCTGGAAAGGTTTGTCCCTGAGGAGTTCCGTCCCACAGCACCCAGTGCCTGAGCTGTCCTAAGCCATCCTGTTAAACTGGGCTCCCAAAAATCGCTTATGTAATGCTGGTTAACCGTGCCCTGTGTGAGGAGGTGGCCAGCTGGGGCCAGAGAGCCAGGGCACAGCAGTGTGGTTTGGGCTCTCGTAGGAGGCAATAGCGTATTTGAGTAGCTCCCTGGTTACTAAGAAGTGTTAGTCATGGGGAAAGCTGTAGTATTTATTCCGTAAAATGTAAATACATAACCCAAACCACAAAGGAGTAACCGTGGATGGAAATAGTGTAGCATTTAGTGAGGGAGCTGAGCTGCCTTTCTACAGAAGCTGTATTTCCTCAGCCCCGTAGACTGTAATTCACCTTGAACGAAGCTTCTGCTCCAGCCTGTGGAGTTACACATCGGCTGAATTCAGGCCAGGCACACTAAACAACCCAGTGTGTTATATATTCCAACCAAAAAAGTGATGCCAAAACTGAGCTAAAAATACAAATGTGGAAGGTTTGAAAAGCAAACACTGCTTAATTCAGCAGTAGATGCAACACTGAAGATCCAGCACATCCAAAATAGAGAACGTTGTGCCTCTGCTCAATGCAAGGGTCACCTCCTCATCACACGGGTGAGCAGGAGGACTGGTGGGGTTCTTGCCTGTGACCCAGTCCCAGAACTACTCAGAGTTCTGCTGGTTTTTTCCTCTCTGTGAAAAACCTTCTGGGAATCGCTGCAATTGGACAGCAAGACCATTGGCCTCCTCTGGAAGCAAAGCTCCAAGTCATTGGGGATGTCACCCTGCAAAGAATGGCCAGACAAGGAAGTGATTTATCATATGCAGCCCTTGGCTGTGACAGAAGACTTTGTTGTGGCAGTAAGAAGCCCAGGGGCTGGCAAGTCTCCTGAAGCCCCAGTACTCAGCTCTGCTCACAGAAGTCACCAGCTGAGGGACAATTATTTGCTCACTATTTTTTCAACCCAGTAATTGTGGATTACAGAATTGTTCCTGATAAAATCTCAGCCACTCACACCTGACCCATTTCCAGGTTTTGTGTGCTCAGGACCTACCAGCAAGCACTGCAGGTTGACGTTCAGCACCTTTAGAAATTAGGCCAGCTCTGTTTACAGGGGAAACTTCTCCTCTAATGGCAGAGTTTCAGGAGATGCCTCTGGTCTCGGACCTTCCCAAACCAGTTCTTGCATCCTATGTTATTTTTAGAGCAGCTGCACTTTTTGGGCTCTAAAGTTTGCAAACAACCCGCCTTGAGGAAAAAAAAATACAAGAACTTGTCTCACCAGATTTGTGCTTGAGCAGAAACAAGCCTAAAACCATAAATAAATAAATAAAGGCATATGTCAGAGATGTTTTAATGACATGAATTACAGGAGGAGATGCCCATAAGTGTGCTTAGATCAATTCTCTCCTACCCTTTCCTTTCAACTGCCTAAGCTTGTCAATTAAAACAAAGGGAACTGAGCAAACAACTCCAAGGGATTACATTTTCCAAAGTAGCTCTTCACTAAAGAGCTGGACTGTGACTGGTAAAAACAAGTGCAGCTGCTTCAATGGTGAAAGGAACATTTTTTACAACCACTCTGAGATTTTCATGATTTCTCTGAGTGCTTCAGAGCTGGCCTGTTCTACCAGAATTTTCTACCTCCTCTTGAACAAATAAATTCATACTTCTAAAACACAGAACTGGGCCCAGCTTGGACTCTGTTATTATATTAAAGTATCTCTGCTGAGGTGTCAGGACCACATCTAGAACCACTCCTGAGCTGAGAGGAGAATCAGGTTCAGCACTGCTCTTTTATTGCAAGCATGTTGGGGTTTTTTGTTGGTTAGTTTTTGTTTTTTTTTAAAAATCTCTACAGAAGCACTGTGTGGGAACATTAAAATAATGCAGTTCTACAAAGGCAGTCTTTGGTAATCAGATACATGGTAGTCAAAACAGTAGGATTGTCTGCTCTTCTCTATTTTTAAGTTTTTAAGATGATGTTTATCGTTTTGAGAATGCTGTTAAAAGGCTGACTGTCCCACACAGGGAGAATCTTAAGTTGCTATTACTTGACTCGTTCACTTTGTTACTTTTTCAAAGATCTCCAAGACTGAGCAAGGCTAGAAATGTTCATACAGACAGGGTCTGTCTTCTGCTGTGACACTGTAAGGCCTCTGCTGATAAATATTGTTCCTTTAGAGATGCTGGTGCCTCAAAACTAGGAGGTCTGGTTCAGGTTGGACAACAAGGGTGGTCAGGGATTGGAATGGGCTGCCCAAGGAGGTGATGGAATCACCATCCCTGGAGGTGTTCAAGAAAGGACTTAGTGCTCTGATCTAGCTGATAAGGTGGTGATCAGTCAAAGGTTGGACTCCATGACCTTGGAAGACTTTTCCAACCTTAATGTTTCCAAGATTCTATGATTAGGGAAGTGCTTCAGTAACACAACTCATAAACAAAGGCAGAGCCATTTTAATGGTCTGTTGTCAAAATTCTCCTGAACTGTGTTAGAAACACATCTGTTGTAAAATCATCTACACATTGGTTTCCCCGGTCGATGTTACAAGAATATGCACTGATCTCATGCAGCTCTTGGAAACAAAAGTTGCCTTTAGCACACGTTTGCTTCCACACCGTATTGGCCCCCACTCCATCAAAGCCTCATTCCTGAGAGGCAAGGAGGACCTCCAGAAGGCGAAGAACACATTCCTCCTGCTCTGAAATTGTAGCTGGTACTAATAAAGACCATCGTTCCTCTAATGAGCGCCATCCGGCCATATGGCCATCGGAGATAAGCAGATTCATTCTGGATCTGATGAGTCATGAATACTTTTGGAGAATACCACAGTGCTGGCAGCTCCCTGGCCTTACAAACCACTCCAGCGTGTCTCCAGCACTGATACGTGGCTTTGTCTGAGTTCAGCTGCAGCTCTGATATTTTGGATGCTTTGCTCTTCCTCACTGTCAGCGACACTGCCAATATCTGCCATTCCAAGTAGCACCTCCAGGGTGCTGACATTTGTCTTTGTCCTTTAATTGCAGCTTGAGATCTGTTATCAACAGAAGCTTTAATGATCTCAAACACTACTACAAGGTGTAAATAAGCAGAGCAGGACAACTGCTGCAGAAATAATTCACACCAGCGCTGTTAGATTTTCAGCAATAGCAAAGGACTTTACTGGTAGGTGTTATTGCAAGTGCTGGGAAATGTCAGCACAGGAATGAATTTCGAGTTAGTTAATGTGAACATCCTCACCTGAAATTAGAGAGGAAGGATCCTGCCAAGGATTCCTTGCTGGGAAACGTGGATATGCCCTGTGGCCTCCATCTCCAGCAGTAAGAGACTGGTGGGGCTTGTTTGTACCAGTTAGCTGGTGACAAGGTGCATACTTAAAATTAATCGTCATTCTTAGAAAGTGCTCACTGATTAAACTTACACAGTGGGTGTGGATGAGCAGAGCATGAGCCTCTCACAGACACGTGACACAAAAAAAGATGGTTTCTGAGGGAAAGGCTCCTGCTGGTAGAATCATAGAATATCCTGAGCTGGAAGGGACCCACCAGGGTCATCAACTCCTGGTCTTGCACAGGACACCCCAACAAACCCAGGCTGTCTCTGAGGGTGTTGTCCAAACCCTCCTGGAGCTCTGGCAGCCTTGGGGCTGTGCCCACTGCCCTGGGGAGCCTGTTCAGTGCCCAACCACCCTCTGGGAAAAGAACCTTTTCCTAATATCCAACCTAAACCTTCCCTGACACAGCTGCAGTCCCTCCTGACAAACCCTTTAGCAGGACCTACTTAACCACAGCACGTCAAGGCTCTCTGTTCTATTATTGATAAAGCAAGTTGACGAGTGAGGTGTTAGCTGGGTCTATTTGCAAGGTAGAGACATTCTTACTTACTGTTACCTGCTCTGCTTCCTTCTGGGGCAAAGAAAAACACTTGTAAGCAGAATCAAAGCCCATCTCCTCTCCCAAACAGCTACGACCCAAAGTCACCAGAGCAGAGGCACAATTTGTGACACCACCAGTGAAACCCGATTTCATTTCTGTCCCTTTTCTAAATAAACAATTATTTGTTTTCTCCTTCACCACTTCCATCATACACAGACACTGACTCAGCAGCTCAAAGGAGGCCTTTAGCATTTGGTGCAGTGCTGCAAGTACTGGGGAGCCTAAAGGAAGGTTGGTTTAACAATGAAGGAGTTGATTTGGACTTCAGAAGGTCTACATTCAGCTTTGTGCTTCTGTGACAGTGGCTGAATCACCAGGAACCTACTTTATCCAAGTTGCTAAGCATATGCTAAAAAAAGTGAAGAGTAATTAAGAAACACATGGAAAGAGGCAATTGGAATTAAAAGCGTGTCAGAGCCTCCATTCTGGAAGAACAAGAGCATTTTGCCATTCTCAGAAATAAAGCAAAAATAAGCATTAATTCTAAACAGGTCCTCAAATTCCAGGCTTCCAAACCCTTTCAGTGGGGCTTCAGCCCCTCAGAAGATCCTGGAAGAGTAACATGGCATGGATACTCCATATGATCTCTCATTTACAGCACAAGGAACTAAGGTTGTGCTGCCCTGTCCATCATGGGGAGACACCTGGTGATTTATCTCTCATCTACGGCAGAAGAAGGGAAGAAGAAGCAAAAGTGAATATGCCTGGAAACTAGAGATTAAACACATTGCAGTCAGAGGTGGGTTTCCAGCATTTTCCAGAAGTAGCCATCAGGGCTTTAGATTACTGGCTGGCAGCCCATGAACTGAAGGGAGGCCAGTTTCTTGACCTGCAGGTTTCAATGCAAAGACAGTCTGTCTTCCCTGATACTTTATCCAAAAGATGTGGGCAAACCAGCACTGTACGTGTGTTCCGTGCATGTCTAATCCCACAGGAAAAACCAGGCTTTCTATTAAAGGCCATTTTCAGGATCTACTTATTTTATTTCTTAAAATATCAGTCACCAAATAGTTTATGGAGTGATAAAACTGAGGAACTAGATCATTAAAAAAAAAAAAAGGAGAAGAGGGACTTTTAGGAAAGGAATATCTAAAAGCCAGTTTGAAGAGGAAGAGAAATGAAATGGCAAAAAGGGAGTGAGTCTGGAGACATATCTCACTCTCTCTTGCATATGAAGGGACCTTGGAAGTGAGGGGGTGCCCACCCCCACAGAGGTCCATCTGGGCAGAGGGTTCACAGAGCCAGACCCCAGAGGATAAGCAGGAAGACAGAACAGGAGAGAAAACTGATATGGAAAAGAAGTGAAAACCAAGAAGGCAAATTCAGTCTGGGCAAAGGGCCAAGGCAAGGCCAAGTGCAATTCTAGAAAACAAGCCTGAAGCCTCACCAAGGTGTCACGACAGGCTCACACTGGTCAGCAGTGACAGCCCACAATGACACACCTGGCAGGTGCACAGCATCACCCAGACATGAAGAGAAATAGGCTTAAAACTAGATTTTTGATCAAAAATCTCAGGATAGAGAGTCAGAACCAGCAGTTCCTACTTGAGCAGGATCTGGGCTTAGCATAGCACTGGTATGTCCCAGTCCCAGCCTTCAGGGCACACTGGACACACACTGGTGTCACACTTTGAGTCAGGGAAAGCAGAACCAAGAGCAACTTCCCTGAGGACCTGTTTGTTCCCCTGGTTGCACCCTGCATTCCTCCTTGTTCCACCTCTGTCCTGCTGACTCTGCTGCCTTTTCCCACCCTCTGTACACATACCTGATAGAGCAACAAGCCTCAGCAACAGGTACTGTGTGCAACACCACACCCCAGTTCGGAGAAATGTTGCAAAAAGCAAATGTACAACATCATTTATAAAATTGGCATCAGCTTACAAATGTTATTCACAAATACCCAGCACTGAGATAACTCTGTGGCTGCCAAAAAGTGGCCTGACCTGCCTCCAGAGGCCCTCAGCAAGTCACTTCACCTCCCATCACTCTTACCCCACATAACATTTGGGTGCAGAGGCAAAGCAGGGAAGAAAATCCTACTGTCCATCCACTCCAGAGCAGGGTGAGCATGGGAAGGGCAGAGGAGAAGCTGAGTGGAGTTGGGGCTTGAGGGACTGTGAGATAAAAATGAAGTGGATTGAGGCAGATGTTTGAAGAGCAGAGGATAACATGAGAAGGTCAAAGAGGACTTGGAAGCCATGAGTATTGATTTGAGTCAGGGACAGTGGAGACAAAGCCCAGACCCAAAGCACAAAATTTCATCCACGCAAGGTGAGCTTGACAGAATCTCTCTCGGTGTGGTGGCCAAAAGAGGTGCCATTTTACAAGGGCATGAAGTGATAGGACAAGAAAGGAATGGCTTTAAGATGAAGGAGAATAAAATGTAGATTAGATATTAGGAAGAAGTTCTTCCCTGTGAGGGTGGTGAGGCCCTGGCACAGGTTGCCCAGAGAAGCTGTGGCTGCCCCATCCCTGGAAGTGTCCAAGGCCAGGTTGGATGGGGCTTGGAGCAACCTGGGATAGTGGAAGGTGTCCCTGCCCTTGGTAAGGGGAGGAACAAGATGATTTTTAAGGTCCCTCCCAACACAAACCATTCTGAGATTCCATGAGGACAGCCTGGACTTGCAAAGCTGCTGTGTGGTTCTTTTCCCTCTCTTGGGACCACTGGCAGCCACCAGAACAGCCACATTCCTTTTCCACAGGTTCCCCAGTGGGTAAGACACCAAGAGCCCATGAGAACACCACAGAGCAGGTGCCTTGAAATGGATGGCACAACTGGATCACTTCCATCATGTTTTCTGCTTGGTAGAGGAACTGGAAACAGATGCCTGAATGTCTCCACAGAGGTGAGAATGGCCATGACCTGGTGGCTGAGCAAGAATCACCAGAAATGTGGAGACCTGACCCGTGTGCCTGTGCTTGCAGGAACTGCACAGCTCTGCTCCCAATCCACTCTCAACCCTTTCCAGAATACAGAGTTTCTCTCACCTCACATCATCCCTTCCCTGTCCACACAGGATCACCCTTTCCCTGCTGGGCAAAAACTCCTTTCACCCAAACCAGCAAAACTCAAAGTCCAGTCTGAAAAAATAACCCGATCCAAACAAAACCAGAAAACACAGCCAGTGGACAAAAGGCATCTTTTAAATAAAAACTAAACAAAAGCTGGGCTCTGATCTGTTGCTCAAGGGAGGTAAATGCTCTGTTCATACATTTCAGACTCTTCTCAGCAACAGAGCTCCCACAGCACTTTGTCTCCACAGGGTGAGCAGCTCCATGTCTCCCATGGCAGAGGGCACACACAGTGATGTGGCTCGTGTTACTGAGCAGGATCAGATGATAGATGAAGATCCACGATGCTGAGCAGCAGCTCACAGGTCAAAGTCTTTTCCTTCTGTCTGAAAATCCTCCTGCACCTTTCTTTTCCAAAGTGGACCTTCATTCTGCAAAGACTTTTGCAGCTACCAAGATTTATGTACTTACACATCCCTACATGAGCAAGATTTTAGCACAAGGGCATTGGCACAGTATGTCGCAGCTCACATAATTGTTTTTATCATAAATTCTTTTTTAAAACTGTTAATTTTACTTCCCCATGAGAGATGAATTGTAAATCCAGCCAAAAAAAATCTGCCCCACATCTCTGAGTCTTGATCACCTTTCAGTCTCTGCAGGCTGTTACATTTTCTCGCTGTAGTTTTATGCTGCTCACACAACCAATGACCTAAGTGGTCTCAGGAAAGAGGAATTGGCTTCCTCTGAGGGGAAAAAAAAAAAAGGTGTTTATTTGCAATTTAACTTACCTGACTTGTTTAAAATGTTATCAGAATGCAACCACCTACTTTCTTTTCTTCATTTTCACTTGATATCCAAGGTTTGCTTGAATTGAGAATGTCTAAAGCCTCAGGCATGATCCTGGGTGTTCTCAAGACTTAAATGCCACTGCTTAAAGAGTTAAAGATCTAGATGGCTGCACTAAGAGGATGATAAACTAATCAGTCACTGCTGGTGAGCCCGGTGTCATTTACTGAAACATGGAATGCATTTAACAAAGTAAGAGAAACTCCACCAGTGCAAAAGCCAAAGATGATTGTTTGATTGTCAGGGTTTACTTTGGAGAAAGTCCTCAGTCTAATTACCTACGTTTAAGCAAGAGAAGTATTTTTGCCCTCGTTGAAGAAATTAACATTTTCCTTTCAAGTCAATGGGTTGGTTTGGTTTTTTTTTTATTGTGACTAAGGACTACAGATTCTGTAGGGGGCTACAAAAATTTAAAACAGGGACCAGTCAGATGAAATAATTCTTCATGAGAATTCTTTCACGAGAAAAGTAGAAATAATAATTAGACTACTAGTACTGCACAGTTACCTATTGTTTTGTGCCTTCCAGTTCTGTGAAAAGGCTGGAAAGAAAAGGACAGCTCTCGGCACCCAACAGAAAATACACATTTTTAAAAGCCAGGCTCTGTTTTGGCTTTAGTGGAAGAAAATGCCTTAAATCCTTTTCCCTGCAATCTCTGAACCATGAAGAAACAGAAAGACCAGGTCCATCATTTTGGTTTTGCATTTTAGAATTTAGTGAATACAGGCATTTTTTTTCTCTGGCTTTAAAATCAGGTAAAAGATCAAGATATCAAACATGAGTAAAACATCAAAGGGTTATTGTGGGGTCACCCAGCAAATTCCAAACTGCAAAAAATATCCCTTTATTCTCTTTTACTCTACTAAACTTAGAATGGTACAACTCCATTGTGCTGGCAGTTGGTACAGGACCCTTTCCCAGAGTTGCTGTCAGTGGATTCCACCAGAAATTTTAGTGGTGGAAAAGTAAGGCCTGGAGTGACAAAGCAAAATGAAGGTGTGACCATAACTCATCGTTGTAGATCAGTGTCACTTTGACCCAGCAATAACAGACAGTGCAGTGACATCAGCTAATCCATCCTCCAGACTCTGAGGTGGCCACAGCACGTCCTTGCACACCAATGTCAATTTGACCTGGTAAACACGAGTAATAATAGAAGAGGAAGGAATATCAGCTTAGGAAGAATTAACTGCTTACCAGTTCTCCAGAGACTCTTGTGGGCTCTTTGCTCCCTGGCTTGGACAAAGTTTGTCCCATGGCTCTGCTATTGTGACCCAAAAGGCTTCCAAGGAGGAGGAGGAGGCAGAAACACCTTGTAATGACACCTACCTTCATGACAAGCCTGACAAGATGCCACATGATCATTTTCCCTGCTGGGTGATGTCTGATGGCTCAGGGAGTTCTGCTGACCTTGGTTAGGGCAGTCTCTGAAGTAAGAAAAGCTTCAGCCTGAACCCTCATATCAAAATCCAGGTGTGTGGGTAGAAATCCATCTGATCAAATAGAGGAGTCTCCAGCATAATCTCACCCTGAAACAAACACCAAAACCAGATCAGATTGCTCTCAAATGATGGCTATTTCCCTGCATACCTGAAAAGAGAATCCAAATGAGTGAGTCAGGTGTTGCTGTAGAGACTGAAGAGATCTAAAGGCAGCAAAGATAAATGCTATTCAAAGGAACCTGCTGTTCCTGTTGTGTAAACCTTTCCCTCTACAAAGAGGCAACGTTTAGCCAAGGAGCTGTGTGACAGCACTTGCTTCACTGCCCTGTATGACAGAGAGAGTAAATACTTTGAGATCAGTGGGACCAAACATGTTTTTTTACAAGGGCATGGAGTGACAGGGCACAGAGGAATGGCTTTAAACTGACAGAGGGCAGGGTTGGATGGGAGATTAGGAAGAAATTGTTGACTGTGAGGGTGGAGAGGCCCAGGCACAGGTTGCCCAGAGAAGCTGTGGCTGCCCCATCCCTGGAAGTGTCCAAGATCAGGTTGGATGGGGCTTGGAGCAACCTGGGATAGTGGAAGGTGTCCCTGCCCATGGCAGGGGGTGGAACTGGATGATCTTTACCCAAAACATTCTGGAATTCTATGATAAGAACCGGGGAACTTTTGCAATACACTCACAGCTCCACAGACCACAGTTGTTACCACAGAGCAAACTGTTTCTACTTCATCTGTATGTGCATGGTTTTAAGACTTGAAAAACTGCTGCTCTCGTACTTCTCAGCAGCTAATAAAAACCCCTTGTTAGCAACATCTGGATACAAGATAAGGGAACCTTGCAAAGAAACATGAGGCATTCAACAGGTTTCTGCAGTGGGTTCATTGTCAATCCTCTGAGGACTTTGAAGCAAAGTGTGAGGTGTTGGGGTGTTTTTCCATTGACTTCACTGGGCTCCGAACCAAGACCTAAAGCCTCCCTGCTGTGTTTTGGACATTTATTTGTGTTTGATCTGTAATAAGATCTTTCATTTCTCTTATTCCTGTAAAAACAAATAAAGCTGGAGCACAAGAAAGCAACTAAACACGTGCTTAGTTTTAAGCATATCCCTAAACCCATTCACTTTAAGTCCTTAATTCTATGGAGTCCTGGGAAAGAAAAGCACATGCTTAAAGTTAAACCCGTGCTTGGGGTCTTTGCTCTTTAGTGATGGCCTTGTGTCTCACAGGGCTCTAAACACATCTTAGAGCATCTGGGATTTTAGGGTCCCTGTGGTAGAAATTACATGGAGACCATCTCAGAAATGCAACTTTTAGTTTTTAGTACTGTATCTGATGCTGGAACCCTGTCTTTAATGGCTTTAAGACTGACTATGTTACAACACCATTTACAACTAGTTGATGGAAGTAGAGTTTCATATACATTTGTAAAATAAGAATATCTAAAACCAGAACCTTTCCTTGGCTATTACTACAATACTGTCCCCTCAGGATGATCTAACTTATCAAAGTAAAACCACTTTTTGGAATGAATGTGCTTAACGGCATCTCAAGAGAAAAAGTGTCTCACTTCAGCCAAAGTGTTGTCTCTGGTCACCTTCACTTTTCTTAGAGGAAGCACTTGAGCATCCTCTGGAGTCTGGCTCTTGGAAGGCAAGTGAGCCTTTACCTTTGGGTCACACAGCAAATGGAAGAGCATGCCCAGTAGTCTGCACAGAGCAAAAAGCATTTTTCTTCACCACACTGTGTTTATTCTGGACCTCTGCTAAAGTGTTAGAACTCTCAGCTATCTTTGACCACATACAAGGCCTGAATTTAACATGTCTGCCAGGTCAAATCAGTGTCGTCTCTAATGAGAAAACATTTGGGAAGTTTCTTCACAAAACACAAGCCAGCCAACAGGAAATCTCTCACCCTTCCAGCATCTCCTCTGCAAGGACTGAAACTTCCCTTTCTGTGACTCCACCTCTTCTAATGCATCTTCCTGAACTCCCTTTTCAAGGTACATCAGTGCACTCAACTTCAGATGCCCTTGGACCTTCAGCTCTCTGTATAAAATGTTGTGCTGTCCCACGTTTATGGGTTCATTGTTCTGCAGGCCATGTTTCCATGTCCATTAGTGAGGGCTCTGGATCAGATGTTAGCACAAAACATTTCTCTCAGCTTAGCCAAAGCACACAGCCGGGTGCTCCCACTGGCTTTGCTATTTATGCAGGCTGTGGAAAGACAGGTGATATCTGAACCCAGCACAGAGCCTTCAGAAGAATATTTTTTGAAAGAAAAGTGGTTGCTTGAATGCTTTACACATGTGGCTGCAGTGTCTTTGATCTGAAACTAGATTCACCACAGCTTCACACTTACCTCTGAGGAACAGGGAAGTTGTGAGTCGATGCATTGACCATCTGAACCCCCAAGAACAAAAGGCTGCTGCAGGCTGTGGTTGCCCAGAAGCACCAGCAGCACAGTCCTCCACAATCCAGGGTCTAGATAAACACCTAAAATAACCTCAGCCCAGCCCATGATGTTTTAAGGACTGAAAGGAGGATAAACACAGATAACTTCTCTTGGATCCTTCTGCAGCCCGTTTTTAAGTTGGCAAACTCCTTAACTCCCTGATTTTTCAGTGCCAAAGACCCAGCTAAGAGTGACTGGTCAACCTTTTGTAAGCCATCAGATCCACCTTCTCTAGACCACAAAATAGTAGATCCAAAGCAAAAGGTCCCAGGATGCCCAACCAACAATAGTCCATTTCCAGCCATTGGCTCTAAACTGTGAGGTGCTCACCTGAGTCAGCTATTGCACAAATACAATGTCCTCATTACAGAATAACTGTAGCTTAGGGCCTGCTCGATCAGTATCTTGATCCACCACTTCTGTGAATCCTTAGTCTGTCATAGCTATTCCCTCTTCCCTCAGTTTCATGGTCCAATCCAGTCAAGAGAACTAAGATTTAAGAGGAGCTGGTCTAAGGCATTTGGCAAGGAGTGGGATGTTACACAGAGGCTGAAACTCTACTGAGCTGGTGAAGGGGTTTAGGGTTAGACTTTTGAGATCTGGAAGATTCTTGTGCTGAGGGATGGCTGAACACAGGAACAGCAAGAGTCTCCTCCTTGTCAAAAAAACACCCTTATAGATAAAAACAGTGACAATCCTTAGAGCAGTCTTTTCTACAAGACAGATTTTCAGCTGGACTACAGCCTTGGGTGGTTTGTGCAGCTGAAACAGTTGTACTGGTATTTCCAATGTTCTCTGAGCAGCCCATGTAATAAAAGAGAACATTACAACCAAAACTGAAAATACTTGTCAGCATCTTCTGTGCTGACCCTGTGATTGCATGAAAAGTCTAAGTTATGATCTGCTTTTAAACTACTTTTTGGGGATGACTTACATCACTTGTTGGAGAACAAGGGTTGATATCACTGCTGCAAAGTTAATTTTAGAAAGTCTGCATGAAGGACATGCCACACCATTAAAAATCACCTCTCTGGTACCCTCCCCAATGCTTTCCCAGGGACCACTTTGCCTACACCCTGTGGAAATGAAATACTGTCTTCCTTCTGGTAGCAAATACGTAAAAGAGTTTCCCCAAGAAAGTTGGGGAAAGAAAATTGTGTTCAGTATACTTCCTAAACCCGAAGAAGGATGGAAGGCTGTACTCTCAGTAGACCTCAGAAAATTCACTTCTTTCACCACCAGATTCCTGTTCCCAACACTGACTCCAACCTCTCTGTTTCCCTTCCTTTCCACACAAGATTGATTCACAGAACTTGATTTAAAGGATGTTTATTTCCATAACAAAAATGATCAGGGGTCTAGAAAACATGACCTATGAGGAAAGATTGAAAGAATTGGGTTTGTTTAGTCTAGAGAAGAAAAGACTGAGGGGGAGACATGATAACAGCCTTCAACTATGTAAAAGGTTGTTGCAGATAGGAAGGTAATAAATTGTTCTCCATGTCCACTGGGTATAAGACAAGAAATAATGGGTTTAAATTGCAGCAAGGAGGATATAGGTCAAATATTAGACATGTTTCCTAAGAGGAAGGACAGGTGAGAACTGGAGTAAATTAGTCAAGGAGCTACAGGCTCTCCTGTCACCAGGAATGGCTCAGACCTGGCAAATCTTGCCTTGGGGTAGAGGGATAGATCATCTCTCAAGGTTCTCTCTGCCCCTTCTCCTACTAGTCTACATTTATATCACTCAAAATGATCAAGAATATCTTTGTTCCATAGAAAGGGAAAATCTTCCTTGAACCCTCCCAGAGGTTTTACTGCTGGTTTTATCTATAGTGGCAGCACAGTTGAAGGCATTCACATTAATTTCTATTTAGACAACTAATTAAAGGACTATTTTTACAGATCTGTCCCCCTGCACATGTTTTCTGTTATGGTTCATGCTATAAAATGACATGTCTGCACTTAGTTCAAAGCTTTCCTGCAGTAAGAGATGCAGAATTCCCAGACAAGTAAATGCTGTCCTATCTGGACCCAGCCAGTGTGAGGGGACTCCTTGGCTCTCACAGCCACAACTGTACATCTCACACCTCCCACTGCTCAAAATGAGCATTTTCCAGGAAACTTATGGAGTTACAATGATCACAGAGCAGGCACTGATGGGTAACCTTGGCAGACAAGGTCCCCTCTGCTTCTGAGGTGGGAAACAACCCCACAGCACAGATTGGGTTTGGATTTTCTACTCCAGCTCTGCTCATACCAGTCGTGTCAACCCCTCCAGTTCACCTCCAATGCAAAGGACAGTGGAGTAAAAAACCCACCTCTCTGTGCAGTGAAGAAAACAGAATTATAATCATTCATTGGTGAAAGAAATCTTCATCTTAAGGCCTCAAGCAAACCAGGATTTCTCCATAATAGAACACGGAAAGGTTAAACATTAGGCTGCCAAGCAGAAGACACTCATTAATTTTCAGATCTTTCTTTCCATGTTCCCACCCATTCCCACTCTGTCTGACAGGGTCTCATGCTATGGACAGCAAGGAAACATCTTTTGGCACTGAACTTGATGGAAGAAAAATTGTTCTGGATCCACTTGTGACTTTTTTGTGTCATCTGCAGAGAAAATTAGCCAACCTGAGGCACAATATCTTCTGCCATTTATAACTTAATAAAGCCTTTATGATGCAGTTTCTTCATTATTTTAATTTATTTTCAAATGGTATTAGAATTAAATTACCTGTGGAAATCTGAATTGGCTTTTTACTTAAGGACAGCCATTTCAATTCAATCTGATTAAAGTGTTTCAAATAGCTATCCCAGACTCCAGAAAACACAGTTTAGAGTGGTCAAGACAAAAGGTTTATTTGTGTCAAGTCCAATGTCAATTTACCCTCCATAAAATGGGAAAAAAAAAGCAAGAATAATTGTATGAATCTTTTTTTAAATGTTCTGATTTTTCATCAGAAATGAATTTCTGAAATTGTTCACATAACTGCATTTCTATTGTTTTTTATGCATACACACAAGCCCCTGTATATGCAACCCACCAAAATGAAATGGAACACTTTATTTCAGGCCAATTAAATATTAAGTATGGTACCAACTGATTATTTTTCAGAGAACTCCCTTTCCCCCTAAGTTCTTGCTATTAAACATGTGCAGACATCAATGGCACACAACATTCCACAAAAAGGGTTCTTCCTTCAGGTTTCCACCTCAGCCTCCTGTTAAAAAGCTGTGAATCCTAAAGGTGCTGCTCGACTGGGCTGGTCTGATAACAGGGTTTGTCTCCATCTGCTGGTGTTTCAGCTTTTAGTGTCTCAAATGGCTGAAAGATACTAATATTTTCAAAAAGATTTGAGAAATCCAGGAGATGCTCCTCACTCAGTTCTCTAATTCCTAATGATTTCTACTGAGACCAAGTATTGCCTGTAGGGTTGGGTGCTGTTAAGTAAAATCATGTTGATATATTGATGTTAATTAGGACTTGATTTTCTCTACTAACACTGATTTAAGATTCTTTTTCTGATATTGATTAATCTCCTGCTTGAATCAACCCACCAGGGAGGGTAACAGATTTACACCCAGGGTATAACTCGATGTCGTCACCACCCAACTTACACAATAACCATGGAGCAGAGGAATTCACATTGAAGACTTGATCCTTTGACTTTGGACTGATAAAATCGTCCCATTAGACAAGACTGCTTCCCTCCACTGTGCCAAAAATGTGGCAAGTGCCCCATCCTTGGAAGTGTCCAAGGCCAGGTTGGATGGGGCTTGGAGCAACCTGGGATAGTGGAAGGTGTCCCTGCCCATGGCAGGGCCCTTCCAAACCAAACCAGTCTGGGATTCCAAGTGCAGGGACAGATACCTCTCATTCCACCATCTGAAAGACAAACCTCATCCTATATTCCTTAGATATTAATTGCATCCCAAGGACCTGTTCCCTCAGATTAACATGAAATTCTTGTCTTCCAGCAGGATTTAGCTGGTGAGGGACCTGTCCCAGAGTGTCTGCCACCAAGGCACAAACATTTACAGTGATCTGGCAGCACATCTAGAAGTCAGGGAGCTGACACACAATACCTGGGATACATCACATGTAGGATTCACCTTACCTAACTCAATCCACCTGAGAGGGAAGAGTCAGGTCCCAGCCAGTCATATCAGCTCCCTGAATACCCAGCAGAGATATGCATTTCCAGAGGGCAACTTATTCCATGACTTCCAGACACCAGTCTTTGGCAAGATAAATCCAACCCTAAGAAAACCTTATCACCTACTTTTTTTTTTTTTTTTTTTTCACTTCAAAATAAAAGATCAGTGTCAGCCTTCCCACCTGGCAAACAACAGATCAGATCTGGACTCATCATTCATCCAAAGGATAAGCGAGGCTCTGGAGAAGGCAATGGGAATTACTTCAGCTGAAAACTACAGTCAGAACAACTACCAATGCTCCCCTGGCCTGATTCTACAAAATTTAATACCTCTGTGAAAGATATTTAGGGAAAACTATTCTGAGTGAAGCTTTGACGGGTCAAATCTCTTGCTTTCAGCATGAAAACAATCCTTCATGAAGCAGCTCCAGCTAAATCTCCTTGCTGGGAAATGAAATATTATGGTTGTATGTTAAAGACAGTGCTCACCAGGATATTCAGTTCCTGGGTATAGGAAATAGGAGTTTATGTACAGTATTCTTGCTTAAAATAAGTCTCCTTGTAACTTGTTTCACCAGTGATTCTAAAGATGATCGTTTAAGTCATGTGTCAGATCCTAACATGGGCTGCATTTACTTTTACATTTAAATGCCCCCATGCACATAAATGCAGCCATTACATCAAGAATATACCATTACATCAAGATTTATTTAACTGAGTCCCCCATAATTAGGTCACAAAGAATGATTAAGCAGTTGTTAACTGTGTCGTAAGGAACTCTACAAAGGGAATGAAATATTTAAAACAGTAATAACATACCTATCCTGCTTTGCTATTTATGCACAGTTGAACACATAAAAACAAAGGAGCAACTCTTAATTACAAGGACAATTTATTTCGCTGACCTTCTCTTTGGGACACATGCCAAGCCCACTGGGGGTTGGTTTGGTGGTGGATTTGGTTGATTTTGCAGGGAAAATGTTGTGGCCCGTTGTTGGAGAGGCTGCACTTTGTCTGCCTGGAGGGAGCAGAGCATTTCTCAGGGCTAATTTACAGCCTTCTCGAGTGGTCAAGGGCAGCCACGGAGTACACAAATTACAGTTAAAAATAGAGATGGCTTTATGGAATCTCATTCCGGTGGCTTCCAAAGGTGCAGGGCCAGGAACACATACATCTCTTTCCAAACTGCCTGTAAGCCCATTTTCATCTTTTTTTTTTTATCTTTTTTTTTTTTTAATCTTTTTTTTTTACTTTCCCCCTTGGATCCTGAGCTCCGCTTCAGTTTTGAACTTCCATAGGAAGGCAGGAGGTTAAACCAAACTGCTAACTGTGTCTCTTCAAAACTGACATTTAATACAGGGTATAAATCACTGTGGGAGCCTGTTATTCCTTCAGGAATGCAATTACATAGGGTCAAATAAAACATGAAAGAACCCAACAAGTTTTAAAATGTAGTATGTTCTCAAAAGCAGGCAAGAAGGAATGCAAAGCAGTCCAAATATGCTAACATCCACATGTTGTCCTGTGTGAGGGGGATTAGAAGGGAAGGGTTCTGCTCTTTAATGATTATGTTGTTAAGGGTAGGTTTGTGTGCAGGTTCAGGGCTCTCACTGAACACCAGCCCACTCAGGGAGCTGTGGGCAGATCACTGGATTTATTTAAAGCAGGTGTCCTTTATGTATCTCATTATTTTAATTGCCACCTAGTAGTGTTTAAGATACCATTTAGCACACAAATGGGACATGCAAAATTGATATTCATCTTTTCCATGCAGGCTCTGGGATGCAACTCCTGTTCATCTGGGTTGTGGATGGAGAGATATCAGGGAGATCCCTCTTTGATAAGCAAACATCTGCCTCCTCCTGACTTCCATCTCAATCTCACTGGTTTGCTTTTGAAACAAGAGGCAAAAACATAAATAAAGCCTCATGAAATCTGTCAAAATCAGAACAAGAAATGATAAAGCAGGTTCAGCACCTCCTCTAACATCACTTCCTGTCACCATTCACATTTCACTCACATTCCTCTGAGAAAAACCCTTCTTCTGCCATATTTTAGCAATGTATTCAAATAGTCTGGGAGGAAAAGTCCAGAGGTTCTAGCAAATTTTTGAGGTTAAATTTGCCACCCTCGATTTCACTACTCTGTATTTTATACCTTGAAAGCTTAAACTAAGCGAACTTTGAAGTTTCTTAATTGAAAATCTGGGATTTATTGAAGACAACTTTTACCTGAAAGTAATTTTTTCAGCTAAATGAGATTCTTAAATTAAAAATTAAAGTCGTTATAGTAAAAAATAAATTTTAGGCATCTTAATAGGTGAATTGTTAGAAATGTTTCCTTTTCTATTTTTAAAGAAGTGACTTTGCCCCAAGAGTGAGTGATGTTTAAAAACTACATATAGGAGAGAGTACTTTGCTTTTTAAAAGCTTTAAAGTTTTTAAATGGCTTCAATCTTGCTTTTAAAAGTTTTGCTTTTCATATTTAAATACAAAACTTTCCCTTTTTCACTCTCTCCCTAAGAAAGTAACACAAGCAATACTTTACTTTTTAAACGTTTTCCAGGGGAAAAAATTTAAAAGAAATATATGAAATAACTCATTTTTCTCTTCTTAAAATGAGCAGGGAAAACCTTAATAAAATGGGAAAAAGTACAGGTTTCCTCCAGATCTTTTAAAAATGCCTTTTTTACAGCAAATTTCCGAACGGGAAAATTACAAGTGGGGACTTTTTTCCCTACAAAATCCCCATAGCTCCAGCTCTCAGACTCCCTGATTTCACCTCCGTTAGGGCTGCCAGAATAAAACCTTGGATTTCTCTCCCCTGTTTTATAGCAACTCACTGCACTACAGTTCCATGGGTCACTGGTTCTGCCAACACTTAAATATATTCCCAGAACGAAGGCTGTCAATAAGTTTTTGCAGGACAAAACCTTTGTTAAAGGTAGAGTTAGCACTACTGTCTATTATAAAGATTATTAAATACTTCCTTTTTTAAGAATATGGCTTTATTTGCTTAAAATGTTGCCCTTCTCCAGCCACAAGGGTAAAACACCTCGTGCTGATCATGGGCCTCGGGGTTGGTTTGTGTGTGGGGAGGATTTTTTAATGTATTTTTAATATCTACCAGAATGACTCACCTATTTCAGAGGGGAACAAACACTGCTCCAGGGCTTTCTCAAACAATCCCTGAGCCCTGTGGTTTGAAATGTTCTGGGTGTCCTAATTCTTTGCAGGAAGGGCTTAAAAATTCCTATCAAGGGAATCTCTGGATAAAGAATAGACCTTTCACTGGTCACATGAAAACACCCTCAAATACAACTGTCTGAAAAATGCTGTTTGCACTTATTCACCAATTGAATGGAGAGAGAGCTCAAAAAGTTGATAGTAAAACTTGAATTTCACTTCCAATCTGAACCTATATTCCATGCTTAGAAAATTCTCCCTTTTTAGTATTGTTGGGGAAAAAAAAAAATCACATTGAGAAATAAACCCCCCTCCACAGAAAANAAAAAAAAAATCACTTTTTTTTTTGAGAAATAAACCCACCTCCACAGAAAGCACCCCCAAAATGTGGGGACACACTGGGTTTGGTAGCTCAGAGCCATTGCTGGCAGAGGTGAAGGGTTTTTGTGGTGCCAATATCCTGAGGCATCATGTGAACTCCAGTCCTGGTGCCTGGACACACTCAGAGTCTGCCACTCTGCCAGGTGGAATTAGCTTGGAAAATGCTAATGAAGTGACAAAAGTTCAGAAAATTTTCATCCTTTCTAGAAAGTCATCCCTCCTTCAGCTGAGGAGGTTACCTCCCTCAGATCCAGCTCCCTGAGCTTTCCTCTTGCTTTTCTCTGCTGAAAAGAACTCACCAACTACAGGGAATAGGTAGGTCAGATATTGAGAAGGAATTCCTGGCTGTGAGGGAGGGAAGGCCCTGGCACAGGTTGCCCAGAGAAGCTGTGGCTGCTCCATCCCTGGGAGTGTCCAAGGCCAGGTTGGAGCAACCTGGGATAGTGGAAGGTGTCCCTGCCCATGGCAGGGGGGGGAATGAGATGGGCCTTAAGATCCCTTCCAACCCAAATCTTTCTGGGATTCTATGTCCATTTTCCTTCCAACCGAGCCTGTTCCAGCACAAACTCCAGATTTAGTGACACCAGACGTGCTGCAGAGACACTCCCTGACAGTGGAAATCCCACAGCTGAGGCACGTCTGTGTGCTCAAGGGAGAAGCTGAATAATACTACGGGGGTATAAAGTTAAAGTTTGATCTCTTTTGCTGCATTTGGTGCATAGAATCACAGAATCATTGAGGTTGGAAAAGGTCTCTGAGACCATAGAGACCAACCATTCCCCCAGCACTGCCAAGGCCACCACTGACCATGTCCCCAAGTGCCACATCCACACGGCTTTTAGATCCCTCCAGGGATGGGGACTCCACCACTACTCTGGGCAGCCTGTGCCAGGGATGGACAACCCTTTCCCTGAGAAATTCTTCCCAGTATCCAATCTAAACCTCCCCTGGCACAACTTGAGGCCATTTTCTCTTGTTCTATCACTTGTTACCTGGGAGGAGACACCAACACCCAGAATACAGAGTTTGCAGTGGTCCCTCAAGGAAAACTTAAATATTGAATGTGCTTGAGTGGAGAGGGAGGAACATCAGTTCTGAATGCTGGAAGAAGTAACATATGGAACTGCAAATCTGCTGATAAGATTTATTACACTGAAACTGATACTTTAGAGAAAAGCAAATGCAGTGCCTTTATTTAATGAGAAATAAAACAACTTGTTCATTCATAGCCTCATAACAGCAGTATCAGTATTATGCAAAGGTTCAGAAGAAACACTGGGTAAGGAATAAAGACAGTTGTGACACAACATGACAGAAGAGACCAACTTCAGTCTGGGTGTAAAAATGTGAGGCTTTTGTACCAGGCTGCTCTATCCAAATATTAGGTAAACCCTTGGTAAGTTGCCACCCAACATTTCTAACGAAACTGGAGAACACAGGGATAAGACAAGTGTAAGGAGGATAATAAATTGTCTGAAATGGAGATGATGGCACGTTGTACTGACAGAACAAGTGAAGTGAAGGGAGGTTACTGGAGGAATTCTCAATATCAGCTGTGGGATGGCTGCAGTTAACGCTGCCTCCACCATGCTGATGCTAAATGTGGAATTATTCCAACCAAATTGCCTGAGGCACAGAGTTAAAAGCCATCATCAGTACCAGGAAGATCAGAATATCATACCTAAGGAAATGATCTACAAACCACAAGATGACTCAGGGACTAATACAACATCCTACCAGTCATTGATGCTGTGTAGGGCACTGAGGATTCTTTCCAAAGAATTCTCTGCTCATTTGTTTTTGAAAAAAGATTAGTTCAAAGAGGAATAAGAGTGGAAAACAGGTGCAAAGGCTGGTCAGGATCCAGCAGACATCGTGACAGTAGAGAGATGGAGTAAATGAAAGGTCAATGCTCTCAAGTGTGGCCAGGAGTAAAGGAGAGAAAGACTTCTAAGGATAATGGCAGTGGGTTCACAAACAGGACCCCAAGAGGAGCCCCAAGAGTCTGAAGCTGCACTCTCATAAGGTTAAAAACAGACATAAAATGAGGCTGCTTGCTCTCATTTATGGGAAGCTCAGCTAGCAAAAGGAGAGAGACTTAATCTCAAAACCTGATAAAAACAACACTAAATGTGGGTTATTCAGCAGGAGGAGGAGAGTGCTGAAAGAAGGAATGAACTTAGCAAGCACTTAGAGCTGAGTAGCTGTGCTCTCTGCTGATAAAGCTATGGCTCAAACTCTACTGCCCATTTCCTAAACACTTTGAGTAAGCACACACTTCAGAGTAACCACCAGATGTAGAAGGCACTGCATGTAAGGCAGGATTTTCATCCCCTAGAAAAAAGCCAGCATTGAACTAGAACAGCCCTAGACATCAGCAAAGGCATGAATTACTAGGCATTGTTATCTTTAGATTTAAAACAAGGGTCTGATTTGGAAAATCCGAGTAAGATTCAGGGTTTCAGGGTAAACCATAAACCAGGTGTGTGAGCAGTTGCTGTGAATGCCATAAACACAACGGCTGAGCTGCAGGGGCAGACCCTGAGGGTCACATTCTGTTGGTGCTTGATCTCTCTTATCCCACTGGTGAAACTGGATTTTCACTAAGAATTGTGCTGGAGATCCTTGTTCCACTACACACAGGCACACACACACACACACACACACACATGCATTCAGGCAGGCAGTCTCATAAACTTTAACTACATACAGAAATTCCCATATTGCCTCTTGGATGTGGTCCAACTCATGAAGGGGCTGGTGGATGATCAGTACCTGCCAGGTACAAAGCCTTCTCTTTTCTCCCTGGGTCGAGTGCTGTCATGAGCTGCCCTAATGCTTCTGCAATAAAACTCATCAAATTCCCTCAGTACAAAGTAATGAGCTGTAGCCCTTCTACCAACCTACATCTGCTATTTACAGCGGGCCAAGAAAACAACCAGCGATGTCAACTCTTCATTCTGTTCCTCAGATCATCAACTCTCTGAAAATAACAAAATCTGAAAGGCATATGGACCTTCTCATAAAAACAACAAACACACAAACAAACCCTCAGATGAGTTTCCCGAGTCAGCAGGATCTGTCTGCTAATTATTACCGTGCAGAGAGATGAGCTATCCTGTAGCCAGAAATTACCCAAGAAGAGGCCTGAGTTCTTCCCCCAAGCTGGGCTGTTTGGACAATGCTGAACTCCTTCATTTCTGGGGATAATGTGCGGGAATTTGGCTCTGCAAAACAGCACAGCCACAAAACCTAGAAGATATTAAATATTGGGACGAAATTCTTGCTTGTGAGGGTGGGGAGGCCCTGGCACAGGTTGCCCAGAGAAGCTGTGGCTGCCCCATCCCTGGAAGAGTTCAAGGCCAGGCTGGATGGGGCTTGGAGCAACCTGGGATAGGGGAAGGTGGGGTAGAGCAAGATGATTTTAAGGTCCCTCTGATTTGGAAATATAGGTTTTAAGCAAAGCAATTCAGCTTCCAACCCAAATCATCCTGTGATTCTGTGATAGGAGAGGACTTGTGGTGGATGGTGGGAGTTGCTTTTACCCTCACCCTCCTGGCCATGCCTCTCACATGCAGTGTGGGCTTTGTGGAGACAGGGAACTCCCTTCTGGCTCAGAAGCCCTTGAGATATTTTGACCCACACAGACAAATATGGATAGATGAATAGTATTGGGTCTGGAATAAACAGGTTGGAAGAAAAGGACAGAGAAATATCCGTAGGCACAGCTGGTTTTGGCCCTGAGGTGCTCTCCCCCTCACCAATCCCCTCTGCTTACCTCAGACCCTCCAAGGAAATGCATCCATGGGGCATGGGAGAATGGAGATGGGAATGACACAGCATCCCACACAGACATGACCCTCCCTGCAGACCCACCAAGCCTGGTCTCTCCTCATCTCAAAGGGCAGAGGGAGAAGTTGTGAAGCAACAGGGTAATTACCTCCAGCAGATGGGCCCCCCGTGCAGCCCCCATGTCTGTGCTCAGAGCTGCTGCCAGCCCCCTCTTCCAGGGAGAGGATAGAGCTCACCTCCCCATCCAGAAAAAAAAGTAGCATCTGTGGGAGAAAGACATATGTCTGGCCTCCACCGTGAACCCTGAGCCTGGCAGGAGAACACGGTGCCGATTCCAGCCCCAGCTTTTCATTCCTGTTGTAACAGTCATAAACGCCTGCTGAAACCTAAGAAGAACAAGACTGTAATCCTAATAAAACAACATTCTGGAACCCTGAAAACTAGATGGAGGCTCCTTGGGCCAACTTTAAAATTATATTCTCTTTTCCAAAGGCTGCACTTTGTGTGTCCCGGCTGGACGGACGCTGGCGGGCTGACCCCGCTGTGATGGGGAGTTTCAGCAGGGAAAGGACAGAAGCACAGCAGACAACCTGTCCCAAAATACAGAGAGAATCCCCTGTGCACAGGCTCTCTTCCTAAAAGGAAGCCTTGATCTTCATCTCCAAATCCACCCTTCTTTTCCAGATGCCCCGAAAGCCTGACTCCACAGAGCAGGAGCAGACTGTGCTTGTTTGGAGGCAAAAGCTGGTGCAAAAGGCACAGCTTTCCATGATGAAACCTTTCCCTCCCTATCTGGAGTGTGCCATAAGACTTCCCTTGTGCACCCCTGAAGAGCAGGAAGAAAGGGGGTTCAGCTTTCCCTGCTCTCCATCATGGAGCTCTCCAGGGACACAATTCATGCTGTGCTCACTACCTGGAATGTCCCTAGCAAGGCACCACATCAACAACTGTATCTCTGAGGTCCTTAAAACACCAACCAGTACCAAGCCCAAGGGTGGCAGATCCTCAGTTTACATCCTTCCCCTGGCATCCACAGAGCTGGAGCTGCACCAGCCACGGAGCTGCTCTCTGGAACGTCGAGCTGTGCCGGCCCTTTCAGGATGAAACCCCCTCTGTTGCCAACTCTTGTGATTTTACTGCAAATCTTCCCTGATGTTACGTGAAACCCGAGCTCCTGGTGTGCCACTCCATCCAGCACTTTTACTTCAGGAAAAAAATTTTGTGGTCTTTACAGTCTTAAAGAAAACACTTTCCAGGAGGTGGCCAGAGCACATGCTAAAGGCTAAAAGTAGCATTCACAGAATAAAACCATCTCATGATTTTTCAAAGATTTTTGCAATTCTGGGGGCCAGACCTGTGACCTGGGGAGTGACAGGCTATAGAGAATCCAACAAGTAATTGGGAAAGTGCACTGTCTGATAACAGGTATTGGTTTTTTTGGTGGTGGAAAGCATGTGACAGCTCTAATCAGCTCTGTGAGGATGACTTGAGTCAGTCCCTGCAGGGAATAGCATATTTGAATTGGAAATGCCCACAGGGCACTAGTAATATTTCTCTGGTAAACAGCATTTTCTATCATCACATTGTTTTAGGAGCATCAATTAATTAACTTTAACTCACCAGTGAAGTAGGAAATGTTTTTCCAGGCTGGGGAAGCTGTGAAGGTGAAGAGAGGCTCCACATCCCAGTCTGAGGCCAGTGGGGCTATCAGGGTCAGGGCTGGCTTTTTAACAGCTCAGCACTTCAGCAGAGGATGAGCTTCCCCAGTAACCCCATTCCCACTGACACACCAGAAAAAGCATCCAGGATTTCCAAAGAGCTCAGCCCACCCATGTGCACCAAGCTCTGACAATCTCATCACAACTGTCCTGTGGAAAATGATGGGCCAAAAATCTGCCCCCAGGCCACAAAAGGCTACTCCTGGTGCTGACACTCAGGGACTCGTTGGCCTTGGGTGAATCACTCAACACTCACATAAACACACACAGCTACACAGCTCCTCCCCACGTCACAAGCCGTGTCCTACTCATGGCATGAAGATCACTCTTGACTTCCTAACTTGGCCCTGACTGTGGGTGCTGAATTCTTAGAAATGTGGCCCTGAGTTATTTTGGATTGGCCCTGCAGAGCACAGCGGGACAGACAAACCTCAGCTCACATGTGCATTTAGTGCTGCCCAAGAGGAGGCAAATCCCAACAGATCCACAGGAGCACCGTGGAAAAAAAAGAGGAAAGATCTGCCTGCTTTAATGGACTATTCCTGGCTTATTCTGAGTCTTTGCTGAGTGCAGTCTTTAATCTCGGCCGAGTGGAGCTTTTGTAATGGGAAAGATTTGGAAAGAAATCAATGGACACAGGCAACATCACAGCTCAAACTCATAGCAGGTATTACAGCTGGCCATAAAAGAGAGCATTTCTGAGTGCAATGCTCACATGGAGGAGATTCAGCTCTCAGTGCCTTTCACACACTACATTTTTCCCACTTTAGCCCATACATGCATCTCCCCTGTGCTTCTTTCTCAGGATCTCCTCTGCAATGGGACATATAAGACGTGTAAGTCACATTTTACTTTCAAATCAGCTGAGCAGAACACTGTGTGATATTTCAGTCCACAGAGAAGGAGGAGAGAGTGAGCACTTTGCACTTAAATAACTAAAAGCTTCTAGTGTGACACAAAGGCAAACTTCACTAACCTTTAATTTTCCCCACTTCTTAACGGCACACAGATCCAATGTAATCAAATGAGATAATCCCAGCCTGGTGCAGCCTGGAAGCAGAGGTGAAAACCTCCCAGAGCTCACGCAATCAGAATAGAGCTCGGACATTGCCGACTTCCCCCCTCAACTATTTCCAAATAAAACACTTTTGTTGCTTGGCTGCTCCTGCCAAATGAGCTAACAATAAAAGAAGGAACTTGCAAAGCTTCTATCCACAGGAAAAAAAAAAAAAAAGGAAAAAGAAGTTAAGGAACTTTAGGAAAAAACAGAAGGAAAAAAACTCCAACTATAGGGCAGATCCTCTGGCTGGAGTAAATCAGCACAGACCCAGCTCTGTTGCTTTTCCCCAGGCAAATTGTGTGCCTGGTGCTATTCTGCATTTCTCAGGGGCAGGGGGTGGTCTCCACTGGAAGATTGCAACACTGCAGGATACTTTTCCATATTAAAAAGGCGCTTTTTAGCGTTTTGTCTATTGCCAGGTTTTGGGTTTATTGAGGACTCATTTGGCAGAGCCATCCTGGAAGAACAATACAGATGTTTTATGGAGAAATAAACTGGGACTTGATCTGGATTCTTTCAGCACTGGATTCCACCTAATTTGGAAGGAGGAATGGCTCTTTTAATGAAGGGTGCAATCAAAACCTGTACAAAAAGCCAATATGCCCTGGGCAAAGGGAGCAGGACATACACTGCCCCTCTCTGCTGCCCAGTAAATTCTGGTCTCTTTAGCACAGCAAAAGCCTCCCAGAAGGGGAGAGAACATGTATTTCTTCAGCCAGGGAATTGGAGCACCACAGCTTTCCCTCTGTGTCCTCAGCTGAATCCCTTGGAGGGAAGTGGTGGCCTCTCAGCAATGAAGAGTCCCTACAGGCTAAACCTGCTCCATCTCCATGAGCAGATGCTCCTGTGGAGCCAACAGGACTTCATGAGCTCTTCCTCAGCAGGGACCCACAGTCATCTCCTTAATTAGCACCATTCTTCAAATGGCAGCTCCTGGAGCACATGGAGATGATGTAGGAACTTTGCTTATTGTAAGGGAAGGGATGAAAAACTCAGACTCTTCACTCACAGGCAGGTTGGACTCACTTCCCTTTGAGGAAAGTGATGCCAGATGGCTGGAAAATCCAGGTTTATTGTTAATTGTCAGCTACATGGTGTAGAGTGCCCCATAAAGCATGGCAATTGTCATCCACAGAAGAAAATGCTTGCCACCCTCCAGCAATGCTAAATACCCATTGTCCTTTAGGTCAGATCAAGGCTAGAGGAAAGCTGTGGGCTAAAAAGCCTTTTTTATCTTTTCTTTGGCTTCTTCCTCACTTTCCATTACACAAATTTTGCTCTTTGCATCAACCATCCCTTCAGATCTTTTCGTGGAGCTGAACACTTAGGTTAGCAAAGCAGAGGAAGAGAAACTTGAGTGTTAAACTGACATGCCCTCCCAAGGGTTATTAGAAGTGGCCAGATGTGCTTGGGCCACGCTAGAGAAATCTTCAAAAAATACTCTGAAAGTGAAATATTGGAACAGAATTTATGCAAGTTCCCAATCAGAGTGTTGCAGGTACCAGAAAATAACAATACAGCCTAAAGCAGCTCCAGGGAGTTGATAGTTTGCAAATCAAGGGGTTGGCTGATGGGAAGAAAGGAGTTTTTAGGAATTGCTTTGGGCCAGTATCTAGCAAGGCAGATTAGGCTGGCTCTGATCCAGCAATGCCCTTAAGCACATGATTTACTTTAACCCTGAAGGAGCCACTGGAATCAATGGAACCATCAGCACCCTCGTGTCTCATGGACATTCAAGACAGGTTTGTGTGGGGCTTGGAGCCCACCTTGCCAGCCAGAGGTTTCTGTTTCCAGCGCCTGCTCAGGCTGTGTGGGTTCAGTGCATCAGGCTCCCTGCAGGGACAGAAATCTGTTCTGAAACAATTTCTAACTTCTCATTTATTTTTCCCTGTTTTGAAGTCAATAGCCAACTTCTCATAACCACCTGTGAAATTCACCCCTGTAGGAGTGGCTGGAGACATTCCTGCTGGCTCTTCCAGAGCCTGGATTTCACTGACATCTCCCTTTCTGCCTCTCTTTCAGTTTGTTTTTTGAACAGTACATGGTTTTGACATGTCTTGGAAAATTCAGTTTTGAGGACAGATAGGTTTGTTTGAGCTGGAGTTTCTCAGGTCTGGACTAGAAATGGCTACATTTAAAGCAAGGATGCAAGGTCCCTTTGAAAAGGAAAGCTTTCCCTATGGAAAGCTTGTTCTGGGAGTACAACAAGGGGTACAACAAAGACAAGGAGTTGGTTTTGCTGAGCAGTTGAAAATAACAATACTGTCACCTACCTATTACTGCTACTGCAGACATAAATACTTAATTTTTAACCACCAATGACAAGTTTAACAACAGTGGGTTAATATATTCCATTTCATATTTATCTGATGAACTGATAACCAGTCATATGCTGTGCAATATGGAATTTTTGGCCAGACCTTCCTTTGTGGTCTCCTGTTTGCATTTGCATTAACCTGGGAGTATTAATCAGGTCATGCAGACACCCAGGAACATAAACCAACTCAAACACCCAAAAGATACACACCACACTCAGAATCAACACACAGAAACCACAGGATGGAGTGCAGTGTCCATTAACTGAACCAGATTAATCACATACACACCAAGGGAGGCCAAACATAAAACATCTGATTCCCACCAACCTCAAACTACATAAACCCAGGTAAATACTAAAGCACCCTAAGACAAGACCAGCCCCCTGCTCCTACCAAATATGTCATCAGCCCCTAGAAACAAGGTCATGTCCAGGTAAGGAAACTATAGCCACAAAAAGACTTCTGATACAGCCACTCCCCATGAAACCACCTCCAAAGTCCATATTCTCTAAGACCAACTGTTATAATCCTTTCTACAAACATGCCAAGCTTGTTCTTACAACAAGGTGTTATTTGTCCCCAGCTCCTACTGGAAGGCTGTTTCAGAGCCTCCCTGCTCTGCAGAGTCACAAACCTTCCTCTGATTTGAAGCCAGTGTACTCAGACCAGTGTAGTCATGGAATCACAGAATAGAATCATTTGGGTTGGAAAAGCCCTCTGAGATCATTGAATCCAACCATCCTTGAACACTGCCAAAGCCTCCACTAACCCATGTCCCCAGGTGCCACATCTACACAGCTTTTAAATCCCTCTGGGAATGGTGATTACACCACTTCCCTGGGCATCCTGATCTAATGCCTGACCACCCTTTCTGTGAAGAAATTTTTCCTAATATCCAATCTAAAATTTGTAGCCATTTAGCCTTGTGTTCTTTAACTTACATAGCTTATTTGCCTCTCTGATTTTTAGTGTCCTGATGTATCGAAGTGCAGCCACCATCTTCCTCCTCACCTTTCAGTGTCCAGGTTAAAAACTTAGTTCTTTCTTTCTTCTCTCATAGTACAAAGCTCTTCAACTTCCCAGCATCTCCACCATCCTTTTCTGTACGTAGCCCAGGTCAAACCCACACTTCAGGAAGATGGGGACCAGAATTGTCCAGAGAATACCACATGAGGCTTCACCAGTTCTTGAGAAATGACATTCCAGCTTTCTCCTGGAAGAGGTGTGCATACCTTTTTCAGAGCCTGTCCTGTGACTAAGCTATCCACACGTGTTTCTTCTCCTTTGTTGTCTACTGCTGAAGAGCCTTTATGGTTCAAATCCTTATTACTCCCTAAACTCATGACTGTGTTTTTCAGTACTGGATTTCATCTCTTTTCTGTTACTCCGGCCTTCAAGGTCATCCAGTTCTCTCCATATGGCACATCTCCCAAGTCTGTGTCATCAGCAGACTTCAGCAACGTGCTGTGTTTTGTGCCAAGGTCATTCATGAAAATACTAAATAAGATCCATCCCCAAGAAAAATCCTTATTGAACTCCACTCATACCCAGCCAGACACTTCCCCTTTTAATGCTACTTGTTGTCTCTCAGTTGGTTCATCTGAGCAGAGCTCGTTTCCTCTCCAGGTTATGTGTCAAACATGCAAAGCACGACATCAAATGATTAGGAAATGTTCTTCCCCCAGAGGGTGGCTGGGCACTGGAACAGCCTCCCCAGGGTTTGGTCACAGCCTCAAACCTGACAGAGCTCAAGGAGTGTTTGGACAAGGCTCTCAGGAACATGGTGGGATTGTTGGGGTGTCCCAACAGGGACAGGAGCTGGACTTCAATAAAACTTGTGGGTCCCTTCCAACTCAGGATATTCTGATTTCCTGGTGTCCAGATAGATAAAACTCATTGCATTCCTCTTGCCTAGAAAACCCAGCTATATAATCCAAGAGCTGCCTGATTTGGCATAACTTCTCCCTGAACTCACACAAATTATTCAGGATGCCACCTCACTCTTTCTGTAGACTTCCCTTGACATCTACTTCCCTCAGGAACCACAGGTCTGCTGGTCTCAACAGAGACCCCCCTGTAAGTGCCCTCTTTCCTGCTGGCCCGTGGCTCTGGAACTCATTTCCCATAGGAGCAGAATGACCATGAACCTCAGTGCTGTACCAGCATGAAAGGAAAATAAAACCCAAATAAAGCCCTGCCCTTACAGAGAAAGATTGTTCAAACTCTCCCAGACCAACATTCCCAAATAAATCAGCAAAAAGGGGCCCTGAGCAATCTGGTGTAATGGAAAGTGTCCCTGCCCATGGAACAAGATGCTTTTTAAGGTCCCTTTGAGCCCAAAGCATTCCAGGATGCTATGATTCTGTAGTAAGCAAGTTTTCATATGACAGCTGAGACACAATGAGGACAGTTCAGCTTGCTGATAGATGAGATCTTTCACCTGCCTGACTTACTGTGCAGTGTCAGTTCCTAGGAGTCATCAGGCTATTGTTCATTAAAATTAACACTGTTAAATTAATGTTGTTAGAGCATGAAGCAAGTACAGAGTAACTGTGATTTTGCCTAATAGAGCAACACCACTCCAAAGAGGCCTGTGGCCTGAGAACATGGTTTAAGTGGTGAACATGGTGGTGGTGCTGTTGGCTTGGGTTGATAATTGGACTTGGTGATCTCAGAGGGCTTTTTCAACCTTTATGATGTTTATGCACACAGATGGCTTTATACACCGGTATTCTATTATTGATAAAACCCACTGGCTACAGTACAAACTTGTGCCTATTTTTGTCTCATCTCAAATTACATCAATCCAAAGGGAGTAAAGGTTGTGTTACTTTCCTTTGATAACACTGGGAAATAACCAGCTCACCATTCGGGATTCGTTGGCATTCAGCGCAATAAACACACTCCCTGCTGGATGGAGGGGATTACAAGGAGCACTGTACAGAAATGACACTGCAGCTCAGGAACAAGGCAAACACGAGTGATGCAGTTCAAAGCCCCGCCGCACTCGCCGGGCCTGTGTTGGGGTTGCTGTTCTGGTTTGAGCCGACTCTGGGTGCCCACAAAAGCCGGGATGGCCTCGAGGGTCGCCCCAGCTGAAAAGCATCTGCAGTGATCCCCGCTGACCTTTCCTTCTGATAGCACCCCCCTCCTTTTAACACAGGCCTGAGTCGAGTCAGAGGTGAAACAGATAAATGACTGAAGATCCAAACGTTTTCTCAACGGGCAAGTTCCCACATGCTCAATTTTCTTTTACTTCACGAAGAACAAGAAGGGGGGGAAATATTGCGAGTGATTAGCTAATGAACATCTGGTTTGCTTTATTTGGGCTTCCTCGCAGCCAGGGGTTGCATTTACTAATTTTTATTTCCTACTAAAAACAGAAAAAGGAGCTTTTTCTTTTCTTTTTTTTTTTTTCCAAAGCCTGTAGAGGAAAAGCTCCTCACAAGTGTGGCCGTTCTTTCCACCACTATGATTACCTGGCCCACATGCCACGTCCTGTGTGGTTACCTTCTGTCCTGAACTTTTCATGTGGTTTGACATGTCTTTAATTTAGACAATCAGACCACGTCTAACCTGGAACAAAAACACTCTTTGGAGATCCTGAGCCCTTTTGGAATCCTGCAGATGTCAACCCAGCGGGATGCGATGGCAAACTGTTAATTACATGTGTAAAGAGGGTCGATGGTAATTACACACTAAACACAAATGTTATCTGATGTAAATATAGACTGATGGTGCTCTTGCACTTCTGACTGCTAAAAATAGCCTATTTAAGGCCCAGCTCTGCACTGACTTTAGATTTGGGCAGCACCACTGATTTGGGTTGACTTGCCCATGCTCACCCCAGCTCCTGAATTCATCTCTACTTGTTTATTTTCCAAGGTTTTCACAGAACTGGACATTGGACCCCATATGGGAATAGTCAGAGATGGGATTTATGAACAAACAAACAATGTTTTGGAGACCTGCTCTCCCTCCACCTCATAGAAATCCAATTTTCCAAGAAGACCTAAGCATTCACCTGAACTCCCCCAACACTTTCAGAACGTTTCAAGCAAATTCCCAAAATCTTTTGCTGCTTTGGGGAGTTACAGCCTTTCTTTGCATGGTCAATTCATTTAGTCTCAACTATGAGACTAAATTTCACTGTTTACTGTAGCCCAGCACTGAACCAAGCGTTAAGGAAATAAATTGCCAGCCATAAACCCTTTAAAAACATGGTTTAGTTTCTTCCTCCCACTCCCACAGATTTACCTTACCTTGCCAGTGAGTTACTCACTCCAGCCTGTTTTCACTGCAGCCACAAAGGCCCTCAAGCCTCAACAGTAAATTTTTATTCAACAGACTAAAGTCCAAAATTATCAAAATGGCCATTTATGGCAAATCTTGGGAGCCAGATGCAGAGGGAAGCTGCAGCAGTGTAAATCTGAGGGACACTCACGTGACACTTGTAACTGATATCATACCCTGCCCCATTTTATCACCCCCATCTTTATCATCCAACCAACTTGTTCTCTAGAGAAGGATCATAAACCCACAGGTAATTGCAGGATGACCACACAGACAGTAAAAAGAAAAAGCCAGCAGATGGGTAGTTCAAAGAGAGATTTCCCAAAAAAACACCAAACCACTGAAAGGAGCCAAGCTGGGTCTCATTTGTGGATGCACTGAGCATCTCTAAGTTTATTTAAAATCAGCAATAGCTGCAATATGCAACGCCTATCAAAATCAGACATTTACCCACAACTGTGGCTTTTGAAAGACGTGATTTACTTCAGAACTGAGGAAGAAATAACAGGGCTTTTAGACAGACTAATAAATGTATGGTCCAGAGACTTTTCCAGTAGCATATTTATTGTCCAAGCCCTCCAGTCAGCAGCACACTTAATTTTAAGCACATGCTTAAGTGCTTTAGTGAACAAAGCTGAAATGTGGACCTACCAGGCAGCTCAGGAACAGCACTTTCACATTATTCATCCTGCATGAGCAGTGATAGCAACTGAGCTTCTTACCATGAGAGCCACAATCCAAGCTTAGAAGCAGCTTTTCCCTTTGCAGCTGGAATCTATGAGGGAAGACAGCAACCTTGCAGAGCAAGAAGGGTTTTCCTTGCTTCTTAGGCTGTCCCATATGACCACTGGATGATCCAGCATGGAGCCCTGCAAAAGGTAAATATTGCTTAGCATCCCATCTAGCCCAGCTATATGGTTTAGGAGATAAGGAAAATCCAGGGTGACCACATACATTACAGACATGTAAAATCCTCCTTGCTTGATGAAGGCACTGGGTTAATTCTACTCCAAGGATTGTGTCTGGAAACGGGAGTGTTGGTGCCTCTGCCATCTTTAAAAGATAAAAGTAATAATGATATATTGTTTCATAAAGTGTGTGGTGTCAAGTGAAGCCTGTGTCAGTAAGAGGGCAGTGCTTATTTTGATAAATCATCACCCACAGTGCATCATACTAAACACTAGAGAGGCCACATAAAATTATCTTTAATTGAAGGGTGGATTTCCAGGTATCCACTTAGATTACAACATGTTCTAACCTTTTCCTGCTCTTCTGCTCTCTTCCATCTTCTGATGTCAGTAAGGGTTGAGCTTCACTTTCCCTGTGCTGGGAGGAGGAATTAGGTCTCTCTCCAATGTGTGGCTATATATTTACATTAAAATTGCTAAAAGTGGATATTTTTTATTCTCTCAGATTTGGATGAAACTTGGCTATGGATAGAGGGTGATGGAGGCAAAAATCAGGGACCCACAGACCTGTACAGCCACACAGGGCATGACTGCATAAATTTTTCCTTTCCTTTAGAAAATCAGGTTAAAAACAATGACCAAAAATGCAAGTTTGTCACATTGCAGCCTCTCACTCATGTAAAACAAGACTCTGTGACATGTCTGACACGTGGCTGTGCCTGGAGCACTCGACTGCAAGCAAAGTCCATGCCAGGCTCCATTCAACTGCACCAAAAAAACAACTCTTTATGTTCACAAATAGATTCAGAGACTGAACTGCAAGAGCAGATCTTTTCTTCTGAACAAGTCATGGCCAGCAAGCCAGACCTGCAGAAATCCTTTGAAAATTCCAGTGCCAGCATGGACCCCTGTGGAGGCAACCTGAGCCTTCTGACCATTTTCCCTATCAACTTTTAGAGATCCCTCAGGAGGAGTCTGCCAGTCCCAAGGGAACCAGTTATGAAACACTGTTGTCTGTGCCCAGAGCCCATTGACAGCTGCCTCTGGTCTGCCCTGGGCTTGGAAGTCATGCAAGACACAAAGACAAGACATGTTCAACACACCACACACTCTGCCTGAGCTGATCTTGGAGCCTTCCTCCCACAAGTGAGCAGCAATCACAGGAAATAAATTCCCCAGGACCATAACTATGGGATGAGGATGTCAGCCCTTTCCATTCTAACTGGGAGCTCCAAAGCAAGAGGCTGGCATGGTGTCCTGGTCCTCCCTCGCCTTGCAGAGCAAAGACAAAGGGTTTGTAGAACTCTACAGCTGCTGTAAGAGGGAAGGAGAAAGGTGGTAGTTTTAGTAGCCAGTAAAATGTCATCCACCAACACCTGCATCCACAGAATCATTACAATTGGAAGAGCCCTCTAAAATCAGAGTCCAACAGTTAAGCCAGCACTGCCAAGGCCACCATTAGCCCATGTCCCCAAGTGCCACATCCACATGGCTTTTAAATCTCTCCAGGGATGGCGACTCCACCACTGCCCTGGGCAGCTGTGCCAGCGCCTGATCACCCTTTCCTTGAGGAAATTTTCCCCAATATCCAACCTAAACCTCCCCTGGTACAGCTTGAGGCTGTTTCCTCTCATCCTGTCTCTTAGTCCCTGGGAGCAGAGTCTGACCCCCACCTGGCTCCATCCTCCTTTCAGGGAGTTGGAGAGAATTCCAGGTCCCCCCTGAGCCTCCTTTTCTCCAGGCTGAGCCCCCCCCAGCTCCCTTAGGCGTTCCTGGTTCTCCAGACCCTTCCCCAGCTCTGTTGCCTTTCTCTGGACATCCAATTTAAATGCACACAGAACAAGGATAGCACAGAGGTACATGCAGAAGTTTAATAAGGGGATTGACCAGATAAATGCAGGGAAGAAGCAATTTTATTAAGAAAGGCAACAAGAGACCTAGATTTTCATTGCTGTACAGCTGAAGCTCCTCTCCCTCCTTCCCAATGTGCACAGACCAGGACTCCACTGCACTGGTGCTGTAAAACACAGGCCTTAAAACCAACTATTTCCCTCAAAAACTCACAGACTAAGTTGTTTTTCTCTAGTAAAGAATGTTACAGTCCATAGGAGCCTCTATTTTCCTCAGCTGCGCTGAGGGAATTGTGGCCCCCCCTGATTTTCCAGGTCACTTTCTGCATTGCCCGTAGGTCCCCAAAGCACATGGAGAAGGAGCTGAGACTCAGAGCTTTTCAAACACTTCCCAGAACAGGGGTTTCCAAGGTAAAGTAAGTAAAATTCATCCTGCTGGCTCTGATGGCTTGTGGATCAGAGCTTTATGTCCCTGCCCTGCACCTCAGCTCCCCGACAGCAGGGCCAAGGAGCCATCCCAGAACTCCCAGCTCCCATTAATGACTGCAAAACTTAAAGATTTGCAGAGTTTACTTGCAAAGCCTTTTAGAAGCAGAGACGAGTAAACAAGAGTGAAAAGTTAAACAAAGGAAATACATTTATGCTTGTACTGTTTTCAAGTTTATGCAAACAATCCATTTCTAAAGCTGTCACTGACACTCCTGGCACGTTCTCATTCCCCAGCTCAGAGTGATGTTGGAAATTGAAATCACAAGCATTTCTGAGATACTTTGGGCAAAATACCTCCCTCAGCTCCACCAGCCAAAAATCAGTGAAGTTCACAGTGACTACAGAGCCACAGCAACATCCTTGTGCCATGATTCTGGAAGAAGAGGGAGAAGAGTCTGAACTTCTCTGGCCACGGTGGCAGCGGAAGAAACTGGAATAGAGTTACCCAAATGAGTTATGAAGATCAGTTGAAGAAATAACAGCAGGAAATCATCAGGCAGAGCAGGAATTAGAAAATACTGTTTTCTAGCTGGTCAGGCACTAAGTGGATCTGCCATAAATGTAACCTTTTGCTCATGACTTGACCCAGGGAAGGAGACATGGACAGCCTGCTCTCCGCCGGCACGGCCACCACGCTCCACGCAGGAAGGGAGGACTCTCTGCTAGACCCAAGCAAAGGGTCAGCAAAGCCACAGCTTCCCAAACTGTGTCTCAAAAAGCAGCACATGGGTTTGTTTCAAAGTGGAAGGCTGCACAAGCTCTGCTTCAGCTGGGGGACAGCACAGTTGCCATTCCAACGCCTCCTCACCCTCTTTCCTCCCCTCCATTCAGCTGCACGAGACAGCACGTTTAACAGCTGATCCATCTGGAGCAAAGCCTGCAAAGTTAATTCCTAGCTTTGAGATGGTTACTGGTAATTGTAGGTAATTTCAAATATAATTGCAATCGAGTTGAAAAAGCTCTGTTTGCAATGTTTATGCTCATCACTCTAATTTAAGACCTAGAATGCTGGATACGCTGCTCTTCAATACACACCCATTTTTCATCTTCCTGATTTTACCACTAGCCATCATAAAAACAGCCCCAGCAAACCACAGTCTGCAATGCAAGGCAAATGTTGGAGAAGCTGCATATAAAGTTTCAAGCAAAGCTGCTTGAAGGTTAACGACGGAACATGTTAATGATTATCAAATAGACAAGGAAAGCCACAAAGCACTTCCAACACAGAAAGGCAAGAGCCCCCGAAAATAAATGGTGGCTAACCTTGTTTGGGAATAATACTTCTCTTCAAAGCCATGGAACTGCTGCATGTCGCAAATATGTCCACATGTCGTTTTAATACAGGAATAATTACCCATGGCATGTTTGTTAGTGGAAAAAGCAAAGGTCTCCTATTACTTACACATAATAAAACCTGCATTGTTTACCATGAATGAGTTATATGAGACTGGTAATAAATAAGTGTTGTTACAAACTTTGGTGCCCAGGCCTGCAAACTGTTCTTAATATCTGTTGTTTGGTAGCACTGAGAGGTCCTGCTAAAATCTGTGGTTCTGAGGCTGCTGCAGAGGAGGAAACTGCCCCTGTTCTGAAACACATAAAATATGGTATAAGTAGAGAAAAAGTATTCAACCCCCTGGGCAGGGTGACTCGAAACATGCAAGTATTTGCAGAAAGCTCATCTGAGAGGGACACGCTGCAGGTGGCCCTTCTGCTCCCTCTGGGATGTGCCCCATGTGTGCAGCCACGTGGGTGGAAAGCAAGAACCAAACAACCTTTGATTCTGTTTTAAGAATAGAGTAAATACTACCAAAGAACTGCAACATGCAAAGCTACTCCTATGTGCAACTACTCACAGGCTGGGGACACTACCACGATGAGTTTAAACTCCAGGATACACCCTTGAAGTTAAAACCAACAGCTGGGTGCTGGCTTATGTACACTTAAATTATCTGCTTTTTTAAAAATACATTTGGCCTTGTATAGTTGACAAAACTACTTCAGAGTTTTAAGCTCTTTGGTGGATAAAGTCATATGGAATCACAGAATCCCAGAACAGTTTGGGTTGGAAGGGACCTTAAGGACCACCTCATTCCAACTCCCTGCCATGGGCAGGGAACCTGCAACTGCAGAAAATTATCCATCCAGCTCTTCAGAGAGCATCAGTTCTGCAAAGATTTGAGTCCTTGCTTATTTTAATGCAACCCACAAAGGTAACCTTCTCTGCAGAACTAGGTCTGAAATGCTACACTTTAAAAAACTATATGCAACATATCTGGAGCAAACTTCAAAACCCTTGCTTTAGTAATGAAATGGATTTATTTTAACTTCTCAGTAAGGGAAGGAAGCAGCTGTGGGATTACTGGTAATGCTACACACAATCTGTAGCTGAGCACCACTTGACTCAAGCCAGACATCACCCCAGGCAGTGTTTGCTGCTCCTTCATTCACCCCAAGAAATGCAGGGCCATTCTCCTACTTATTTCTGTTTCTTTGCTGAAGAATAAGGAGTTTAGGACAATTTAAGACCATCACCTTAGGCCTGAGCAGGGTCACAGTTACTCCTTGTTGGATGGGTTTACTAAAGACAAGGTGCTTTAAGGAAAAAGTAATGAACACACCAAAAGAGAAAAATTCAAGCAAATGAGTTTCATGGCAGCCTGGCAAGACAGCAAGGATCCTTCAGACTTCTGCAGGAGGAAGTCCAAATGCTTGCTCCAAAATAATGCCCTGATCCTACAGGCATCAAACCCAGTGAGTTCTGCGCTTCTTGAGCCACTTGGCATGAGGTGTTAGACCCACAGCCCCACTTAAACATCTGGTCAACATGGAAAATGGAGAAGGTGAATGATTTACAGTCAGAAGTAATGTTGGACTCCAGATTCATCAGCAGAACTTCACCACTTCACTGTCACTGAACTCCAGTTCCTGCTCTACAGGAATCAGGACCAGCAGGCAGCAATGATATCACAGGAATGGAACATCCAGCTCTTGACAATGATTTCTAGTCTGTTCTTTCAGACTTCCAAAATTTCTACTGTGCTACCTGTGACTATAACATCACATAAGGCTTTACTGAGGAGGCAAAATAATAGGAAGGCCTCAGAAACATGGTAATCAAAGGCAGCTGCATGCAAGACGTTACACTCAAGCTCTAAGAAAAACCATTAATTGCTTGCAGGGGTCAAAAAAATTAGCTGCCATGAAAAATTAATATCTAAATGAAGCCTAATGAGAGGCTGGTTAAGTGCAGCAGAGAATACCCCAGTAAGGGAGAAAAATTTAGGACCCTGATTCTGAGTACCTGGAGTAACCAAGTGATAGTAAAGCTGAGACTATGAAGTCTGATCCTTCAGACAGGGCTGGGCATGTTTATCAGTTCAGTTCAAGGGTCACCTTCACATTATTTAAGGGTGTCTGGAAAAGCCTATGGTGTCACTCAAGTTGACAGGGCAGCAGGACCACTGAGGTAAATGAGTCTTTCCCTGGGAAGAACTCTGGAAGAAGTCAGCAAGAAAAAGTATGGAAAAGGGATTTTTCCTGCTGATACTGTGCACACTGAACATCCCAGAGATACAGCTCCAAGAACACAGTGCTTTGAATGAACTGTCTTCAGCCCATCCCTTTGTTTTCCCCCTTCATAGTACATATCTTCCCATCTGCATAACCTGTGATGCAAAGAACCATCTCGATCCATCCACAGGAGTCTAAACAAAGCAGAGAAAAACCAGCCAGAGCTCACCCAGCTCCTGGGTCCACATCTTTGCCCAGGCTGGCATTGGTTTTAGCTCACAGTGATAAAGTCAAGTTTATAAACTTAGTTGTCAAGACAAATTTGAAGGTCCCAGCCCACCAAGCCCTCAAAAGAAAGGCAGAAGGGATCTCAACCTACTCTGAGGGGCACAACTCTTGCCCTCCTAAACTATGGTAAAACATAGGGAAAAATTACCCCATCCCAGAAACCTCTGTTACTCCTGCCAGAGGCTGGCACATCAGCACATATAAGACTGCATTTCTTGACCTCAGGGTAGCAATTAGACCTGGAAGATGGGCTCATGTTTTGCCCTTCACATCCCAGCGTGGCTGAGGCAGCAGCAGCTCAGGAGCCCCAACGTGCCTTGCTGAGCAGGGTCTGGTTTTGGTTTTTGGGAGCTGGTGGCACCACAGCACCACGGGATGGGGAGCAGCCTCCTCTCCATGGGTGAGTTGGGATCTGAGAGCCAGATGCCTGGCAGGGAGATGGCAGGAGATAATCTGGTATCATGCACATCTCAGTGATGTCTTATTCTTCCATGGAGAAGTATGAAATGGGCCAGGGAACTCGTTCTTCTCATGAAACCTTCTCGTTTCAGTTCTGCCATTTGGTCTGTAAAACAGGGAATGGTAATGGATGGTAATCCCCAAGGAGCACCAGCCAAATTCCCACACTTATTTTTCAAATGTTTTGCATTTCACTGTGCAAGTTGGAATACCAGCAAAATGACCTTTCTTGGTAGCTGTTCTTCTATTCCTGGAACTTGGCAAAGGGGCACCCAGTGATGCTGGAGATGCTCTGGTGTTCCACAGGCTAACGGGTAATGCAAAAACTTGGAAAAAATGAAGCAAATGCAAGGCCAAGAAAAAATATTCATGGCCCTTAGGATCAACCCTAACCTTTGTAAAATGCCTGTCAACTAGAGTATTGTTTATTATTACCGACTATAGTCCTGCTGGTCCTTTTGAGCTGAGAACTGGTTCTGATTCATATTTCATCTGTGCTGTTCTGCATCACAAACTTCCATGCTTTGGCCTACTGCTCCAGTGAGGAAACTTAACTCTAGTATTTCACAATTAATCCATTATATGTAGGATGCTCTATTCATCTTGAATCATGTCGAAAAAAACCCATAATCTCAATGCCTTGCACTCAGATTTTGGTGTTTATTGACATTTTCCAGTGTATTGCATAAATACACTTGAATCATAGATTTTATTTTAGTGAATTCCTGTGTCTGTTAACCCAAATATTTGTATTTACTGTGAACTTTGAGACACCTGATGTAGTTGCTGTTTCTGATTCAGTGACCGAAGTGATAAAAACAGAAGGCACTTTCCAAAACTCCTACGATTTGATCCTTTCTCTGAAGTTGCATCAGTACTTGTATTGGTATTTGCTTTCTGGGCACTCTCTTCTAAGTGTTGATCCTTGTGGTCCCCTCCAACTCAGGATTTTCTATGATTCTATGAAAGACTGAAAAGCAAAAAGGGATATAATTCCTGGCTAATCAATTTTAAGACCTTTGTTTGAACATATACTTTCTGTTCTGAGAGAACAAATTTTAAATGAAATTTTTAAAATATCCTGCATTTTGGCTTCAAAATCAAGCACAGTCAGTTAAGGAAAGTAGGTATCTTACTACAGCTCTTTTGAATAATGTCTAATGATGGGGTCTTTAATTACAGTATCATTTCAGGCCATTTTTACAGATTTTATTCACACACAATGAATAGTGATAAATGAAGGAGCAGCTACTCAGTATTTTGCTCCCCCCTCACTACACACTACATCTCCACATCTTCTTTGGCAATCCAAACCCTGCTCTGAAGGCAGGGTTAATAATTTCTTTCTAGGTTTTCCTAAAGAGGATTTCAAAGGAATATGTGAGCACTTGCCTAATAGTAATCAATTCCCATTCACCCTTCAAAATAGGAAAGTGGTCCATGTCCCATTTTATAGGCAGGGTGCTGAGGCACAGAAAAGAGGTCAAAAGTGCCCATAAATTTTCAGAGCCCGATTTGATATGCCTTGGACACAATTATTCATGGCACTTAGCATTAAATACTGCTTTATGTATCCAAAATCCTGCTCTTGTTGAGTAATGTGGCTGCTGGTGGCCCTGTGCACTTCATATCAAATTTGTAGGATCATAAGTCAGGGATCACAGAGGGTGAGCAGCAAAGAGTGACCCCCAGGAAATGTCCAGTTATGGGATGGATGGTCCCACCTAGGGACACAGAAGCCCCATTGTCCCAGGCAGCATGAAAACAGCTTAATTTTGGGACCATCCAGTTGGTCATTCATCACACAATTCCCAGTGGCTGGTGAGCAGAGAAAGGAATTTTGCAGACAATAACCACATTACTGGGAGAATGGGAATTGTTCATCCAGACATTTCTCCCATTTACAAAACAAGGCACTGGTCCGAGGGCAAAAAGGTTTGTGGAGATACAATGAAAGGTCTCCATCCCATTGCAGGGGGGCACATCAAGGACAGCTTTATGCTGATATTTCCTGGGAGTTTGAAGAGTTGGAACAAAGAAAATTTTGTGTTGGCCAGTAAAATGTGTTCTGTTTTCCAAGGGGATGAATTTGTGGGTGTGAATTTGAATGTGATTCACAGAATGTGCTGGCTTGGAAGAGACCCACAAGGATCATGGAGTCCAATCCTTCTCCCTGCACAGGATCATCCCCAAGTGTCCCAGCATGTGCCTGAGAGTATCATCCAAACACCTCCTGAACTCTGCCAAGCCTGGTGAGACTCTTAAGACAGACACAGTCCTGAGACTGCTGAGCAACTGTGCACCTGAGCTTGTGCCTTTGCCCTTGGAGGAAAAGCCACGTGTGAGATGATTGTGTCACCTGCCATCACCACAAAGAGTTTGATCCCATCGTCTTTGTAACTGTCCTTCAAACAGTTGTATTAAATCTCCTCTTATTGTCCTCTTCACTTGGCCTCAACCCTGAAAGAAGCTGGGACTTTCTGTCCCTTTTCCAGGGCCCAGATACACTCTTGGCCTGGAACAAAGGGCTCTAATTTTTTCAGGGTTAAGGCCAAGCACCTGTACAACCATCCCAGACCTCCCATGTGAGCCAGAGGCTGCAGTTTCCCTTCCATGTAGGCAGCTGGGAGGGTTATTGACCTCTTTGATATGGACTGGGGACGCAGCCAGCACCGGCATCAACAGAGGAAAATTCACATCAGGCATTTTTTTGAGAGCAGAAAAGGCAAAAATAGTCTCTGATGTGTAACTTCAGTGCAATTCTGTGCTGTAAGGCCTCTGGCACACATGGAGAGCAAGAAAGGCACCCTGAGTGGGTTCCCAAGACCATGGGTAGGCAGAGACATCATCTTGTTAACCACTGAGAAGCTAAAAATGGTCAAAAAAGCTTCTTTCTCCAGGTGCCTTTACGTTCTGGGAAACATAACCAGAGGCACCCAGGCAGGGAGGGAGTTTTAGACCAGGTACAAGAAGAGAAAAGGCCAAGCTGGCTGCAGCAGTTAACCTCTGACAGACAGTCTGTAATATACCTGACACAGAAAACAAACCAGGTGGTGCCACTGCTCAGAAAATACAGACACAGCGGGGGACTGGGAGTGCAGGAGGGGGAGAGAGGGAAAACATGAGCAGGGGAAAACCAAGAGGGCAGGAGTCGTTAACCCCTGATAGCAAATATAAAGTATTTTACTCCCCATCCCATTCATTAGAGCGCGTCAGCTCCAGAAGGACTGCATCCATCCCCACACATAAATCTGGCAAGTTTCTCTTTTCAAAAGGCCAGACACTGTCTTTGCCATGGCAATCCAGCTGTCTGGCTGCCTGCTCTGCAAGCAGGACTGCCAGAGCTCAGCTGTCACACAGGAGGGCAGCCCTCTCCCAGGGGCTCCTGCCCCCTCTGCTCACTGCTCCCACAGCCCAGGGAACAGGGGTGTCCCCAGGGACCACCACGGTCCTGTCCCTCTGGTGGGCAGCAGATCTCAGGTGTTCACAAGCTCTGTAGCATAAGCAAAGCACTAATTCACAGAAGCTCAGAAGAGATCCAGAGCAACTTTTGGATGACTGATTTCATGGACTGTCCAGCACTGGGCCTTCCACTACTTCAAGAGGTTTATGAAAAAGATGGGGAGTGACTTTTTGCACAGGCAGACAGTGATAGGACTAGGGAATGGCAGATGGTGATAGGGGGAAAGAGGAGAGATTTAGATTAGATGGAAAGAAATTGTTCCCTGTGAGGGTGGTGAGGCCCTGGCACAGGTTGTCCAGAGAATCTGCAGCTGCCCCATCCCTGAGAGTGTTCAAGGCCAGGTTGGACAGGGCTTGGAACAACCTGGGATAGTGGAAGGTGTCCCTGTCCATGGTGGGGGTTGGAAAAAGATGAGCTTTAAGGTCCCTTCCAGCCCAAATGTCTCCATGATTCTGTGATTTTATTATTAGGGCTTCAGCACAGTCCCCTCTCAGGCATCAGGAGATGTGATGCAGGAAAAAATGGGGCTCTGATCCTCTCTGCAGGGCCACATCCTTCACAACCCTAAGGAACAAATCTCTTTTATAACCCACACTTAAATCAGGGTACAGTGTTGAGACAAAGGGATTATGCAGAATAACTTGCATCTGCTGCTGGTTTGGAGCTTATCTCTGAACTTCCAGCTTGAGGGGACACAGTGTACCCCCATCCTGCCTCATTTTTCAAAGTTACTCAAACCAGCAACCACCCAAACAGAGTTTTGGGAAATGCAGGAAGCAGTTCTGTCCTCGAAATCTAACATGAATTTATATTAAAAAGCTGATGATTCCAATAGAAGAACCGGGGCACAAAATCACGTTATTTTTAACACATCTGTCTACAGTTAAAAAACTGTTTTTCTTTGTGAGAACTTAGTAACATCAGGAAAGTTGGAGAGCCTTCCTGGGGCTGAGGTATTACAGGGCATCTTGTATACCTTGGCATTGTGTGGCTTTCCAGGACATCATTTTAACACTTCACAAATCAGGCTTTATGGACATTCTTCTATCATAAATCCATCACAAAGCAAACACAGAATTCACAAGTTACATGTATCCAGGTAAACTGCACGGGACATCACCAGCCAGCAGAACGTTTTTAAAATGTATGAACCATAAAGCATTTTTGGTGTTTTATGATGGCAACATTTCTTGTAGGGCCTGATCCAGCCTTCTTTGAAGTCAAATGGAGTCTTTCCATTGACATCAGAGGGTGTGGGATTTGTCTCACAGCAACTTATACCAATGAGAACAATATTTTGCTCTGAAGTCATCACTTTCTGCCAGGGATGTTTTGAAAACAGCTCGTCACCTGACAATACACCCTGAAGGTACTGACAGTCCATGTGTTTTCAGTATTTAAAAATGAGACTTGGTAACGGGCTCAGCTGTTTAAGGAAGGTAATATTTTTCCTAAGCACGCCTGCCATAAAGTAAATTAGCAAAATCTTCTTCGAGCTGTAACTAAAACATAAGGGCACAGCTGCCCTGGAGGAGTACAAGGGCTCTCAATGTAAACTCCACTGATATCATCACCATCAGAAGGTCATAAAATTGATTGATTATAAATACAGTCCTCATTTGTTTACAGCCTGCATTTTTGGGTCCCGGGTAATTAGCACATTAACCATCTCTCAAAGTGAGCGCTTACAGGTGCCGCTCCCAGATAGCCGAAGTGGAAAACTGCTCCAGAGGAGCCTCATTTTCCTTCATGGGATGGATGCGTTAGGACGGAGGGGAGAAATGTCAGTTATGTAAGTGTTTAGCTACTCGATCACACCTACCCAGGAGCCAAGGGCGTCAGGGGGCATTAAAATGACCTGTTAATTTCCTTCAGCGGCAAAGCAGCACCCAAAAAATGACAGACATGTCAGCAATGTGAGGGAGATCTCTCTGTGAAGCCCGCGGCTGAGCAAAGTCTTTCAAGATTCTTTTCCCTCCGCGCAAGCCAACAAAGGAAGATAAAGATCACCCTATTTGTGGTAACTGGTACTTAGTTCCTTTTAGTTACACTTAAAATAAACTCTCTTTGAGTTCTCCAAAGGTTTCAGCCTTCAGACACGCCACTACCGAGCTGTAAACCAGCCACCTTCGTCCCAGCCCCTCTTGGCTCCAAGTTCACGATTACTCTGCTCAGGACATTAAACTTTAAAGTCACGTTTTATTTGTACAGCTGGATGCATCAGGTTTATGCTTATTGTCTAATTAGCCAACTAAACCACTTTTGAAAGGGTTTTAATGCTTTACCCCCAGCGAGATCTCTGTAGTGAGTGTGTGTTGAAATGCTAATGGAGACGAAGAATTCCTTTTTGTAGGAATTTGCAGTATTTTGGATACATCTCGTGGGCCAAATCTTCAACTGCCGTGGCTTGGTTGGAGTGAGGCAGGTTATTCCCAGTTACAGACATTAAAGAACTGAAATTTAACACGATGCCAGAGAAGCTTTTCACTCATATTTTTGTTTCAAGATGGTTTCAAACTCTATGGCTAGTTTCCAGGTATTTCCTGTCTTCCACAGTTGTTTGTTAGAAATTCCTCCTGTAGCTGGGACGAGATAACAGCTACAGGATTCACCAAGCCACTAACTATTAAAGTATGCAACATCTGCCCTGGCATTGACACAATTTTACGGATTAATTATTTCAAAATATTTCCACTGGCATCACTTGCTGCAGAAGTAATTTAGGAATCTCATATCAGAATTTTTTTTCATCCGTGAAACATCAGTGGCAAGTGAGCAAAAGGGTAAGTTTTTGGTATATCCTGAGCTGCTGTTATCTGTGCATTAGAAAAGAGATTTTGCTTTACATTTTGGGGGTGTTTCTGTTAATGCTAAGTGTATTTAAATGGAAATATTTTGGAGAAGAACAGCCTTTTCTTATGTATTTGAAAAGCTATAGCAAAAAGCAACCCAAGAAGTGCTTCTAAACACTACAACACTGGTAGTAAATAATGCTAATAACCCTTAATTATGGGTCTTATTTAATTCCTGTTTCCAAGTGCCATGAATATAACAGGCTAAATGATAGCAAATTAGCTTTAAAAATGTTAATGGAAAGTTGTTAGTGCTGAAGGCTGGTTTTTGCCCTTCTGGCAGGAGGGGAACTTCTCCATTAAGATTCTTCTCCAGCCCATTCACATTTTAGACCCTCACACCTCCACACACACACAGACCCATTTTTAGTGTAAGGCAAGAGTATTTTAGCTGCTTTACTCCTCAGTTGTTTCATTTATGGTTGGACCCCATGACCTTAAAGGTCTTTTCCAACCTGAGTGACTCCGTGATTCTATGTTTTGGATGATTATTCCTTATACTTGTCTTAGCACTCACTCTACACCCATCAGTACACACAGCATCCAGCCCCTGAGCTTGGCTCCTTTTAATCTTTTTTGAGTTCAGGGAGGCCAAATTTCCCCAAATTTCTTTCCAAATACAAACATGACAAACATTACAGGTGCAGAATACTACACAGTGCTCCCTTGGTCTGAAGAATTTACCATTTCACAGCACTGCTGCATGCTGGGCATGACACCTCCTCATAAAACTGTCTCTTGACCAAACCACAGAAGAGAAGATCAAGTTAATGATTCAATTTCTAGTGTTTGAAATCCCTGGGATTTTTATACTCGAGGCAGTTGCCCAGCTAAGCTCATAAACACAACTTCAGTGGAAAATATGATGGTTTTGGTCAGACAGGGTTCCTGTAATGGGGATGACCCAGAAACATGAGCACAGCAATTTTTCAGACTGCAAGTGAGAATTTTATTGAACCAATTGGTACAAAGAAGGGCAAAATATAATCACAGAATATCCTGAGCTGGAAGGGACTCACAAGGATCATGGAGCCCAACTCCTGGCCCTGCACAGGATGCTCCAACAATCCCACCATGTGCATTGTGAAACCCTCCTGGAGCTCTGGCAGGTTTGGGGCTGTGACCAAACCCTGGGGAGCCTGTTCAGTGCCCAACCACCCTCTGGGGGAAGAGCCTTGTCAAGAAGAAGAGCTTTTGTTCCTGAGGTTGTCCATCCTTCCACCTGCATCACCTGTGCTAACATTATCCCTCCTTACAAATTTAGCTTCAGATTTGATCTTTGCAAGCACTAAGCAAAATAGGACATAAAAGACAAAAACAACAACAACAAAGCCAAACCAACCAACAACCAAAACAAAAACAACCAAACTTATCTTTGCAAAAATGCAGATGAGATGTGCAATTTAACCCAGAACTCTCTCTGGTTATTCCGTGTTTTGCTGCCATTGCCCATTATTTGGGTTTTTTCACACTGCTGTCCTGCTGCACTTTGAGGCTGGATGATGATTTAATGTCAATTGTCACCTGCACCGAAGTCATTGAGTGAGATGGTTCAGAGCAGTTAAGGATCTAGTTCCTGAGAGCTCGACTTTGTCAAAGAAAGGGCTGAACTGTGTTTTGCAAACAAGCAATGCAGTGAACTTCATTCTTTTTCCTCTGTTCATGAACCAACATTGGTTTGGTAAGAGATATTTGTTATTCAAGTGCTTGCTGGACAGCTTGGATCAACAATGGCTCATTCCAGAAACAGTTCATTTCAATTTCTTGCTGCTCATGGGGTGAGAACTGTCACCTAAATCAGATGGAGCTGATTCTAATCTTTGAGGGGATGAGTAAGCCTTTTAAAAATAGGAGAACAAAGGCTGATGAAGAACAAATATTCTTGTTCACATGTAAATGCAAGTCCACATACAAAGAACAACCAATTCCCAAACGATCATGCAAATAAAAATCTGTCCAGGCAGAATCAGAGTTATCAGGGACACCAACAGACTCAGTCTGGCAAGCGCAGCCGGAGTAAAAAGCATCGGCTTTGAAGGGATGTTATACTCACTCTAATTAAATTCTGTCCCACTGGCAATGGGATTTCAACCCCTAAATCCTGCACTGACCCCACTAAACTAAATTATTCTTCTCCCTGCAGAGCCATCAAGGCTTTCAGTGATGAAGCACTGAAGGCATCCCTTAGTAAAATGCAGCGATACTTAATTACTCAGTGTTGCTTTTTGCTTACATTTTCCTGTTCAGAAATGACCATCCTCAGGTTCCCACCTATCAGTTCATGTTATTTCTTTCACTGCTGAATTAAAAATCACTGCTGGTACCTTTTTGTGAAGGACACACTGCACACCCTTCACCTCCTCTTTCAACATTCACAGTGACTGTCTCACAGTACTCAACCAGCACCTTTCTCTAAACATTGGAGAGTTGAGGTGAACTTCAGGGAAAATATCAAATAAAGGTTGAACTTCCTATGAATTTCTGAGGGAGCATAAGGATGAAAACATCAGGATGTCCATACACTCTACAGTGCTGTGTGCACTGGATTTTCTCACATCTTTTTCAAGCATGTAGGCACAGATAGAAAAACAAGGGATTTTTCAAAGCTCTGCCACTTTAACTTCCTTATTAAAATGTTTCTCCAGATTCTGCAACTTCCCTTACTACTCTGCACTGCCCCTCTGCTGACACCACACTCAGGACAGTCTCTTTGGCTCAAGTATGTGCAGGCCCAGCCAAGCCAAACTGACTTCAGAACATTTTATGAAAATGTTAATATTGCTTTGTTGCATTACCAGGCAGATGTGAAGTTGTTCCCACTTGAATTTCAACATCACAGTGGTGGTGCATCAGTGCCTGTGGCCTTCTGGAGCTCCTCATTAGACTGCACTGGTAGAGTGATGTTATTGCAAATAAAGAGTTCCTACATGCCATGGCTGCAGCTCTCACCTCGTCACAAGCCAAATGAAGGAACAAGGAAAAGTATTAAAAGAAGAAACTAAAAGTGAGCTGGAATTAATTTCCCTGAAATAAATATTTTTGTAAAATTGGCTGTACAAGCTAAAGTGTTACTGCATCACCCAGGAATGAAGGTTCCCTTCTCCGAGTTGCAGATCTTTTCCATGGATTGTTCTGAACCCACCATGATGTTGCATCCTCACCACACTTTCTCTTTGGATGTAAGAGGTAACATAAACTTATTCTACAGCTTGAGTCATATATAAAAGCTCCTGAGCATTAGGTTAACTCAGAAGTTGAGACTGAAGTTTCATAAATGGTTTATCAGATACAAAGATTAAACATTTATCTCCAGATGCTCAAAGTAATCTTTGAATTCTATGTCTGGTACCTCACTTAAACTACCAGAATTACCAGAAATTACCAAATCATAGAATCATGGAATCAGAGAGTGGTTTGGGTTGAGAGAGATCTTAGGGATCATGTAAATCCAACCTTCTGCTATGGGCAAGGGTGCCACTCACTAGACCAGGTTGTTCAGGACCCCACCCACATCCCCTTCTCACTAACATCTGCAACCAGGGTCTGTTCCTGAAGAGGACCTTTCAGCTGGTGTAAATCAGATTATCTGCACAGATACCAAAGGGCCACAGCAATTTCTAGCACTGGAGAATCTGTCCTGTGCAGGTTCAGAGAGCTCCTGCAGAGCTCTCCCAGGGAACAGCAGTGCTGTACAATATCCAGATTTCAGAGGGCCATCTGGGAATTCCCCACCGTGCCCCTCAACCACAAAGGTTACCCTGTCTTGGTTTAATTTAGCCAGTTGTGGTCTCCTCCGTGCAGGGAGAGGACATCCTTCTAAACACATTAGTGACTCACCCCCCGCCAGAACCAACCATTGTTGAGAAGATTTGTTGTTTATGTCTGGGGAAGCCAAAAACGTTTTGCCAAGTGCTTCCTTTGGTAACATCTTATACATTTTAATGTCACAGCAGCTGCCAAGCCACGGGCTGTAATGTCCCCATAATGAGGTAGGGCTAAATAAGTGCATCCAAATCACAAGTGTGCCCTTGAGCTGTCCCAAGGAGCTGCTGCCTCACTATCCCTCCCTCGGGCATACCAATCCTCTCTATGTGTCCCCACAACATCCATATGCATCCAGCATTTGATAAACACATTCCAGTAAGTGGCAGGACCAGGCTCTCCTCAGGGGAAAGCTCTGAAAAACGTAGATGCTCTGGAGTTGTAATTCTCAGGTCTGTTCTTCCTACATTTTTCAATATTAAAAAATATATAACTAGAAATAATTAGTGGCTTCAGGACGAAAAGGAAAGAATTGAGATTTTCCTGGACATATACTATTGCAGCCTTGTGAGAGAACTAAATACACAAAGTCTAGTGTAGAAGGCAGAGCATCCATTCCTGCTTGTGGGAGAGGAAAATGTCACTGAGCTCTGCTCCCTCAGTGCTGCTCTTTTGTGCCTCAGTATCTTAATCATCTCAAGGTGAGTCACCAATATATGAGGTCCACAACAGCACTTTGTTTCTCAAATTGCTCACTTAGATCTGCATCAGCCTCCTGACTCTGGCAGGGCCTGAGGGCTCTGGGTTCCCCCCCACACCCTGCCCAGGAGCTCAGCCCGAGGCCATCAGTCCCAGCCTGAGCTAAGCCTGCAGGTTCGAGCCATCCCAACCTGAAAACAGCCCCAGTTGTTCCTCATGCCACTGACCTGAGCATCAGAGCAGGTGGAACACCTGGAGCAGGCACCTGGAGGAAGGTGATGGAGAATGTGGTCCACAGCTCAGTTCATCCCAGCTCCGTGGAGCACCACATCTCAGGGAGGAGAAAATCACATGTGGAGCTTTTAAACTCTGGCATTTTCCACACAGGTAGAAAAACAGGTCTACAAAACTTATTCTAGGTTAAAACACTTAACTTAAAACACAGATTCATTTGGGAAATGTGTCTCCCAGGAATCTATCACTACTCCAGCTTTCCCCAGGAAGTTCATAGAAAATCATCCATGAGAAACAGTTTCTTGCACCAATCTCACTTGGGTAACTTCAGAAAAGCAATTAGAATTATAGAAAAAGCAGCACAGACAGCATTTCCCAGACCTGCACATGCACATTCACAATTTGCTTTGACATCAGGCTCGAGTTTCCCCGAAGTCATTATCGATGTTTCAGGTTTCAATTTTTCATTGCCCACTTTGGGGCCTGACTTTCAAAGAACAAAGAACTTCCTGAAAATCAGTTCCTGACATTATCAGCCAGTTGTTAATTAGAGATGCAGGTGCCTACATGAGGCATCTAATTTGGACATTTTTGCTTCCCCACTCTGGGCTATTGACTTCCTCTTCGCCCATCAGCTCCTTAACTCACAGAGCTGACATGTGCATCACCCAGGAGTTAAAAGTAGTTTCCAAAATGAAAATAAAACTTGGGAAATTATTTTCTGGCATGTGCACTGAAAGCCTGCCTGCTACTGATGTGGAAAGGATTTATTTTACATTTTTGGTGGGCAAGATGAGTTCTGAAAGAGCAACTCTGATTAAAATTGCCCTGGCATTTAAGTGACATTTTGGCAAAACACCACGGAAACATTTGGTCACATCCTCTCAACGCTTAATTTCTTCCTTAAATGTGCTTTTTAATATGTCACAGTTGTTAAATTTGTAACAATAATTCCCTTGAGACTAAACAACAGTACTTGGTATGTGAAAAATGAACAATACGTTTACATCAGTAACCCAAGAGGAAATCTTAAATAAACATATAAATGAGCACCAATAGTCTGTGTCACCTTTATGAAATTCAACCATTCTGTTGGCTGATTTCAGCAGCAGGACATCCTAAATAAACTCAGTTAGAACATATGCTGTCATATTCTTTTCAGTTGTGATGCAGCTACCCAGATTCACCTCTTCTGATGGGTTTATTGCTGTCAGTCAAACACCACTGTAGAGGAAGGCAACAAAGCACTTAAATTCATTTTAAAACTTTAATTCTTTCCAAATGACCTAGAAATCTTGTAATCTATTGGCACTTTGAGCTGTTTTTGATGGGAGGGAAGAGGAACTGATATTTGTATACAGAAAGTCTCATATAAATTCCTGCTAAATCTATTGTGGGATTTGACTGCACAACCCCTGGTTAAATCAATGCCCCAGGAGCAAGGGGCTGGGCTGGGCAGGGACAGCACAAAGCCAGGATGTTCCATGGTGTAGTTGCCTTCTGCAATCAAAGCTTCTGGTCTAGTGGAAGGTGTCCCTGCCCATGGCAGAGGACTGGAAAGATATGGGCTTTAAGGTCCCTTCCATCCCAAACCACTCTGTGATCCCATGGTTCTGTTCTTGCTGCCCTAACTTTTCCTGTGTAGGACTAACATTGCATTATATAAATCTTTAGGACAAGTAATTAACTTATTTTATTTGTTGTGTAAAGTATTGAGGACATTTCTAGATCCTGTGTAAATGCTAAAACTCCTATTAACCCCTGTATTTCCCAACTAATATAAACAGATTTCAGTACATCTGCATCTCTCACCAGGGCTGAGGGCTGTAGTCCCATTTTAATGGGATTTCTCCTCTCATACAGGGCACTCACTGCGTGCTCTGGTGGCAGCAGGACCATTGAGAACAGGAATTTGTTTTACCACTTAAAAAATAAAATCAACACATTTTGGATTCTGGTTTCCAGGGCAGAAATCCCATGGTGCTTTTAGCCTTGAGCATTTACTCAGACATCCTTTTGGCTTCAGCATGAGTGCAAACAGCAGCACAATTTAACAGACACACCAGTGCACTGGGATTCAGAAGTTCAGGAATCAGCTTTGCTGCAAACAAACCATGGCCACCTGCTTTACCTCTCAGTGCTCCTGCTCCTCTCCCACTCTGTGTCTGCCTCGTCTATTTGAACTGTAGGTTCCTTAATGCAAATACCATCTCCCTGTAACAGTGTTAAGTGCCCAACACCAGAGCCTTGACTTCGTTTGGGATTATCAAACATCTGCATTACAGAAAATCAGAGCACAGAGACAGCCCTTCCCTCTTGGCTCCACTCATAGACGTGGGTATTTCAGCCATGACCTCTCAGCCCTGTGTTCTCCAGCTTTGTTATCTCTAATTACTTATCTGCTAAAGTTGTTCCCTTCTGCACAGCATAAGCCTTCCCTGCCTCCTCCACCCTTTGCTCTGTGCTGTTCCCCAACACCAGGTTCAGAGGATGTTAGTACAGTTGAAAATCCAATCATTCCACACTGTTAGAAAATGTGCAGGTCAAACTGCCCATGCCTGAAGCCCTTGGAGTGCAGGTCATGATGAACACTCCTTCTTTCTGTGCTCAGTTCACAGTTTCCCCCCCTGGCCTTAGGCATGTTCTTTATGGATAGCAGAGATGGAGAGTTGTTCAGATGTGGTGGGGTGGTGTGTCCCTGGCTCCAGGTCTCATTCCAGCCTGGGGAATGGACATGGATCTGTCCACAGTTGTCCCAAAGTCTGACTTCATTCAAACTGATGTTGTTTGAGAACCACTTGTAGTTTTCCTGCCAGCGCTGGTCTCCTCTGAGTCAATTCACTTGAGCACCCACTCACACTTCTTGTAACACTTTGTCTCCTTTTGCCTGGCCAGTGAGTCCTCACTCCTTGTCCTACTAATGTCCCTCTCCACACACAATTCTGTCTCTGCTTCCTCCTCTCCTTCTCTCTCACCACAGATGATTGTTTCTGTCACATACATTCCCAATTTTATTATTCCCCACCCAACTTTCCATCCCAAATTCTATCTGTCCTTTCCCAGACAACTGGCTCTATCCCACTAGTTGTACCCACTCTCAGTTTCCCCTGACTCATTAGTCAGACTCTCTGCAAGTTCTGTACAGTTTCCTATGCTGTTTCTTCAGACATAACCTTTGAAGACTCCTTGCTCTGATCTTCCCTTTCCCCAATGCTTGTGATAGTCCTAGTCCCCTCTAAATTTAAATCATAGATCCCTCCTCTACATTTTCTGGCATTTGATGACCCAAAGAGGAGCAGAAGCAGAACAAGCTCTAAAGCCAATCTCTGATGGAGACCTAAAGGAAGACCTCACCAGGGTCTGCAGCTTCCTCACAAGGGGCAGTGGAGGGACAGACACTGATCTCTGCTCTGGGGACCAGTGACAGGACCCGAGGGAAGGGCTGGAACTGTGCCAGGGGAGGGTTAGGTTGGATCTCACAAAGAGGTTCTTCCCCCAGAGGGTGGTTGGGCACTGAAGAGCCTCCCCAGGGTTTGGTCACATTCCCAAGGCTGCCAGAGCTCCAGGAGTGTTTGGACAAGGTTCTCAGGGACAGGGTGGGATTGTTGGGGTGTCTGTGCAGCGCCAGGAGTTGGACTGTGATTCTTGTGGGGCCCTTCCAGCTCAGGGTATTCTATGGTTCTATGCATTTCCCTCCCAGAGAAACAACCTCCAGAGCTCATGGACAGCAGTGACATTTAGGGCAGGCAAACCCTTTCAGGATTTCACCTGAATCTCCACTGAGCACATACAAACTGAGATCTTCCAGTCCAGTGATTTGTCAAGGTCCAGGCAGGGTTGTATAGGAAGAGCAAAAAGATAAAACATCCCTGGAAGCAGCAGGACAAATACACTGTGAAGAAATGATGTAAGAAAAGCTTTGTGCTGTTCTTCTGAATGAAATTCCTGTATTCAGTCACCAAAAGAGTACCTGCTGCTTCTGGGCAGATATTTTAAGGCACTTGATTCATTAATTGCACTTCACCTGATAAGTTTCTGGGTCAGTACCAAAAATAACTGTATTCTCTGCTCAGACATATTTTGAATGGTGCCATGTGATGACGGGGAAGGGAGAACATGCAATCCTGTAACCTTCAAAGCTCACAGTTCTCATTAACCAGCACTAAATGTCAAAGCCTTTCCAGCTGAACCTGGCAAAGTTATCAAGAGACTTTCACACTGGGACTCCTGCAGGAACAAACCCACTTGATGTTTGCCCACATCACCTCTGCTGGCCACGGATACCGTGACCATGTCTTTGATCTATTTCTGTGAATGTGATAAAAGGCAGCATGTCCCAAACCAAAGCAACACCTTTCTTGACTGGATGGACTTCCACTATTCCAGAAACTAATAGAGAAACTATTTACAAGAGCATGGAGTGACAGGACAAGGGGGAATGATTAAAACTGAAGGAGAGTAGGTTTAGATCAGATACTAGGAAAAAATTCATGCCTGTGAGGGTGAGGAGGCCCTGGCACAGGTTGCCCAGAGAAGCTGTGGCTGCCCCATCCCTGGATGTGTCCAAGGCCAGGTTGGATGGGGCTTGGAGCAACCTGGGATAGTGGAAGGTGTCCCTGCCCATGGCAGGGGGCGGAACAAGATGATCTTTAAGGTCCCCTCCAACCAGCCTATCATTCTCTGGAACACATGGCACCCAACAGGCAAATCATGCTGCACTGAGCTTCCTGGGACAGAAAGACACCGGCGCCTTTCCTCTCTACCTGTTCTTAAAACCCAGATCACATCCCTAGAAAACAAAGCATCAAAAGAAATCCAGCTGCAATGGCCCAGCCCAGCAGTTATGCAGGTAGCAAATTCCCCCAGGAGTCAGTCAGACAATGCTACTGCTCATTAGGGCTGGGTGGGACAGGAGAAATGGGAATAGACATTTCCCTTCATTCATCAAACTGGAACAAGACTGAAAGTTCTGAAAAAAAACAAGCGCTTGGCAGAGTCAATGACTGGGGGCAAATCAGGAGAAAGAGAGACTTTGATCATTAAAACTGCAAAGAATGAAGGTTAAAAAGAAGTTGTTACATAAAGGGGATTCTTTAGTTACAGGAATGTTTTATCCGACTCACGGCTAAGGATGTGCACCCATTTTAAACAGAAAATCCTTTAGCTTTGGTATGAATTTATCTATCCTGCCAGGCAAATTGCTCATATCAAACTGTCATTTGGATGTTCAGCCATTGAAAACACAGTTAAAGCATGTCCCTTAATTAGAAATCCCGTGGAAATGAAAACAATCCTCTCTGGCATCTAGTTACCCTGGATGGTAAGTTGGACTTATCATCTGGCACGGGCCCCTTCCTGTTTGTGTGGGTGGACAGAGGCAGACAAGGAATTCTGCTCCCCTTCCAACAGCCCTCGGAGACAAGCAACCTCCCATGCCAAGGTTTTGTCTCCCACAAGTGTCTCACTGGAAATAGGTCTGGAAGACACAATGAGCTTCTCAGATTAGAGGTGGATGGCACAGGCATCTTCTGCTCAGTAGGGACCAAGGGAAGCTTAGCTCAATGTTATAATGGATAAATCTCCTCTAAATCTGTTTTATTTCACTACATAGGAGCCTCTTTGATCAGGCTGCATTTATTTTTCAGAAAAATATCTTCAGTCATTTGCTAGTAAACACAACTCACTTATAATCTTCTGCTACTGGAAAGATGAGGTAACTCATCCATTTTCATCCTTTCAACCATTTTACTGCAGCCTTGTATTATTAAATATGTTGTTCCAAGCCCCCTGTCCCAGCAGCTTGTTATTATATAAGAATTTCAAGCTCATTAAAAATTAAAACGGGTTTCAAATCCTTACAGTCATGAAGAAAATCTTAAAAGATGAATCCCAAAGGTTAAAAAGAAAAAGGTGGATTTCAGCCATGAGAACAGTCAACCACTGGAACAATTAAATTTGGGATATGTTCTTTCTCATTTGAAGTCTTTCAGTCAAGATGATATAACATCCTCTTGTAGGCAGTAGATGGTCTGAGCTTTTGAGGAACTTGAGACACTTGGGAATCACAAAGTGAAATTCTCTGGCTCATATTTCTCAGATCACATTAGAGAAGCACAAGCATTCCCAGGAACCTCAGACTATTAACTGGTGGAAGAGAACCCAAAATGCTCTGGTTTTGTGCATGTGGTGACAAATTCAAGAGCTCTGAATGTTATACACTGGCAATGTTGCTGCACTGCACCCAATTTTTTTGAAAACTTGCTTTGTTTGTGGCCCTTTTTTCCAGGATATTTCTCCCTCTATAGGAAGCAGACCCTGAGCTCTCAGCCAGCATGGCCAGTTCACTTGAGAGGAACCACATCAGGGTTTTACCTAAAGCAGACCTGACAATTTCTCCTCTCCTTCAGGAATTGCTCCTGAAGTGGTTACCAGATCCAAGCACAATTTCAAGAAAGCCTCATCTCTCAGATTTCCCAGGTTTTACAAAAGTTACAGTCCAGCTCCACAAAGCCTTGGTAGGAATTTCCTCTTATCCCACAGAAGGACCTGAGGAGACTGAACAAGTGCCATAATCTTGTCTCACATGGACTCCACATATGCAGGTTCAGAGGTCTGAAGAAAAATCCTTAGGAAGGAAATCTGCCCTGTGCCAATCTTTCCTGGGAAAGCTACTTCTGCTATGGGATTTGTTCAGCAAGCCTGGTGTGGTTCTGTTCCTTTTCCACCCCTTTCTCCACCAAGAAGTTCCCTATTTTTTGGCTAAGCTTCCCAAGACAGAGGCCGAGGAGAAGAGATCAACTGCTAGAAGCAATAAAAATAAGAGCAGGGTATTAAATAAGGCATTGCTGTAGAGTAATAGGGAGGGTGGAAAGGAATGGGCTCATGCATATTACAGTCCTATAAAAGAAAGAATTCTTAAATGAATATTAAAGAGGGCTGAGTTACAGCATGAGAAAACTAGTTTAATCACCTATTGTGCAGCTGTAGTTAATTTTGTGCACATTTTACAGACATCCCAGCTATCATGCAATGCTCCACACAATCACTGTGGGTGACACTCCACTTTTATCACAAGTCCTGTTAATGATGTCATTACTTGGGCAAGTCTTCCATCAACCTCAGTTAGATGTTTCCTTAAGTAGGACCCGAGGTCAGATAACACCTGATGAATATACATGGCAGGAGGACAAATCTGCTTCCTGACTGCACAGAAGAGAAACACATGGTATGTGGGGATACAGAAATACACACACACATGCTTTCCACCCAGGCAACCTCAGCAGGATTAGCTCCAACCATCTTGGTAACAAACCTTTAAAGTCCCTCTGGTGAGGGGTGTCTCCTTGGGAAAGTCATATATAATAGTCTAAAACTCATCAGAGTTCTAGTCATAAATGACTTCTACAGATTGGGTTTGAAAATATGTTTTTAAGAGCTGATTGATCTGACTGAACATTCAAGTGATGACCCAGTGATCAGAAGACTGATTGCTTCTGATGGACACCCAAAAATCTAACAAACAAGGAGCTGGATGGCCAAATAAGCAATTAGCAGCCAAAATAGATGATTAGTTATCAATCAGCTCAGCTGCTGGTGTTCATCAGACACCTAAGAGTGTAGCAGTAAGGTAACTGGAAAATTACCCTTAACCACTCAGAAGTTATCATGGATAACTAAATCATGGATAGTCAAACCATGACCTCGACAAGTTTTGTCAATCCTAAACAAGCCTGATCTCTTTTCACAGTGCTTTTAAATCTCCAGGAGTCATGTGAAGTGTCTCTTAAAGCATTTCACTGTGTATCCTGACAGGGACATCCCACACACAAGCAGGAATGAAAAAAAAAAAAAAAGAGAAAAGTTATATTTAATGTAACTCAGTGAAAAGCCTATTTTTCACTTGCCAGACAGCTCACCCCCTTAGAAATGAAACTACAGATAACCCAATCCCCAGACCACCTGTGGTAAGTTCATCAGTGTGCAGAGTTATACAGGAGTAGGAGGAATATGTAAAGCTTCCAGAATGGCAAATACATGTGGATTCTCTTGGGACAACATGGATTCCCTCCATCTCCTGCCTCAAGAGAGAGAAGGAAGAGGATTAGATGTTCTCCTGGGGCTACAGAGCCCAAAGTGTGGGAGGGGGTTAATCTGGCAGCCCCAGCTTGTCCACAGAACCTGACAAGGAAGAAGGAGCAGTAACAAATGAGGGATGAGCTACTTTGCACCCAACCCCATGAATCCACACCTGTCTGCCTTTTGCTTCACACAAATGACCTGCAGGCTGCACACTTAAAAACACCTTAGTTCCATATAACAATACCTTAGTTGCTGCTTAGTTTGGGATTGAACATCAAGATTCCTTCCATTACAATGGTTATTGGAACACAGCCACCACTTTCTGTCATTGCTGGGCTAAAACATGTTAATTGTCTCTGAGATCCACGAAATTAAGGGCAATCAGACCCTGGAACAGGCTGTGCATTGAGGTAACTCCTGCACTTTCCCTGGCTTTTGCCACTTGCACTGGGATCATTACTGCACCTGCTGTCCCCAGATTTCAGCCCCTGCAGAAAGTCAGAGGAAGGCCAGCCCTGTCCCTGGGGTACCGATGGGAAATTGCAAGAGGAATCACTGATGTCACTGTTTCTGATGTGGGAATCTGTTGTAAACACACTCCCTTGCAAAATCCAAACTTCTCCAGAAGAAGAAAGGAAATTCTGCTCTTTGGGAAAAAATGTCAGATGCCTTGGGATACAATAGTTAACTTTCCTCATGGCCATAGAAAAAGCAGTTCCGGGCTGGAATTGTCCGTGTGTTGTATGTGTGTTAATGTTAAATCAGGTTGGTTGAGCCTCTCCTGGTGACCTGGAGTAACAGTAGAAGCCATTTTGTTTCTTCTTTGGATTTTCAGTGTTGTTCTTCTATAAATTACTTCAAACACAGCCAGGCTTTCACTGACCTGTGGACACATTGTTGTAGCTACTACTTTCCAATGATCTTTTAAGTATTAGTAAGAAACCAGTTAAAGCAGGAATGAAATTTTGTGTACTACAGACCCAGGGCTCCTGGATCTTGATGCCTTTTGTGTATGTGCCTTTTGATCTGCTGAGCAAGTATTTGTCAAATCAATCATGTCTCAGTCCCTGTGTGTGTGAAGTGCCACAGTCCTGACAGTTGTGGAGCAGATGGTTTCAGTGACACAGCAACACACTGCAAACACTGGGGAAAGTCTGTGTTCCTGGATGGAAAGTTCTCCTTACCAGGCAAATGCTTCACATGTCAGATTTTATGTTCTTCTCCACCATTCCAAGGTGATCTCCTTCAACTCTTGTGGTGAGGCTCCCAAATTTACATGAATGATGAAGAATCACAAGTCTGACAACATGTATTTCTAATCTGATATGAATTTTTGAAAATACCAATCTGTGTAACTAATTTTGACTCACTTTTCCAATTGCTGCTTCCTCCCCTGGTCTCTTCCCATGACTACACATGATATTCTTTATCTAAGAATTACAGTGACCACAGCCCTTGATGTTAGGAACTACAGACTCCTTTCCTGTTCTTTCAAAGTCTTCTTCAGCCTGTCCAATGACAGAGTAAAAAGGTAGCAAGAGAAGGTTTGCTTGGCCTAGGAATCTTCAAGTCTTTGGGAGTTATCTCAGTGTTCACAGTACAGATGCAAACACAGAGGAAGAAGTTGTACAATTTTATAAATTCATGTTGGACAATGAAGAAAAAGTGACTGGAGAGCACATGAAAACAAGACCCATGAGATCAGTTAACTATCCTGTGTCTTTGGGAAGCAGGGAGGCCTAAACCTCCTGAATTTTATCTTTGCTGTTGTACTGAGTTATTCATATAACCATGTATTAGCAGATTAAAGTAAATCATAACCATCATGAGATAGCTCCTTAATAATTAGCCAATTTCCTTAAAAGGAAATGCATTTTATTATCTCACCAAGAAGAGTCAGAAAATTTTTTAAAAAGTTAATTTTCATGTGTTCACTAAGCATTCTACAAAAAAATCACAGGCCTTCTTAGTCCCCTAGAAAAATTATATGGATTAAATTTATTTACACTCCGTAAGTGTGAAAACATCAGTAACATCATAACTAAACCTCCCTGCTCCCAGATTGAAATTCTCACCTACCCATTTGTGTTACTGCTTTCTACATGTAGAATTTGCATCACATTTCTCATCAGTAGTTACAACATCCAGGATGTAGTAATGGCATCTATCTACCTATTTGGCCTCTGGATCCATATTGTCAAAGCAATGTATATAAAGAAGATGACAACTCCTGCCCCACCATCCCTCCAAACAGGAGTATTTTGATGAGCTGCCCAGAAACCACAGAGATTTATTTGCTCAATATTACATCAAAAGCAGCATGACCAGCAGGTCAAGGGAGATGATTCTCTCACTCTACTCTACTCTTGTGAGATCCCATCTGGAGTTCTGTGACCAGCTGTGGGGAATTCAACATAGGAATGACATGGATCTGTTGGAGCGAGTCCAGAGGAGCTCACAGAGATGCTCTGAGGGCTGGAGCCCCTCTGCTCTGGAGGCAGGCTGGGAGAGCTGGGGGTGTTCACCTGGAGTGGAGAAGGATCCAGGGAGACCTTAGAGCCCCTTCCAGAGCCTAAAAGGGCTCCAAGAGAGCTGGAGAGGGACTTGGGACAAGGGCCTGCAGTGACAGGACAAGAAGGAATGGCTTCCCACCGATGGAGGGCAGGGTTAGATGGGATATTGGGAAGAAATTCTTGGCTGTGAGGGTGGGGAGGCCCTGGCACAGGTTGCCCAGAGAAGCTGTGGCTGCCCCATCCCTGGAAGTGTTCCAGGCCAGGTTGGATGGGGCTTGGAGCAACCTGGGATAGTGGAAGCTGTCTCTGCTCATGGTAGGTGGTTGGATCTGGATGGTCTTTAAGGTCCCTTCCAACCCAAACCAGTCTGGAATTCTATAGCTACACATACAAAATCACCAGGACCTCTCTTCTTTCCTCTCCCTCCTGACTGCAGCTGGAGGATGAACCCTCAGAGGCTGCAATAGACATAAGCACAAGTTTAAATGCTCTCCTGAATCAGGATGGGCAGCACCACCAGACAAGCTCTGACATCCCTATGAAAACTAACAGTGGGAGATGAAAGAAGCCTGAAGTTTGCCTAATAAAAGGTTGCAATCAGAACTTGCCTTTTTGAGGTCAGAACCCAACAACAAAAATAAGGCAGTGAGAAGGAAAACACAACCTGAGTTACCACAGCTGCCCTGGCAAGCAAGAGCCTGCCCACCTGCATCACCTGCAGGGTTGGGAAGCCCATCACATGTGTGTGGTCAGACTGAGAACATAACGTGGCAGTGGGACTGTAAAAGACCTACTGAACAAAATTGTTCCAAGGATGATGTAAGTGGGTGGGGGCACTACCAGGCCCACGATAAGCTAAGTGTAACGATAGCTGAAATAAAACATTTGCATATAAATTTTCCCTGCTGAATTTTATTAGCAGCACAGAGATAACGGTATAATGAGTTGATGAAGAGTCACCATGAGGTCATATTTGACTTCATGTGAGCCCTGTAGGCATTGCTTCTCAGAGGAAAGGCTCATTGTGTGTAGTACAGTAAAAACTGTGGTTTGAAACAAAGGCATAAAATATTTGCCTTAACACAGCAGCAGCATTGTCACTGTAAATCTGCCGTGCCACATATTTTATTACATTTCATAGCAGAAGAGGGAATTTACGATGTGATACTACAAGCTCCGCCAGCCTTCTTCTGTCAGTGGGGTACCTCTCTTAACTCATATCTAAAATATTTGCTGATACTGAAACGTGACTGTGAGACACAAAAACAGTCTTTTACAACTCCAGAGAACATTATATCCATCTAGCTTAGAGCAAAAAGAAGAAAAACTAGTAGTTTGAGCACTCATTTCTGCAAAGAGTGGGCACTGTCCTGAGGGAACAAAGAGAGGGAACCACTGCTGAGCTGAGGCCGCTTTTGTGGGTGAAGAAGTAGCACTAAGATGTTACTACTGTTGTTACCACAGATAAAATTGATGCCAAGGGTGTATGTGAGAGCTTCACCTCCATCAACAGATTTTGGGGTCAGTTTTACCCAATGTAGACCCAATGTTGGGTTTCAATCCTGTGTAGCCAAATATCAGCAGCAAGGGGACAGGGCATTCAATGCTCCTGGCTAAAAGCCTCAACACACCCCTCACAATCAAGGATAATCATTTGCTTTCTTTCTGGGGACCAGTTACAGAATATTTTGAATATGCTGGCCTGGGTAGGAATGTTACCAGGTCCACTCCAATATAAGCAAAGTCTTTTGATAAGGCTAAAGGTTCAGCATTGAAAACTCTAATATTAGAAAAAGGTGACACTGCAAATTCAGTTTGATCAAGTATTAAGCAGGTTTCTGTTCATCTAAGTAGTTAAAGAAGTTGGTGTCAAGAAAACCATCTTTAGGCAAAAAGAACTAAGAAAAAGAGCCACTTGATGCAAAGCCTAAGAATAAGACAACAGCAACAAAAGTCCAGTGGGTTGGTTTTAAATCAAGAAGGAAATAATAAGAAAAAGAACTTCAAAAGCATTCACAGGGAGGAACATTCCACCAAGACAAAGTCATCTGTCCTTGCTTTCCCAAAAGCAGCATGATCAAAGCTGATTATGGGATTTCAAACCCTGAATGTTTCTCTGTATTGCCTGAGCAGAGAGTGAAAATGCTTGATGATACCAAAAGGACAAAAGGAAGATCCTCAGATATTACAAAGCAGGGACCAGGATTTCATATCTTTAAAAAGCATTAGTGCCTCCATGTGAGATGCAGTCCAGCAGGGCTCTGATTGGCTGTGCAGATTTAGGTAATGCTCTGATATAGCACTAAACAACAACATATGCACAGCACTTGTAATGAGATTGGACTTTTAACCTTCTGAAACAGTGGGAAACAACGAGGCTTTTAAAAATACCAGCTCTGAGGTAAGGAGAGGGTCAGCCCAATACAATTTATAAATATAAAATCAGTTGCATAGCTGAGTTTCACTTTAAAACATAAATTATATGAAAGAATAAGAGGAAGCCAGAGGAGGAGTGAGAGAAAGAAATCTGGCAAGGGGGAAGAACTAGAGACAACAGAGAGCAGCAAACTCTGAAATCTGAGGGGTGACTTGTCCTCCACACACACTGAAATGAAACCTGAGACCTGAGCTCTGAGTACTAGGTACTGACCACTCTGTCTGGATTGATGGAGCAGGTGAGGCTGAAGCCAGACCTTCAGCTGCTATAACTGGAACTACAGTGGATCCAACTCATTTACACCAACTTAAACAATTTGGTGAACTTGAAGACTATGACGGAATCACAGAATATCCCAAGTTGGAAGAGACACACAAGGATCATCCAGTCCAACTCCTGGTCCTGCACAGGACAACCCAAGAACCCCACTATGTGCCTGAGAGCACAGGGTCAAACAGTGGCAAAGCCAAGAAGAGCTAAAGTAAAGAATTAGTGCTGGGCAAGAATATTCAAGATTGTCAAATTCTGGCACCATTTTTGGGAGAAATATTGGACCAGAAAGGATCAGACTGAACTCACATCTCTGCAATCTCAGCCAACCACACAGCATTCTCTATTTCAGGAGAGCATTTCCTTCACACAATATCAAACATTACAGGCTGTTCAATATCTTTACTTGGTTCCCTACTGAACCAACTTCAGTCCTCTAAAAAAGGAGTCACAGTAGTCACAACTCTGACCTGCCTCAAGAAGAGCAGAGATCACCAGTGGCTCACCAGTGCAGTCATGGGAATTTGACACATCAAGAAAATTAGGAAGTGTGTAATCTCCTATGAAATTTTCCTTGCAAGTCTCCTCTCTGGGAAATGAAAGGGGACTAGAGGAGGCCACTTCCCCCTGCCCCTGTGGTAACACCTGGAACCCACCATGTGTCCTAGCTGTCAGTCTTGCTGCATCAAACATATTCCCAGCTTGTGCCATCCCAGATGATGATGGTTTTACCCAGGAAAATTCCAGTTCTCCAAGATTTACACACTCATTTTAGGATATATGTCCCTAAACCTCTTCCTTTGGGCTCAGTTCAGGATTTTACTCCATTCAGGCCCTCCACTTCCCCTTCTTGGGCCTGATTTTTAAGGACACCTTTTTGCTGTCCCATCTCGGCACCTGCACCAGCCCTGGGAAAGGCAGTGTCTGCCTCCAGCTCTCCTCCAAGGAATTACCCACGGCACTCAGAGATGGCACCTCCTGTTCACAACTGCTCACAGCACTGGAAGTAGCCTGGGACTGTATTCCCTCATCAAGGAAAATGACTCAAGGAGGATTTGGCAGGAGAAAGAACAGCAAAATCGGACTCGAGTCAAATGCAGCTCTCCAAGAAATTCCTTTTCACTTGCAAGCGACGCACAGACTGGAACTGCCTTCCTGTGACTTACCCCCACCCTCCTGCAAGGCAGCACTAGACAGGAGCCTGTCACCCAGGGATGTTTTTCAACAATACTTCATGTCCTCATTTATTGTCTTCTTTTTAAGCCACTTCCAAACTCGGTTCCCTTTGCTCCTCACTCAGATCAGACTAATAAGAACATCACCTCAGGGAAAAGACTTGTACACAGACAGACTTCCTCTTCAGAGGATCAAACAGACCAGACTGTTCCTTTTCAAGTTTTATTAATCCTGGTTCATAATTTCCACCACATCATTAGTCATTTCCTATTATTGAATAGCTGGTAGCAGCATCACTGCTCAGTAAATAGCAAGATAACCGTGCCACCTGCGATTTCTTGGCTGATACCTACCCACAACCACATCTGGGGAAAAGACGAGGAGGTAAAATTAAAAGCCAAACCCCGTAGACTTTTTTTGATCTGTGCCTCATTTCTTTTATTCACATCATCTGCTCAGCTGGCTACGTAAGCTGCTGCAGACCTTGTTTAAAACAGCTCCAGAAGATTAACACTAAAACCAACAGTTTGGAAATGTGGTGGTTTTCACTGGAATTCCCCTTCCTGAGGCACACGGGGTCTTTGGGGAGCTTGCTGGTTATCAGGGCTTATTATTCGTCAGTTTCCTAAGCTTTTCTTAGTTTGTCAACATACTTGAGGTGATTTTGACACCAAGAAGGGGAAGAGAATTCAAGTGCCTTGAAGCAATCTGGTTTTGATTCAGCTTTTCTTGCCCCTTCCCCAATAAAGCTTATTTTTCCTAATAATATCCTTCTTTCTACCAGCTGGCTCAGGCAACTAATTGGGAGTGAATACCCTGGTCTTTTTAGTATAGTAACTATATACCTGAATTTCTGGAGTGTCGTCTTGGAGAATCTTCATTTTTCCCAAGCCAAAAGGGTCTCCACACCTCAGTTCTGGGTTGGGGTTTCCATGTGGATCACTTTGTTCCATGGGGCAGGACACAGCCCTGTATCAGAAGTGTGTAGCTGTGATGGCCCAGAGGCAGCTGTTAGAAGATCAGAAAGAGCTGTTCTCAACCCAGCCAGCAGTGTTTTTTCTCTCTCCTTCTTTCCATTATCCCAGGATATTTTTCCAGCCTGCAGTTTCCCCACGTGCTCTGCAGGAGAGCCTCACAGTGGCTCCATGCCAAGTTTGCAGAAGACAATGAGTCTTTCCACCATCTCCAGGGGCAGGGGATGGAGCTCCCAGTTCCCAGGACTGCGAGAGGATTTCCTCCCTTTCACTTGTCCTCGTGGACACAGCCTGGTACACGGAGCAGTCACTGGGGGTGATGTGTGACTCCAGCAGCCAGGAATGACTATGGGTTTATGGCAGAGGTTTCTGTCACAGCATGACCTTAGGCAAGAAGTCACTTTAGACTTTCTCAATCCCCGTTGTTCTGAACACAGATACTGGTCATTAGAGGTCAGCTGAGTCCAGGTGAAAAGAGGTAATTAAATGCCTAATGACTGATGCATTTAAGAGCCTTTTGGGGAGCACAGCACTGTGCCTGCAGCAGTGGCTGCATTTATCAGGGTGGGACCTGTCAGGACAGCACTGTCAGGCCTGCAGATTCCTTCCTCTCCAATCACTGTGGCACTTTCAGGTGGAGTTTGGTAAATCCAGGAGCAGGATTATGTGACTTGGCTACTCAGGGTTGTGGTAACACCCACCACAAGAAACACCCTCATTATGTCCTGGCACTCCCTTGGCAGCTTGTAGGTCCTTGACTGTGACCTGCTGTCACTTGGTGCTTCAGGCTGCCTACAAGAGGCAGCAGGAGCTGCCTGTTTTCATTCTGTCTGCCCACAGCATGAGAGAACTATGTTTCTTAGTCCTAGGTTATATCTCTTTCTTTTCCTAAATAAACATAAATATATAATGTTAATATACACATATTTAAACAGAATCCCAGAACGGTTTGGGTTGGAAAGGACATTAAAGACCCTCCAGTTCCACCCCCTGCCATGGGCAGGGACACCTTCCACTATCCCAGGTTGCTCCAAGCCCTGTCCAACCTGGCCTTGGACACTTCCAGGGATGGGGCAGCCACTGGGCAGCTTCTCTGGGCAACCTGTGCCAGGGCCTCCCCACTCTCTGAGTAAAGAATTTCTTCCTAACATCTAATCCAAACCTCTTGTCTTTCAGTTTAAAACTATTGCCTCCTGTCCTGTCACTATCTGCCCATATAAAAAGTCCCTCTCCTCAATATTTATGGGATTTGTATGTTTTTCTATGCTATACTTATTATATAAAACACACACAAAGAATAAAAACAAAAAGAATAAAAACTCATTTTCCACAACCAGTTTTTAACTCTTGTTTGTTTGTGTGAACAGTCCATAATTATCTGTTCTCCTTCCTCCTTTAACACCTAAAGCACAGGAATTGCTTAGGTTCTGTTCTGCCTGATGTGCCCATCAAACACCCACCTATCAAACTCTCCTTATCTAAATCCCAGGACCACCTTTACCTTTCCTGCTCCTCCCTGTGTCACTCAGACTCCCATGACCTCCTCAGTTTGGATAGTACATACCTTCCCCCAGGTTACTCCTCCTCTCTGCTCTCCTGGCTCCTCACAGCTGGGGAAGCAGAATTAGGGTGAGGTGGCCTCAGCTCACCTTCAACTCGTGTAACTCCTTAGATATCATCAGACTCCTCACTGTCACACAGTGACACACTGAACTCCTTGCTCTCTGCCCAGTGAGCTGATCCTCCTCCTTCCCAGGAGTGCTGAAAAGCCCTAATTAGTGTTCTTAAAGACCTCAGACTATAAAAGTGTAAATGCCTTGTCCTCTTAATAATAGTAATGAAATCCTGGAATCACTAACTCAACAATAATTGCTATATGGGTATAATAAATTGCTTTTGCCACCTCAAAATGAATTTTCATTAATTGGTGCTTTTGTTCTTGCAGTCACCAAAGGGGTTTTTGTCCTCCTGGTGAAATTCCTACAGTAATGATCGGGGAAGCCTGTAATGGAGAATGATGGGCATCTTTATAAACTGAAGTGTCACATGAGCCCTAGATCAGAGAAATGGGATCTGGTACAGTAACATCTCAGTATCTCAACTAAGACAGGCAAAATTCTGTTGATCTTGATATTCTGCACAGATGACAGTGTCTTTATCTTCAGATCCTATAATGCTAAGAGTTGGTCGAAAGGAGAAATCATTTCCATCCACATTTAACAAATGAGAAATGAGGGCAGTGAGCGACTCATCAAAACCCAGGATTCTGAGGGAGGACTGGAAACTGAGCCAGGTTTCCTGAGATCAGGGCTTGAACTACAAGCCCCACTTTTTTCCAATCCCTAAGGCAGCCTCTGCCTTTGTCAGGATCCCAGGCACAAAGCTGCTGTGTAACTCCTCTGTTAACACTGAGCACTGCTGAACTCCTGTGCACAGTACCAGCATCCAAGGATTTGGCTCCCACCGTGGCCGTTGCAGGATCAAACCCTGACATCCCCATTCCAAGAGCTCGGCATTTCGTGTTCCCTTGCAGGTATGAACAACATGCCTTAAATCCAGGAAGGATCAGGCTCTGTAAAAGGAACAGGAGGAAGGGAAAGGTTTATAATGGGAATAATTATTTAGCAGTGCACTGAAGAGCTGCCTGGCATGGCCCGCCCTTGCAGACAGCACTTCCCCCACTAATAGCCCTCCTGATAGCTGGAGCTGTCTTGGCTTTTATCAGCGGGGCAGCCTCGCACTCTGCTCAGCCCCAGATGATCAAGTGGCCTTCGCAGCTGCCACCACTTCCTATTAAAAGACTACAAGAGGCCTGTGAGATTAAGGAAGGATAAAAACAAGTACTTATCATTTGGGAAGTAATGTCGTGGTTATCTAAAGCAACGTAATTATATCACAAGCTTTATCTGTGAGAGGCTTTTTCCTTCCAGGAGGTAGGAATAGAAAAACTTTTCACTTCATAATGAATCCTATTGAAACGCCATTTTGCCCTTGGCAAAAGGCCATTATCCAGCAGAAACATGTAATCATCCTAAAAATGCATAATGGCATGGAAAACGGACAAGTAGTTTCTTGAAATATTGTTTGTAAAAGGCCTAATTTATAATGGGGATTGTTTGTGTTAGGGCCTTTTGGCATGTATGGTTAACAAGAACTTGCTGTTCTGCTGCCAGTTCGTTTAATCAAGAGGGCCTTGTGTCGGCCCCGTGGATGTGGCCGAGGAAACAATGGGAGCTTTTTCCCCCAAAACTGCCCCATCGTGATGGAGAGAGAGCCCTGCTATCTAATCTGGAGTTGTTGTCCCTCTTGATAGACACCACTGCTGTCAGTGCACCCCATCCAAACATACACACTGTCAGATCCATTTGCACTGCTGTGCCGATGGAAAAAAAATATTAGGAATGATCTGGCAGTGCCACTAATTGAGGGCAATCATGCAACTGTGGCCTCTTTGTAACAACGGGATTGTAGGAACAGCGCCTTCCCTACGGAGGTGTAGCAGTTCACACACAACTAGGAATGAAACCTCTTGATCTGCCACTCAGCTATGCTCAAAGTTGGATCATGTGCAGGAGAAAACATGCCCCAAAGAAAAAGTGAGAGCTGCAGTAAATACTTTTCACCTGCTCAGGAATCAGAGTCAGAGGGTGCTTTGATCACCTTTTGTATCCACAAAATGGGGGTAGAAATGGCCCCATTGTATCTGGTTATATTCTTGTCACATATATAAACATATGAAGATGCACCAGGAGTCCTGGTCCGTGGTGCACAGAAAGGTCTCTCTGGTTTGTGACCTCTGCAGATGCACAATATGTGTTTGTAACCCCTCCAAGCATGTCTTTTCTGTCAGGAGAAGTTTGTGTTCAGGTTCTACAAACTGCCTATGGCAGATCCAGCACTCAGCACAGATACTGGGACATGGCAGCTTTATTCCAAAGAACTGAAGCTATAAATAACAAGTCAAAATATTTCTGTCCAAGCCTCATGTGCAGTTATTACAGGAATTGCAATATATTGTGTATCAGCTGTGTCCAGTACCTGAAGGGACTCCAAGAGAGCTAAAGAGGGACTTTGGACAAAGGCCTGGAGTGACAGGACAATAGAGAATACCTTCCCACTGCCAGAGGGCAGGGTTAGATTGGATATTGGGAAGAAATTCTTGGCTGTGAGGGTGGGGAGGCCCTGGCACAGGTTGCCCAGAGAAGCTGTGGCTGCCCCATCCCTGGAAGTGTCCAAGGCCAGGTTGGACGGGGCTTGGAGCAACCTGGGATAGTGGAAGGTGTCCCTGCCCATGGCAGGGGGGTTGTATGAGATGGCCTTTAATGTCCCTTCCAATCCAAACCACTCCATGATTTGATGTTAAATTATCCATGAGCCATGTTTTGGGGATGGCTGGCTGCTCCTTAGCATGACCTATGTGCTCCTGGTCTGAGGTCTCAGAGCAGGGAACATCCCAGCACTGGGTGACACAAGGCCACCCACCCAATGCAGAAATGCTGAAGAATCAAGAATCTGGCTGCTGCCATGGGGGATTGCCCTGGAGGCAGGGCAGCACTACAGCCTTGGTCCCATCTGTGGTCAGAGCAACATACAGATCCAGGGCTGCCTGGATGTGGAAAGCTTGATGCTCTTCAGGACAAGGGGCACCACCACAGCAGGGGAAAGGTGTGCTGGAGGCTGCCTGACAGCAGAGTGGGCTCAGATACAGCTTTCACTTGAGTGACAAGGAGCACACTGTGGAGGGAAAGAAGGAATCATGGATTTCAAAATTCATAGTGCCAAGATCTAGACCTGAAGAGTTGCATCTTGTCACACAAACCAGCTATTTGCTGTATATATGGCAGTTGTGCCCAAGGTGTCGGGCACAGATCAGACCTCTTGTGCTTGGCACTGCACATGCATTTATTTTAAGACAGATCTTGCTACCAAGAGCTTAGAATGGACATGGAATGGTATTTTTAACAAAAGCACAATAATTGCCACAACTAAAATGAAAACAAAGCTATAATTTGGACAGCTTGACAGTGTGTGAAGTCCTCCTGTACAGAAATGTAACTCAAAGGATTTTTCATTTCTGAGGCATTCTGCTGAACCTATGGGTATCTCCTTAACATATAGGGGAAAAAAAAAAGAACCCTTCTTTATTTGCTCCAAAGCTGTGTTTGTACAGCAACTGCTGAAGAAAGACCTTCTTCCTTCCACAACCAAATAAAATGATCCCTTTGGTTATTTATAGTCCTCACAGCCCAAAGACATCACTTGGCTCTCTACCACATGCCCAGCCATGTGTTACTATATTAAAAAATGTGAAAATGTAATTACAGGGTACTCAAGCCAGTGTCTGCAGACAAAACCTGCCAGGAGGAAGAGACAGGAAATGTGTGCCCTTCGGAGCTGCACGCGGCCTTCCCACCTCAGGACTCCACCAGGACTGAGACAGGAGGGATGAGGGCTGGCTCTGCAGCACAGTGAAGTCACATCTGCCTTCCAGCAGAAACCAGCCTGCTGTAAACTGCAAGTGCAATCCTGACCAAAAAAAATCAAATTCCCTCCCTGCCAACTCCGAGAGCCGCATCATTTACGCTTGGTCACACTGCGAGCCACCCTGTCTGCCCACAGAGGGGAAACAGGGAGTAGGGTAGGATGCAGCAGGACTTACCTCCCCTGCACAAGCCTCTTGTATCTGTCTGGGAGCTTTGGCCTCTGTGGTGAAGCAATTTCTTATGTGTTCAAATGAAAAGCAAAGCACAACCAAGTTATTTCCCCCTCACACTCTCTTCCAGGTAAAGGGCTGGTGCTCCTGGGACAAAACACTGATCCCGATGTCTTTTCTCAGCTCTCGTGCATCTTCCCTTCCCAGTTCACAGCTCTCTTCTCTCCAACTGGTTATTACTGTCCCTGAGCTGGCAGCTCCTACCCACAGCAGGATAGCAGAAGGAAAACCTGTCACCCTTTGTGATTTAATCCAGCTGGTCCCCACAGGGCTGCAAGCTCCAAGATCTCCATGTAGGCTCTGCTTTTCTCCTGAGCTGAGCACCGTACTCTGGCACAAATCCTGGCCTGGGTGACTGTTCACAAGGATTAGCAGGTTTAGGACCTGGAGATCCTCACTCTCCTGTCACCTGTATAAGCATCTCCATGTGGCAGTGGAGGAGGAGCAGCTGGGAGCTGCTCTGGAGAAGGGAAAGCTCCCACCTGATGTGCCCAGTAAGTCTTTCCATGTGTGGATCACCTTTAACTTTAACATGTGACTCCAGGTTCACACTGGGGTGGATGGAAACAGTGGAATTAAGCTGAGACAAATCCAGGCACAGCACCACTTTCTTCGAGACCCCAGGACACCCACACAAGTAGCTGGTGAAGAGTGAAGGAATGAAAAAAGAAAAAGCACTTTTCCTCAGGGCACATGAGCTCTGACAGGAAACTTTAGAGAAACTTTGGGGGAGGGATAAGTCATTTGGATGATGAATCGTCCACTGGCCTTCCAGAGTAATTTCCAATCAAACAATCTTTAGGAGGCTTCCCTTGGAGCAGAGCACACAAAATCCTCTTCTAAATACACACAGTCTCAGGGTGAAGAAGTTGGGGGTATAACCTCAGAGTGTATATATATACATACACACATATATATGTATAACCTGAGGTAACAAAGAGCTCAAAGCCAGCTGTTCACCTGCTCCTTCCTTCCGAGGTCAGTCTCCTGTTTGAGCCAAACCAAAGCCCATCAGTTTGTCCCTCACTACCGAACATCCATTGACACAAAAATGTTTATTTGCTGTCAGAACAAGAGGTAGGAGCAGCTTTGCCAATGCACCACTGCCAAGGCAGTCACAGAGGGGCCACAAAGGCAAAGCTTCACCCATTTTCAGCAGAAAACAACCCAGCTTTCCACACTGTCCAGCCAAGGCTGAGCTCCCCTTTGCAATGCTCACTCTGTAAACCTTCTGCCAAGCTCATTCCTTTGGGAGTTCACAATAAATCTGCAAATTTCAACATTTTGCACAGTGTGATTCTGTGATTGATAAGATTAAAATCTCGCAAGTGGAAGATGAAGCACCAGGATGTTCCTGTACCTTCACACCGCTCGTACCCAAACCTCTGTCTTTCCGGTTCATGCTGTTTGCTTTAGGCTCTCCCAGACCCTGATGTCCTTCCACATATCCTGCCTGACAGTGCCTCGTTTCTTCCGTGTTTCCCCCAAATTTTCTGCTCCGGCCAGAGCCGATGGGACCTTTCCAACGCAGTATCGGCAGTGCCACCTTCTGGCCTGCGACACAAATCCCAGGCACCAGCCACGTCCTGCTGCAGGAAGGCTGGACATCCCTCCCGGCCCCTCTGAGTGCACAGATCGCATGGCCGCGTGCCAAATCCCACTGGAAGGTGGTCCCCAAGGAATGTCAGCCGGTCCGTTCCAGTTCACCAGACCAAAGAACTGGGAGCACTTGGATCCTTACGGTGTGTCCTACACAAACAATGTGACATGAGCCACTTCTCCCTGAGCCATAACCAAGAGCCACCCTTTCCTTCAGCTCCACACAGACCACCTTGGGAATCCTCACATCGTTTTCCTCTGTAGGAAGATATATAAGTGAAGGAGTAACTGCTGATTCCCTGCAGTATTTTCACAGAATCCCAGAATGGTTTAGGTTAGAAGGGACATTAAAAACCATCTCATTTCAACCCCCTGCCATGAGCAGGGACACCTTCCACTATCCCAGGTTGCTCCAAGCCCTGTCCAACCTGGCCTTGGACACTTCCAGGGCTGGGGCAGCCACAGCTTCTCTGGGCAACCTGTGCCAGGGCCTCACCACCGTCTGAGTAAAGAATTTCTTCCTAATACCTCATCTAAATCTCGCCTCTTTTAGTTTGAAATGGTCCCATCTTGTTCTATCATTATCTACCCATATAAAAAGTCACTCTCCACCCTTATATTTCTTGGCCTGGTGTCCCAGGGTCTAGAAATAGGCTGCTTCTCTGGCTCCAAGTATCCCTGTGTGAGCTATGCTCCAGTATCAGTTCCCTGTGTCCTGGAAGGAGCAGACACTGCAAAAAGCAGCATCTCTCACCTGGCTGCCAGAAGCTCCACAGCTACTTTACACCTTCTGCCTATCAACAGGTGCACTTCTGCTCAGGAGAACTCAGATCCACACTCTGAAGTGCAGCACAATCAGCCACAGAAGGGTGAAAATATATTTTCAGGGGCATGTCTGTAAGTTGTTTGCTGGACTTCAGTATTTATGCTCTACAACATTATTTACAGCCACACTAAAAAATGAAGTGCTTCGTGGAGCTTCTCTGTGGGTTTTGGCCACATGGAACAAATGTGATTTCCTGATGCTTGTATCACACTGGCAGCGTTTCAGCAATTCCAGAGCATCTCTCTAAAGAAGGACTTAATGCTCGTTTATTACAGGCCCCATTACACCACTGGCAGTGCCTGAAGGGGCCTTGATTTTGGCAGAAATGTCATTGACACCCACCTTCTGTCCTTTTTACAGCATCCTGATCTGCTATAAAAGAGAGGCAGTGCATTGTACAGCTCCAGCTTGCGTCCTGAAAGCCAGAAGTTTTCCACTGACCCTGGCTCTGGTGAGCTGGGAAGACAATTCAAAGAAGAGCCTCTCCTCCTCTAATACACTTATTTTCCCCTTTCTTGCATCTATCAAGAGCCTTATAAAGCTACATCAGCAAAACAAGAAAAGACAATAGAGCAGAAGCAGAACTTGTGCTGGAAAGGCTGGAGTTCACTCTCTGTGTGGGGGATATGTAGCTATGGCACCTGGAAGGGGCCGGGGGGGTTGCAGCCTGTGCAGTCCTGGTGGGATACAGCACTGGGAATTCCTGCCTGGAGAAGGCAGGTTCAGTGGGAATCCCTGCCTGGAGAAAGCCTATTCAGAAATTATGAACTTCTCTGTCCTCTGGAATGACATCATGAAGTGTTCAAAACCTCTGCTGGCGACTCAGACCCAAAGGGATAACATTCCTCCTGGTGCTGTTGCAAGGAGGCTGTGGATTCACCATGTGACCTTGGGAATTTTATCCCTGCCCTGTAAACCAGATAGGAATCCTTCCTTCCTCTCCATTTGCTTCTTCAGCCTGGAGTCTCTCTGAGGCAGGGGTTGCCTCCTACACACACGGACCATCCCTGGCACAGTGGACTCTGATCTTCACAGAACCACAGAACAATACAATACCCTGAGTTGGAAGGGACCCACAAGGATCATCCAGTCCACCTCCTGTCCCAGCACAGGACAACTCCAACAATCCCATCATGTGCCTGAGAGCCTTGTCCAAACACCCCTTGAGTTCTGGCAGGTTTGGGGCTGTGACTCTTCCTTGGGGAGCCTGTCCCAGGGAGAAAAAGCTTTTCCTAATATCTAATATTCCTAATACCTTGGCTGGCCACTGCTGTAGCACACAATAATATTTGGATGAGGAGAGTTTACACATGTGGGAAGTCCCACTGGCTTCTAGAAGAAGTCTCCTGACACAGCCTGGGAACTGAGACTGGGAGATGTTATCGTAACAAAACACAGCCTTTATCTCCCACTGGGAAATCTTCCAACTTCCACTATTTTAAACCTTATCCACCCCTTTGTAAAATACCTATATTTTAAAAAATTAAGAACTCCCCAACTGAAATCACATTTCTAAATATGATTTTAAAATTCACATACAATTTTGGGGACGAATGGGCAAAATTCCAGTCAAGCTATCACCACTGCAATTAAAGTGATTTTTCCATCTGAATATATCTCTGACATGGAAAGAAATTACACTATCACTGTCTAAAGCTGTTTTGATAGATCAGTTCCCTCACTGAGCATATTTTATACTCATCAAAACTATTTATACATCCTCACATAACAGAGCTATTCTAGGAATTTCAAATCTGAATAATAATATTAGTCATTCTTGAAAGAACAAACACATGCAGTATCCTTAATAATGCAAAGTACAAATCCCTACAAAGAAACTGATTCCCTTTTTTTGCCTGCTCTTGTGCACACATGCACATACCCACATGGATCACGCATCCAAAGATTCCACTAAACCTAATTGAAGAGAAAAGTGAAGGTGTTTCAGGCTATTTTTAAATGTGCACACTCTAAACATGCACCAAATCCAAACTCCTTAACATACACTTCTAAAAGCTTTTGTAAAATCCAGCTTAAGGGAATTGGGCACTGGGATCTAATTGAAATTCAGTGCGATATGGACACCTAAGTCCTTGAAGCTCCTTTGGAAACTCCTGTCTTATCCAATCCAGGGTTCATTTTCCAGCTGAGAAATACACTAGTAATGGCACACTTAACACTCAACAGCCATTTGACCTATTTTACTAATGTGTTTGGGAAGGAGGTTAATTAACAGTGGATAGCCATATCCTTAAGCTTAATTTTTCCAACAACCCTGCTCATAAAAGGAAAAATTGAGTACATATTAAAGGAAGCAAGCAATTAAGTTGCACAAATAGTGAGCTCATTGAACTGCAGCTGACTTCTATCATGTCAAAGAACAACTAAACACAGAAGCAATGAAAAGATTGTTGCCACGACCGCCACTGAGAACTGCCTGGCAATAAAGATGAATAACTTCCTACTTGAAGATTACTGATTAAAGCTCTTAGAAACCAAAAGGTTAGACATAGGCATATCTGGAGCAAAATATTTTAATGCATGTTTGGCAGATTCTGTAACGTATTTACAGTGGATTTAAAGCAAAGATTTACACAACTCCAGTAAACTCTGCTTTAAGCAGCCTTTCAAATCACGGAACATCACAAGTACAGGGGTAACTGGTTCATACTGGTGCCTTAGAGAAGGAGCTACTCCTGCTGTTTGCTAAAGACAGAGGTGGGGAAATGGAAGGCCAAGGATCCATAGGCCTGAGCTCACTGTGGGAGGGAACTGGTCTTAGAGGGCGGGTAAGGTCCCCTAGTCCAACCTCCCTGCTCAAGCAGTGTCCCCCAGTGCATGCCCCTCAGGATTGTGTCCAGGTGACTTTGGAATATCTCCAGGGAAAGACAGTCTCCATTTCTGGGCAGCCTCTTCCAGTGCTCAGTCACCTCAGAGGTGTATAGAAAACATCAGGGCAGCACTGGATGGATCATTTCCATCAGGCTCCATGGCAGAACTTATCATCCCTAAGTACAGGGCAACACAAAAAGGTACAGCCCTAGAACCTCACTGCAGGGATGCAGCTCTTAGCTGAGGAAAATACTGCTCCACAACACTTATAAACACAGTTCACCAAGGTCTGGAAGGGTTTCCTTAGTTCTCCCTCATCTGTACCAACAAGATCAACAACTTGGGAGCAAATTTCCCCAGAGCATTGTCTGAGAGACTTTTTTTCCCCATTTCTTGCTATGCTTCCTTGGAGTGTTTCCCCAGATAGAAACAATGGTTACTTGAAAAGGAATTTTGGTTTTAATGCTGACATTGCACAGTGTGACACAGACCAGCCAATTTAGGAGAGAACTGGTTGGAAAATTGTGTCCCTGTCCAGAGGAGCTCTCCTAGGATGTGCCCATGAGCAGGAGCTGTGCAGCACAGAGATGTTCCTCCTACTCTACAACACAACTTCCAGCAATGCCACTTGGAATTCCAGCCCTTTAAAGTTTTCACACTGGAGTGCAGGACATGCCCTGGAAAATCTAAATTTAACGACAGCAACTGTGCTTTCCCTTGTGACATCCCACAGAATTCTGCAGGGGCAGAACTGTGGCAACCTCCTTTTCCTGCATCCCAGGACTGCCTGCACCACAGTCTGAAAGCCACTGGCCCAAACAGATGTGTACAGACAGGAGAGAGACATCAAACAAAACTGTCGGGCTCCAGTGGTGGAATGAGGGCAATGAACTGTGCAGAAATGCAGGGAAAAGAACTGGAAAGGCACTTTGGCTGGGAACTGACAGTGAGAACGTTCAGGCAGAAGACTCAGGAAAATTTTATTCAGATAAGTTCTGATTATTTGCCGTCTGTGACTAAATATGAGGCACCTGCAAATGCAATAGAGCAAAAATCTACAAAGCAGAAAAGTGTCCAGGGACTGGCTTTGTCTAGCAAAGACACTTCATTTTAGGTGGAGAATCTATGTGCAGTCCCCTGACAAATGACCTTAAATATGATTGTTATGCTCTTAGCTCTCACTTAAAAATATTTCTGTGCATTAATGACTTGAATGTTCAGCTCACATTTTTAAACACTGGATCCAAAGACCAAAAAGAAATCTGGGGGCTCAAACAACAAAGAGCTTTTAAGTGCTTGACTTTTATTTGTCTCACATATCTCCCCTACTAACTCCTTCAAGTCAACTGGCATCTTCTCCTGAGTTAGGGAGTTTTGGTGCAAATATCTTCTTATTCCCAATCACTGCCTGCTGATGGAAGCAAGACTTGCTCTTACAGTTCTTTTTAACATGACTTGGAAAAAAATAACTTGGAAAAATACCTCTCTTTCCACCTACTTGGTTCTGACTTGTGTCTTTTGGCCCTTGAAACTTTTCTGAATCTACTTTCCCTGCAGTGAATCACATGAGGAAGTAAAAATCTTAATTGTAACACGAAAGTTAAACAGCAAGGCATGGCTTCATTAGAGTGGGGATAAAAAACCAAGGGATTGCTGGAGGAGGTGAAAATCCTCATCTTAATCCACGGGACTTCTTGGGATTGGTACAATACAAGCACACCTGAGTACAGGGAAGTGGGGCTTTTACATGTTTTTATTTTAGTGCCTTTCCTATCCCCTTTTGCTGCAACCCTGAGCTTTGGGAACACATGGATACACTCACACCAAGCTACTAACACAAAGCACAGGAATTACACCTCACGTTGCTCCAGAACAGGTAAGACTTGCAAATCCAAAGTGCTCACTCACCTGGGGGAAGGTAACAACCATTTAACCAGCCAAGGAGTGTCTCATTAGCATGAGGGTGATAGTGAGCCTTGGGAACATGAAAGAGAGGCAAGATAAAAGGACAGTAGTGGGAAATACAGGAACTCTAATTACACCAGCAGCAGGAAAAAGAAACCCAAGTGGTTTGCAGTGACTGTGTAACTCAGGGATGTTCCATCTCTGCCCAGTGCCCACTCTGGCTCAAGCTGTGGGTTTTCCTGTCTCTAATTTCAGAAATACCCAGTACTGGCCAACATCTCAGAAGCAGCACAGCCCCTGGTTGTCCCTTCTAGCCCTATGATCTATGAATCCTCCCTACATTTATGGGGAGGAAGCAGTTTTTCAGCAGTTAAGTCTTTTTCTGATAAGGCTAATTTACAGTCCTCCCTCAACAAATGCATTAAATTGCTTTAGAAAAAAAATTCAGCTTTGCATTGAGCATCCACATTCACTGACCACTGAGTATTTTGGGCAAAATAAAGACTGACACCAAGCATTTTCTATATAGTGATGTTTAAAAAGGTAAGTAGCTGTGGTATTTTGCACAGCTTTTGCATTTTCTTTCTCATAAGTTGTTTAGCTTAAAAATTTCAAATATGCCTTATACTTGCGGGGGGGTTTTTTTCTGTAAATTTAAGCTCATGTCTTTTTCTTCTCATATCTGCAATTTTAAATTCTATTCCTGTTTGTCAATACATTAAACTGCATTTGTCTAAGCAACACTTGGCTTTGTTCTTGCCAGACTATTGGAGCAAACTGATTCCCTGGAATAGACCCACTGTGACAAGAAGAGCTGGGAGGAAACAAAAGGCCTTCCTGCACATCACATGCATAGGGCCATGCCCAGTTTTTCTGGGAAAATTCAAGACATCTCAGACCTATGGATACTTTTCATCTCATGTATTGTAAGTGCATGAATCACCACTTTTGGGCAGATTAAAAAATGTCAGACTGAGAGAGAGAAAAGGCAGGAAAGCCAGTAAAACTAAACAAAACATACTTCTAAAGGAGGTTTTCATGCTTCTTAAATCAAGGCTTTCAAGTCTGCTTCTCTAGGTTCAGCTTCTCATATCTTACTACTTTGACAATGTTGTAAAATCTCCTTGGAACTGATAAAAACTCAAGAGAGAACCATAAAAATTGACATTAAAATAACAGAAAACCAACACCTACTACCTTGACTAATGATGTTGACAGGAACAGCCTTTCTGGAGACCCTGCAGGGTGGTGGAACCTTTGCACAGTCAAACAAGGACAGATCTGAGCCACTTCCAATTTAGCAACAGGTTATTCCTTGTGCTGAAGTTTCAGTTAAAGCTTCCAGCCAAGGATCAGGGGTTTAGAGCTAAGGAGCAAACTATTCCATCCATCACAAGAGTACAAGAATTGGATGAAATAAAAGAGGAAGAGAGGTCTCTCAGGTGTTCAGTATCCAGCTGATGACACAGCCTGTCCAAAGGCTGTAGGAGTGGCAGTGGTTATTGCTCAGGATGTTTCCATCAATGGCATCTGCACAAGTAACACGAATAAACGAAAATTATTTTATCACTGAAAGGACTAATTCCATGCTGGGATAACACAGCATGACTTGGTTCCCAATAGACAAGGCTTCTACAAGAACAGGAAGGAATTTTGCTGAGCCAAAAGACCTTATGCTGCTGTTTTGCCTAAAATAAACCTTCAGTTTAAAGATTTGGATTTCTGCTGGAGACCTAAACTTGATCTTGTTGTTTTCCATGTAACAGTCCTCCTACCAAGGAAAAGAGTGAAGCAACACAGCTGAGCCTACGGGAAGAAAATCACACCCTTCTCAAAGCTGTGTCAGACTCTTTAGCACTGGAAAATTCAGTGGCAAAAGTACTGCTTGCAGAGCAAGCCCATTATCCAGCTAATTCGAATAGAATCTGTAACAGCAGATGCAATTTTTTAAAGATGGAATTTAAACTATTTTTATATAATCATCCACCACATCAACATTCCTGGCAAACAAAGGCCATCAATACTACCTTCCTGGCCAACTGGCTCTTGGAGAGGGGAGAAGAGAGATTCCACGTGCTGGTGCTTCTCACCTCCAGGAAAAGAGAATGGAAAGAATCTGTTTGTCACACCAGGAATTGAGAAAGGGGTGGGTAAAAGTCAACTTCATGTCATTACTGAAAAGTACCTCTTTTTGGTATAGGCATTATCCCTGGGCTCATTATGAGGAACTATGAACTCAGTTTGACCACTTGTGTTGGCGGGAGTTTCCGCAGGAGGAGGGGGAATGGGAGGGGGAAAAGGATATTAAATATACAGGATTATGATAATAAACAATAAGGTTATTTAATGCCATTCTAGCATATTTTTTCAAGTAATTTTAAAATTGAAAAATACATGCACACAAGGAATTTAGGGTTAGATTTCTCCTCTCTCCACTCCCTGCCTGCAGCTGCTCCGTTCCTCCTGGTCTGCCCTGTTTGCTGAGTTGTGAGTAGTTTATCTCCTGAACTGTTTTGCTGGTTTGTTTGTGTTTAGCTGAAGTTGTGATCCTTTCTGGTTAGCGTCTTTCACTGGTAATTACAGGCAGTGTACCGTGAAAAGGTTAGTTTGGTCAGTGGAGCAGAGGGGTGGGCGGGGGGAGGGTTAGGAGAGTTTATCGACTGATCAGAGATGCCTTGTTGGAGCTCATCCTTTGTAAACAATACGAAATGTCAGCGTGGCTGGTTGCTGTCACTGCTGACAGTATAAAGAGCAGAGAGTGTAGCATTCTTTTGGAAAGCTGGTTTACTGGGAGAGGAAACAAGGCTATGGGATGAAGGCACTTGGTGGATATCCGAGTACCTTGGGAAAAGAGAGGAGTTTGGGCTTCTCACTCAGCAACCTAATGAGAACTAGACAAATAGTCCTGCATTTAATATATAGTTTCCACCGATTCATGCTTCTTTTGTTAGGAACAATTCCAGTCTGTATTGGAAAGAGACAGTTAAATATAAAGAAATCATTTCACATTGACAAGCGAGTTTCAGATTAAGAAGCCAGAGGAAGTTTATGAAAGAAAAGAGAGCTGCATTTGGATAGGTAAATTTCCATTCCCTGACCTCACATTCCTTCAACTTTGCAACAAAAAAGGGGAAAAAAAAATCTGATGCCTGAACAAATAGTCAAATGGTAATGGGAAAACTAAATAAGCATCTGTGTTATGAAATGCTGGGATACAAACAGCCACAAGTAAACCAGAGACTTTGTGAAAGAACTGCAGCAGAAATAGGAGCAACATGAAACAATTTAGAAACACAGAGCTATACCTGCAGGCAAACATTTATCTAAAGGAACAGAATGTTCTGCTATTTAGGATTTCATAGGAGAATGGGTCCTGTAAAAACACAGATACTTTTCCAAGACTTAACTGGATCAGTAAAGCCAACCCACCGTGTTATGCAGCATTTCTAATATGTGGCTGATGTTCCTAAACTAAAACAAAATCCAATGTAAAATAAAGGCAGATTTCCTCCAAGAAAACAAATCACACGTGTTGAATTGTAATAAACAACATACTGTCAAAACAGTGTTATTTAAAACAACTGACACCACTCCATATTCATTCCTGCTTTGACACACAAAGTACTGAATGGATTTTGAGAGTTATCAGTCTATCAGTCACCCTGGGAGATTTATTGCACTCGAGTCAAATAAAACTCACAGAACTGTTTAACTCTTGATCTTCTAGACTTTGCAGAAGGAAAAGGAGAGTGAAATTAGTCTGGGAAAACAGGTAGGCTCCCTGAAGCAGAACTTGAGCTGGTGTTAACTGTTCCAATTCCCTTGCACTCCACTCCTATATCCATATAGTCCACAGGGATAGTCCACATGCATTTATAGTCCACAGAGATGGCACTGACACATGCACATAAAGCCACACAATAAATATATATCCAAAATACAGACATTTAGAGACACAGAGGTGGTAATTCCCAAAATTCAGTGATTTTTAACTCCAGACTTGAGATATCTGGTGCCACAGCTTTGGCAGGTGCCCTAAACTGGGCATCAACGTTGTTGTGTTTCGGATTTCCCATGTTCCACTGTGAAAAATGTGTTTTGTGTTTTTCACCATGAAAATGATGTTTGGTGGCTGTAAAGGACACAGGGACAGAATCCCAGTAACCTGGAATTTCTCCCTTCATTCAGAAACACAGTTCTGGGTCACAACAGTGAGAGTGAATTTAAATCCAGCCACAGATGAGGCCTCTAAGCTTCCACTGCTGACACTGGTTTAGACCTCTGGAGTCAGTGAGTGTGTCATGAGCTTCACTGGGCACAGGAACAGATCATACCTCTCATACCTAACACTGCTTTATTTCCTGGGAAATCCTACAGCCAGTGAAATCAGCAGGAGTTTCATCTAAAAACGTAACAATTCATTTGAGATCTTTTGTTCCTCAATGATAATCTCAAAACAAAGCGAGCATTATCAGTGACCTGGTCCTGCATAAGGGTAAGTGGAACTCTAAAATATTTCTTTTCCCTTTTTTTTCTTCCTTGTTCTTTTTTTAATTGCAGAGTAACAAAAGGGACTCTTGCTGCTTGGATCACTTTTCATGAAGCAAATCTACAGACCCAGTCTTAGGAAACGATTGTTCTCGAACTGCTTTCTGAACTAACAAATAGTAAAAATAAAATAAAATAAAAAAGATTTGCCTGTCATGGGAGTTGGTCAATAAAATGCAACAGTGTTTATTACAACATTTAAAGTCTATGATTAAGAACACCAAAAGGCCTAAACTAGAAAGGGTTTTAGCCTGTAATTTCCCTACAGTCCTGGCCTGTACTTCCTTATGAGTTAGCTCAGCAGGGCTTTTCTTCCATGTCCATCATCAGCTTGTAATTATTGCCATTCTCAAAGCTATGCCAGATGGGCTCTTTAGAAGCCGGCATGCAGCTTGTTTATGAGAGAGTGAGCTGTAATATTACTCTACACAGAGACCTATCTGGTCCCAGTCAAAGAGCCATCGTGTTCCCCCCTCCCCATCCCTCCTCACTCTCCCTGCTTCCCTGGACAAGCCTCTCAGTTTCAGCTTCCCCCTCGGAATGGGCACGGCATGGGGGATATACAGTATCCCAGAATGAGGAGGCTGAACTCCATCTCCCACTGGGCACTCCCAAAAAAAGGTGTGTGGAAACGGTGCAGACCTGGCACCCAGGCAAGACACTGACCGAGGATGCTTCCCTCTTCCTCCCACTTCCTTGTTTGTTCCTTTGGGTGAGGACTGAAGTTTGGGGACTGGCTCTCCCACCCCAGGGAGAGGATAAACATTCGTGGAGAGGTTGAGGTTAAGCAGTGGTGCAGGGAATGGCGAGAGGGAATAACCCCGAGTTCATCTCGTTAGAGGCGGTCAGCGTTAGATATCTGGGAAGGCCAAGACAGTGCTTCTATCAGTAGTTAATGAGGCAGGACTTGCAACAGATAGCCACTTTTAACTTACAAAAGCTTTTAGATGTCTCTGTTTACTTTGATCCATTTCAGTTCATTTGAGCCTTTTTTCTTTCCCTTTTTTTTTTAAACCTTCCCCCTCCCCACAGCCACCACAGATAAACTGCCTTCCCCCTTCTCCCCCCACCCTTAACTCAAACAATAGTATCATTTACCAACTTTTATACTTAACAAGTTTGAAGATCTTTAGTCAAGTTCTGCTACAATGGCATAAAGAAAAAAACATGGCTCTTGAGAGCACCATCATGAAGAGAGAGGGAGGGGAATCTGGCTGCAGACGTAATTAAAAAATCCAACTGCCGAAAGATAAATGAAAGGAAGGGGGGGTGGGAATAACAGGAAAGGCTGCATTTTCAGGAGAGATTTAACGTTATTTGTTCCTGATTGGGGGAACTGCTCATTCTTTTATCCCTTGTTATTTTATCCATGTGATGCCAAAAGAACTTTCTTTGTTAAAATGTTCTCAGAACGGATAAAACTAATTTGCTGGAATGTGAAATAATCCAGAAAGTAAGAGCACTGTGCCTAATGTTCACAGACTGAGAATGGCAAATTAACCCGCCACGGTTTCCAGTCCCTGGGGCACAGGACTGGAATTTAAAGCTTCCGAAGAGAGCCCTGGTGCTAATGGATTTGCATGAAACTTGGCATGCTAATGGAGATTGTCTCTTGTAATGAGCTTTTAATTAGGTCTGCTTGGTGCTTGACCTTCTTGTAATATGGGGCCACTCCTCAGATGACAGCATTTCTAACCCACAGGTGTGGAAAAACAGAGCCTGTAAACAGACAGGATTTCCCTCCCCAGCATTCCCCAAAACTTGCCACTTCTTTCCCTCTCACCTCTTCATCAGTCAGTATCCCTTCCCTCCTGTGAACATCCTGCTTCCTTGATTATTATTTTGCAACAGATTTTAAGCCAGTTGTTTTCATTTTCTTGTCTGTTTAAAGATAATATTCCCACCCAATTGGAAAACAAAACAAAACCAGCCACAGGAAGCTGCTGTTTTAAGTACACATGGGCAGCCACAGCATGGCACAAGGATGGCTCATGGATTCTAAGAGTTGTCCAGATTTCCAGTGTCCTTCCAGAGAATAAACGTGGGGAAAACCCTTCCTTTGCTAAGAGGCAGAAACAACCATCTCTAGACAGACACATGAGCCCAATTACCAAGGCTGCACCACCCTCCAATTGCCCTGAACACAAGTATCTCTATTTTTGTGTTTTCATATTCCACCAGAAAGGGTTTCTTGCCCCTTGCTGTGACTCTCTGAGTCACCACTCCTGCCTTTCATGCTTGCAGGGTGCCCTTCAAAGGCTGCCAAGATGTGGTAACATGCTGGAAGGCAGCGCCTTTGGGAACTGTGTGAATCACTTCTCACAGCACCAAACTCTCACAGTGGAGGCGACCAGGCTTTCCCAAAGGCTCCAAATCCTCTCACAGACCTCACAGTCTGGGTGTGAACCATCTGAAATATGCAGCTAAAGAACAATGGATACCAGTAAGTAAATATAAATCCCTCTTTCACAGCAGCTTCTGCCTGTCCCCCTGTTTAGAAGCACAACCAGCAGGCAACCTCAGAGGATACATATTCATGGATTCATAGAGTGTGAGGCCAGAAGAAACCATTAGATCATCCAGTGTGATTTCCTATATATCACAGGTCATTAACTTTCACTGGGTTACCCCTGTGCTGAACCCAATAACTCGTGTTTGACCGAGTGTCGCTCGTCGGTGCCTGACACGAACCTTTCACAAAGGCAGAGCCTTGATGGGAGGACATCAAAAGGTGGAGAATCTATCAGGCCTTTTGCCACAATCTTTGGCTTCTTTAATTATTAAATATCCCTTTTATTAAAAAAGGTCTCGTTTTCAGTTCAAATATATCCAGCTTCTAGCTAGTAGGTTTCTCCAATAAATTTCTCCAATGGCATTTCTCCAATAAGTTAAAAAATGCTACGAGTATTTTATATCTGTGAAGGTATTTGTAGTTTGAGATAATTTACTATAAATCTTATTTTGACAACATAATCTAATTGAAATTAGGAAGTCCTTGCTTAACTTATAGCTGCTGGGAAAGATTCAGAGCTACCTGCCAGCAATGAAAGGGAAAAGGCTCTGAGGAACAAAATGTGCCAAGTTCTGAAATGGAGGAAGGTTAGTAAACTCACCTCCAGTGGAGATGTCTGTCTCTGAGCTTGTCAGGGAAACAAATGAAATAAGTAATTTAGGGAACATGTAGCCTGAGCTGGTTTAGGCAACTGTGTTTGGAAGACTGATACACCTTAATTCTCTTCAGTCATGATTTTGGGATAAGTAGCTGAGGTGTAGACAAGTTGTGTTGACATCTGCATGTGGCCCTATTGTCACTATTAACATCCAAGTAAAATTTGCATCTCTTCATCCCAGTCTAATCCATACTAACCTCAAACTGAATAAAAGCTCTTTTCCTCTTTAACCTTATGCACAAAGATAGAAAAGTCCCGAGTGCCTTCCTAAATACCCTGGCTCTATCCAAAATAACTCCAAAAACATTATTGCCACAATGTGAAGCTTCCTTTCTTTCCTGGGGCAAATGGAAAATCTGAAATTGAATGCTATAATTTAATCAATATTCAGATGCTCCTCTTGGCAAATGCTTCAGATGAAGATAAAGGACAAGCATGAGACAAGTTTGTCTTTGTGGGATGAGTCATGGGAAGATCAGCTGTCAAGGCCTACAACTCATTCAGTTCTTCTTGCAGATGTTTTTACAATTAAGAAAAGTGACTTGAGTGTCAACTGGGAAAAAGAGTATTCCCCCAGGATTCATCCATTAACTCTGTCAGCAGTACCTCAAGCCTCCACATCAGAGAATGTTCCTTGCCTGTTGACAATACAATAAAGCACGACTATTTACCATATGGTAATTATAGTTCAAGATGTGTTGTCCACATGGATTCTGCTTTGGCTTCTCATGTATCCATACAGGCAATTGAGGTCTCTTGGATAGCAGTGCCTATGGAAACATCTTTATGGCTGGATTTGTATTTCTTGTGTCTTCAGATGAGCTACCATGACCACAAAATACTCAGTGAATGCCCCAGGGCTATGAAAAGGTCAAAGAGAAAAATCCATCCCTGAATCCTAGTGAGATATCCTTATGGATAACTTGAGGTACTTTTTGTGAAGTGAATGAACAAGCAGATGAGAGACAGTATCTTACCCCCTGCTCTGGAATGAGGTATTGGGGAGGACTGTTGAAAAGCCATGGAAAGTTGTTGAGATATTCAAAACCCAGGAGGTGATGGTAAATCTTCTTTTCTTTTTTAGCAAGAATGAAAAAAAAAAAAAAAGAAGTGTCCTGATTGTAAATTCTGAGAACATCTCCTCTGGATCTATGAGTTACAGTAGACTCTACAGTGGAGCAAGTTATGGAGAGATTTTGTGTCCAGCACATTGCTAAGAGTTCATGTACCAGTAAGGAACTCTTCTTCTTTTCCCAGTGATTATAAATCCCAAATATTTTCCTCTGCATATTCTCAAGTGTCATAATGGCTGCAAAACATTCTCAAGCCTGTTGCAGCTTGGGTGCCTCAAGGATGATATGACACATGTGAATGCATTAAAACTGAAAAAAGATCCAAATTAGAATTTTCTTCCAGAATTTTTCTCCCCAGATGGCCTAAGTCCTCCTGGTGAAACAAGCATCAATAGTCCTTGGAAGTCTGACAGGTAACATCCACTCTGGATATATATAGAAGCCAAAATCAAGATTCTCAGTACTGAAAAGGTTTGATCTCTTATTTTCCAATAGGACACAAGGACAGGATCTAAGCTGTATAATCCAGTTAAATACAGTGATGGTATCTCATATATCCAGTTTATTAAACGTGCTCCTGTCCCTGATGTTTCACAGCTCCAGCAAAAGTAAGTGATGTAGTTACGAATTGAATACCTAAGAAGGAAATCTATTAATTTGTTGGACAGGAGTTCAGGATGAGTCTTAATAAAATGTATGAATTGTGGGGAAAAAAAAAAAAAAAAAAACCAAAATGAAAGAGATCTACCATTGCTGATTTTCCCTCTACCCTTCCTTGTTATTACTTAGAAGAAACCAGAATTACTGGACAACTAAAAAAGAGAGCAACAGAATGGTTACAAGCTAAAAAAAAGGTCTCATGAGCATGGTCAGAATTCAAGAAAAGCTCAGAAGAAAACAATTTGCAGGTAAGTGAGTCCTCCTGAGGGCTTTTATTGACCTTTTTAACAGGGGTGTGAAAATATTGAGCATTCCTCAACTCTCCAAAGGCTCATTACCATTCCAGCAGGTATCCTCAAACATTCTGAATCTGCCTTCTAGAGAGAGACAGCAGACAACAACAGGCCTGGACGGAAAATCTCATTTATTTATCTTCAAGGTACACTATTCTAAACTTTCCAACTAAGAAGGGCATTTTATGCACTTCAAGAACAGGCTCACCTTGCCTCGATGAAATTAGCAATTTCCTGGATAAATTGTGGAGTGGAAACAGTGCAAATGGGGGTAAAAAGTGCAGCTATATTATGGTGACATCACATCCTCACTGCAAAGAACCAGCATTAGATGGATCATCACTTTTTGCAGCTCAGAAAACCAATATTGTCTTGGCTAAAAAAGACTCTTCAAATCTTCTTAGCATGTTCTTGTGTCAGCATTCTGAATTAGAAGGAATTGGAGGGAATGTGGATAGCATTTCCAGTCTCCCCAGGAAGAAGTTTCCACCCTCCACTGGTGAAAGAGGCCAGGATACAATCAGCTAAAATTCAGTCCTTAAACAAAAGTGGTATTTTCTGTTACCTCCAATTGCAAATAGGAATGCATCTAGAAACTTTAATTTCAAGATTATTGACCATATTGTCTAGTTTCTCAGGGACCACGTCCTTTGAACTTCTTTATGGGATGATCTTAGAGAGACTTCTGCCCTAGAAAGGTGAAAAACTGCTGAAATGCTGGTTTTAGTTTAATATCCAGAGCTGAACTGTCTCCTCACCCCTGAGATTAGACTTTGCTCTCCTCAAGACTATGTGTGGATAATGTCCAGTGGATATTTGCCTGTACAACACATCTAAGTGAGAGCATGAGAATTGTCATACTGGGTCAGAGAAAGCACCCTACCCTTTTCCCAGTAATGATATTAAGGAGACATCCAGGAAAGAGTAGGAACAGGACAATCATTTATGATACTTCCCTGAACACTGGTCAGCTCCAGCTCTGCTCAGCCCTGTGGATTTCATGGTTCCTCTGCCCAGAAACACTTCACAGATCCCCCTTCCAACCATTTGTACAGTCTGCCTTTAAACTCTTTTTGCATCCATCTGCACATCCTCTGACCAGGAGCTCCAGAGATGACCCACCCAACTCCTCTGTTGGGTTTGAACAGGACTCCCACTGGCTGAATTAGCTCCCATTGCCCTCTCACTCTTGTACTGATACATGAACAGCTGATCCCTATGGATACTCTCTGCATCAGTCAGTCTTGACAGCTTTCCCAGGCTAACAAATCCCAACCACCACCCCAGACACTTACCAGCTCTATAGTTCTCTGAAGGTTCTTGAGGGAATGGCATGAAGCTACCAGGGGAGGTTTAGATTGGATATTAGGAAAAGGTTCTTCCCCCAGGAGGTGGTTGGGCACTGAACAGCCTCCCCAGGGCTGTGGGCACAGCCCCAAACCTGCCAGAGCTCAAGAAGCATTTGGAAAATGCTCTCAGGGACGTGGTGGGATTGTTGGGGCATCCTGTGCAGGGCCAGGAGTTGGATTTGATGATCCTTGTGAGTCCCTGCCAACTTGGGATATTCTGTGCTTTCAAGATGAGGGTCCAGAATTGTACAGCACACGAGTGAGTGGGCAATAAATTGATTTACAGAACAATGTAATCATCTACTCTCTTCATCTCCACTCTCTAGTAATTCCTAACATGATTTGGGGGTTTTTGAGTACTATCAACCATTGAACTGACATTTTCACAGAAGTATAACCCACAACTAGTGATCATTGCAGCTTTCTCCTGAGTGGCAGCAGTCAGCTTGAAGCTCCTCACTTGTCACGAGAAGCCCTGTGTGTCCCAGTGTGCATCCATTCACAGGTGCATCTGTTGAATTTCACCCTCTATTTTGTTGGCCAATCACTCTTCTCAAGCTCTTTTACATTCTTTCACCATCCATCAACAAATTTATTCCCCTGACTAAATCCTGCCTCGCCAACAGATTTTCCCCCTGTTTGTTCTCTCCTCCCCTGATCACTTATAAGTGCATTGAACACATTCCAGGAATCCACTTCCCTCACTAGAAGAACTGATCATTTATTTCTCTGTATCCTGTTGTTTTAAGTTGGTTACTTATCCATGCAAGGAGCTTCCCTCCACCCCACAGACGCTGAGTTTCATTAAAAACCTCTTGTGGTGAATTTTATGTAGAGACTTTTGGAATTCCCAAGCAGATTGTATCTATCAAATGACTCATTCACTTGTTCATTGATCCCTTCAAAGAACCTCAGGACATATCTAAGACAGAACTTCCCCTCACAGGTACCATGTTGACTCTTCCCAAGGGAGTCATATTTACGCATGTGTCCATTATTTTTTAACTAATTTGTCCATACAAATATCTGTATTACACTCCTGCAGTTTTCTAAATCCTGGCTAAAGCCTTTTGAAAAACTGGTGTTATATTTGAGTCTCCCTATGTTGGAAAAGGCTGGGAAAGCTGGAAGCTACAAGGCTCACACAAGTGACCCGTGGAGCAGCTGTTCAGAGACTATCTTGTCTTTACAGCCCACAGAAATGGTCAGAGCTCAGCCAAACTGCCCAGTTCAGGCACCAGAGGTCTTAATTGCCATGATTGCTATTGCTCTCTGCACGGTAACTTTATTTACAAGCTCTGCAAACATCCCAAACCATAAACCCACTGCTCTACCAGACACTGCCAGTTTACACCCCGAAGTATTTTGATTTTGCAAAAGCAGACAATGAGGGCTTTGTTCGAGAAAAACACAAGTAAACCAACAAATAAACAAGACAAAGATAGACCCTGGGGACCAGCAGTTCAGCTTGGGACACTTGCAGTGTGGTTTTGGTTATCAAGCCCAAGTGATCCTGGTGAGCAGGGCAGGGAATGTTCCTACAGCCACCTCAGCAGCACAGAAAGGGCAGCCTCCAAGTCCCAGCACTCTCTTGCTCCTCACCATCTTCAGCCCAGGTGCTCAAAACAGTGTTCCTGAATGATGTTGTTTCTCCTCAAAAATTAGGGGTTTTTCTGGGGTTTTTTACACCTCCTACTCTTCCATTTGTTCCCTTCCTTGTGACTCTGGTTCCAACACTCACTGTGTTTTTTCTGCATCTGCCAAATGTTTTCCAGCAACCACATCTCCCTGCCTCACCTTGTCCATACCTTTACCCTTTCATCCTCAAACTTAAACTACCTCATCCATTTACTTTAGTGCTTCCCAATTAGTTCACCTCCTCAGGGTAGGTACTCCTTTCCCTTGGGCTCCCCACATTTTAATGGCTGACTCTTAACATTAATTCACTTCCTTTTACGTGCAGTAGTGATGAAGGGTCAGACCATAATCACTACTTTACACATGACACTTAATCAGAGAGAATCCAATTTACTTATTGAGGTTCACAGAGATAATCTGTCACAGCAGAAAACTGAACCCACGGCTCCCAGGTCCAAGGGAAATGCTGTTATGATGGACCAGGTGGTGATCCCCCTGTGGTGGTGGCATGTGACAGAAAGAAATTAATTATTCTAATTTCGCATACCTCACCCTGGTCCATGTTCTGTAGTGGTCATATCCCAGATCTCTTTAAGCAGGCAAGGCAGGAAAAATGGAAGTGTTGCAGCCCTGTCCTGAGATAAACCACTATCAGAACTCTGCAGCTCAGCTAAAGGAAAGCATCCAAAAAACCACATTTGCCAGCAGGGCAGGGATTTTGTGTAAAAGGATCCTCAGCAGTGGGTAAGCCCAGCAGCCCTGGCAGCACCAGCCTGTTTGTGTTAATGATGACAGCTGCACAGAACTGGGAAAGTTTGGAAGTTTGCATGTTTCCAACTCATCTCGTTGCCCTCTTCAGGAGTGCTGTCCAACTGGAACGGCCCGAGGCCTTGTCTCACCCCTCCCTGGAAATGGAAAAGCAGCTGGTATATTCCACACTGTACCAACGGCCGTAAAAATTTATGTTATCCAGCTGTCCAGGAACAGGAGGAGCTTCTAGAGCTGGAGCCACAGGCAGGGCCTGGTGCATTTCCCCAGCACCTATGGAATGAAAGGAAGATGGGTCTCAGCCTCAGGACTCCACTCCTGCTCGTGGGTCCCATGCCTGCAGACCCCTTGTCGTGCAAGCATTCCCAGACAGATCAGGGAACAAAGTGTCAGACTTCCTTAGATTACTCACATGAACCAAACAAGCGGGATTTGGCCTGAATACAGGAATCAGTCAGTTATCCACTGCTAAAATATAGTGGATAATTGAAGATGAAAGGCAGCTGTAAACAAACAGCAGACCAGAATATTACACTCTTCAACAACGCTAGGACCAAGCAGTGCGTGGAAAAGTACATTCCTATCCATGTGAAACGGCAGGATAAACTTGGATAAACAGGACGTCATTATCAAATTATGGGCCAGATAAAGTGTCCTCTGCCACACAGACAAGAGTGAATGTTGTCACCCACAGAGGAGGTGATGCCAAGAACTGGCCCCTCCTGCCTTGACACAGAGGTAGAGCCGAAAATCAGGGAGGAAGGGAAAGGGGAAAGAGCTGTGAAGTGCAAGGCTTGCTGCTCCTGCTGCTGGGGCAGAAGGAGAAGACAGCAGGATAGCTGCTGCTGCTGCTGGGAAAGGCCACCTCTTCCAAGCACCCCAACTTCTCCACCAAAGCAGAAGAGATGGCTTTCCCAAGATCTGGCATGCACTGACCAGGTGACAGCGACAAGGAGCCTGTCAGCTCCAAAACAGCTTTGCCTACAACTACAGCTTGACCTGGTCCAATTCAATATTCAGACCAGATGGCTGAGTATGCCAAGGAACACATCCTGCCCTTGGGTTTTTGTCTCACCAACAGAGAGCCAGAGCCAGCACTAGATGTTGGAGTATCCCCACTTCTCCATTTGCCCACTCCTACAGTGGATATCTGAAACACTTCCTGGCATCCTGTGATGACACCCCTGTGCTGTCCCATGGCACAGAGCATCTGCTAAAATCCACCATCCTGCCACATGTGCAGGATGTCCCAGCTGGGCAGCTCCAAAGACCAGTCCTGCCAGGTCCTGCACAGGCCTGGCTGCAGCCCCGCTGATCCGAACAGGAAAAGAGAAGTGTCAGACTCATTTACTACGAATGACACAGCCACAGGGTGAGACTGAGTTTTGGCTCAAAGCCTTCAGTGTGTTCATCCCTGCACCACCCTCGAGAACAGGGAGAATAAACTATGACCCTTTCCCTACACAGGGAGCAGAGTTGTTGCAGAGTGAGGAGAAACAGCATGTGGCCAGAACATCTTGCTTTTCCCTCATTCCAGCTCAGCTCCACTGGCTGGTACAGTGTGGGAGAAATGAAATAGTCTGAGTTTTTTCCTGACCTTCTTCACCATTTCCCTGCTCATCTCTGCACTGTCTCTCCTGGTCCTCATCTCTGGGGGAAGTGGGGAATCAGAGGCTCCTGTGCTGGGTGGGAACCCTGCACGTCCTCGTGCAGCTGCACTATGGCTGGTCCAGTTGAGCACATACTACAGAGATGATTCAGTCACAGTAAACTCACCACAATCTGTGACTTTTCCTTTTTTAAACATGATCATTCCATTTCCAAGAACAGACCAATAGCTTTTATAAGCCCTACAAATATTCACCTTTAAAAATATGCTCCTTCTTTCTGGAGAAATTACTTTTATGTCTATTTTTAAAGTACAAAAGAGTTGTGGTTCTCCATGCGGTTTTACAGTTTATGGTCCCACACATTTTGCAAACTGTAAAATACGGATGTTTCCCTAGTGGAAAAATTTCACTATAAAAAATTCATGGAGTTTCCTGTTTTCACATGGGGCTTCAGTATTTTCCCTTTAAAAAAAATCAGTGCTGTGGAAGAATCTGGTAGAATTTAATGGCAAAGGAGCAGCTACAGATGTGGGAAGTGTCCAACAAAATGCAATGGGAAATGATAACCTCTGTTAAGAAAGTCAGGGAGTAATTCAGAAGTCCCTATTACTGTTTTCATTGACTGATTTGTTCCTTTCTACAGGAGGTTATTTTTCACTACAAATTGACTGGGTTCACCCTTGTTCTATCACATTTTCCACTGAGGTAGAACAGGGTAACAGCACAGAGTAGAGCTCACAGCCCAGGAAGGCCTTGGAACAAACCACAGGGATAGAGGGATCATCCTGAAGGCAGCTCTGCCAGGATCCTGGTGTATGGAGGGACCAGGACAGTTCTGGGAAAAGGATGAGCAGGACACCAAGCGTAAGGGAAGCACTGGACTTAAGGCACATCCTGCACAGGGTTATAGCAGAGGGACTGAAACATTACAGAATCACAGACTTAAAGCACAGTTAGGGCTGGAAGGGACCTTAAAGATCATCTTGTTCCAACCCCCTGCCATGGGCAGGGACACCTTCCACTATCCCAGGTTGCTCCAAGCCCCGTCCAACCTGGCCTTGGACACTTCCAGGGATGGAGCAGCCACAGCTTCTCTGGGAAACCTGTGCCAGGGCCTCCTCACCCTCACAGCCAACAATTCCTTCCCAATATCCCATCTATCCGTGCCCTCTGTCAGTGTGAAGCCAATCCCCCTTGTCCTGTCACTGTCTTACCCCTTCCTCAGGAAACCTCCCCTTGTTAGTCCTGGCTGCAGGAGCCTCTGAGTGCCAAAAGAAAAAAATGTGCCACAGGAGAGTAACCAAGGACCTGAGGTTTCCTAGGATGTCTGAGTGGCTGGTGCAACTTAGATACCACTCATTACTCAGGGCTTAAAGGCAAACCCTCTCTCCCCCCCCTTCTCCTTTCTATCCTTCACACCTCACTCGGGTACAAGAGTGGCAATGTGACCTGTGGCAGCAGCAGGATGTCCCTCCATAGACACCCTGTAGAGGAGCATTTTGTGTCAGGTGAGGACTGATCCAACAGTCCTGAGACAGAGGAACTCTGCTACAGCCTGGGGTGAGAACTGGCTCCCTCCCTTCCTCCTGGAAAGCAGGATCCTGGATTACAGCAATGACAGCAGCAAGAATAATACCCAGCCTGTGTGTTCAAAGGCCTGCCCATTTTTTTTCTGTACAAATGGGCCTGTTGACAAATATTACTGCTCCACACAGTGTATCAGTAAATCACCACGGCTGCAGCAAAGCCATGAGTATTTGTCTCACAATACTTTACATACAGTCATGGTCTGAGCTCTCACAGCTGCCTTTTTCACTCTATTTATTGTGATTTCAGCAGTGCAGGGATACCTGGACAAAATTACAGCCTTGCTTATCACATACTTACCACATCATGTTGTCACATAATGCTTATCATGTAACACTGTTGGTATTCTCTGTGTAGCTCAGAGGTAAAGCCCACCAGCTGTGTAACAAATCTTTTCTAGAGCTTTCTGCACCTGGAACAATGTCTTCAAACCCCTATGACACCTTGTGAAAGGGATTCTTTTGTCACAGAAATAACAATTTTTTGGGCCTGTCATCTCTGTCATCCTGGATGAATTTGCCAAATCTGAAAATCCAGTGCTGTCAATGGAGATCTTCCCAGTTCAGTTCAAGATTTTCAACCCAGAATTAGTTGTTTGAATCTGCAGATAACATGAGGCTGCCTTCAGTGCCCCAAGGGATCTAAGAGCCACAATGGAATATCCTTTGGTACACAAAAGCCCTGGAAATTCAGGTAAGGGAATACAAAAGTCCAGAGATGTACTACAGCCACACAGCCAGGCAGTGCAGGGACATCAACTGAGCAATCATTTTTTATTATTTGAATCTTTTTAAGTGTTCTCCATATTCTCTCTGCAATTCTCTGATTTTCCACACTGGCTCAAATGAGGACCAGAGCTGGGGACAGGGATTTCTCTGTAGGTTATTCTGTATATCCACAGGCTGAGCAAGACTGTGTTGCATGAGCCTGGTAACAGATTTCTCCACATCCAAGGCCTCTATAAGCTGTTCTCGGGCTGGGAAACAGCACAATTTCACATCCCAGAACTCAATTCACTTCATACTCCCCCTCTATATTCCTCCTTTTTTTGAATTTTTTTTTCTTTTTTTTTTTTAACTGAATGGCCATAAACTTCACCAGCAGATTCCATACGGGTTATGTTACACCACCAGCTGACTCCAAATCAACTACAGTCCAAAGGGATAAAGCTGCAGAGAGTCTGTGAAGCCCAGCCCTGGGGTTTCCATGAGGGACAGAGAAACTACAGTGCAAAGAACAGAGCCTGGAGATCCAGCTGAAAGAACAGAGTGATTTCATGATGAAAGCATGGGACTGGGAGGCAGCAGAGCCAGGTCTGTGTGCCCTGCTCAGACCACATGAGACCAATCTCTTTATTTCATACCTCAGTACATGGCTCTTTGCATACCAGAGTCACCCGTTCTCGGGCTCCTCAGTGCTATCATAACCCAAATATTTCATTATAGAGATGCAGAATGTTCTCTGGAAGACAAAGGCACTATGAGGTCTGAGATTCTGTTTCAACACAACATGAGAGATTTCCACTGCAATTCTAAGAAATATGAGCACACTGATCAGTAAGAACTACCCGAATAAACCATTTTCTTCTCTGACATCCATCGCTAGGAGGAAAATCACAGGGTGATGAGGGTGGAAGGAACTCAATTCACTAAGTTCTCTTTCCTGCTTTTACAAGCAACGATGTCATATAACCCTTTCACACCTGTTTGTTTGTCAGGTGTATCTTACAAGGCTGAACTTCAGGTGTAAAGTAAGAAAGCAAACAACAATTTCTCTGGGATTAGGCAGGTTGTGGATGCCACAGTTCTCAAGAATGAGGCCCTCCACCATCTACACCAGCTGTACTCCACAGCAGTGAAATGACAGAGAGCACAGAGGGCACATGACTTTGTGCTTATACACAGGAAAGGCTGAGCACAGGGATTGCTCATCTCTCCTTCTTCATGTCTTCCCAAGAGAGACTGGAAAAGGGGTAGAAAATACAGTATTTCCTACAGTCCTTGTACCCACGATGTACAAGAACAGTACCATATTGAAATATCAAAGATCACTTGTTTTCTGCCAGTCTCAGCAGAAGCTGAACATTCCTAGTGAAATGAAATTGAGCTCCTTCCCACCCAGTCCTCTTCAGCTGCTTTAGCTTAAGGTTGAACTCACCAAATCCAGAAAAATCTCTGAGACTCACAGCTCCTTATCCTTCGCTTATCTCACTGAATGGAGAAAAACAGCAATTACCAGGCACTGTTGTAAGAAAGAAATGGATACAGGGCCTGGTGAAACATGCTGCATCCCTGCACATCCCAGTGGGGCACAGCCTGAAGTCTTGGCTCAGTTTTTAACTCAGCATAGCTTAGAAGGATATTAAAGAAGGGATAATGAAAGAAAGAAGTGAAGATATATGGATAAAGCAGTGGAAGATGCTGTTGCTAAGCACCTGTTCGATAAGTAACATAAAGAAACATGACACATTACCCAAAAACCTGAATTTCACTCTGGCATAAATCTACTAAATCAATCAAATTACACATTGAATGAACTTAGTTCAACACACCTCTGCTTAGCAGCCACTCAGGGTTTGCCCTTCCCAGTTTTAGCACTGTTTCTCACAAGAATTGTGATGTAGACCAGGGAGTTCACTGGAAAGTCAGCCTTTGTAGGCTTGGAGTTGTGGGGAGGGGAGGGGGGGTACTGTTCCTCTCTTGCCTAACCTGCCCTGAACTTCCCTGCTGCAGGAACTCCGAGCTCAGCACATATTTTAGCGCCTTTCAGGGCATTCAAACCAAAGCAGGCGCAGAAAGGAAAAAAAATCTTCACTCGCCAGCTTTTCATACAACCTGGAAGACAAACAGCTTGGAAGAGTTCCTTTTTCCTCAGCAGTGAAAATCGTGGTAAAGTACCATCTTGATAGTTCCCAAAGAGATTCATTTACAAAGATCAGTATAGGGGAGGCTTGTTTGGTCTCCCGAGATGTATCTCATCCTCTGACAATTCACTGAGAACCTTTGCTGTATCTCGCTATATGTGTATAATTATCTGCTCTGATACCTGAGCTTCTATGCAACAGTCCTACTCCAAGTAATCCAAACTATCCCCAAGGCATGGCACACACAGAATGGTCAGGGGAGAGAGGGGAGGAGGGGCAATGGACTTCCCTCGTTTGCCGCTGGAAATCAGCATTTTAGGGCCTTGTAGTCATTTCCTTGCTGGTGTGAGGAAACTTTTTGTGCATTTATATAAAATAGGAGGCCAGAAGTGCACACCCCCATCTTACTTCCTAATATATTATGTTCTCCCCTGCCGAGTCCTGGGACTTAGTCTGGATTTGGTAACTGAAGTAATATAAATGTTAGCTAAGAAGTATTCCAGCAATATGGTTCCAATTTAAGCTTGTTTTGAAGTCTAAAGAACTAATATGTCTCAGAGATTCTTCACTGGATGTTTAGCTCTAATGTAATTTGTGCAGGAGTGCACACTGCTCTCTAGAAGCCCTTCCACGATGCTCCAGAAAACAGGTTCCTTTCCCAAGCAGGATAGAATCACAGAATCATGGAATGGTTTCAGTTAGAAGGGATCTTAGACATCATCTAATTCCAACTGCCCTGCCATGGGATGGGAACCTTCCAATGCAGCAGGTTGCTCAGAGCTCTGAGTCCTACAGGATGCAGGCCAACCACGAGCTCACTTGCCTCTTGTGAATTTTGGGGATTTGCTGAGGGAATGTTGTCCTATTTGCCAGGCCTTGTGGATAAGTGAAGGCTGCGTGTCGCCACTGCTTTCACTCCCCTTTTTCTCTTGTTTTTCAGAGGCAAAACAAGGCACCTCTGAAGGAAGCCATGCTCTGCAAGCTGTTTGCACTTTACTTCAATAACATGCTTCTTGCAACGCTGCCTTTATTTGTGTAGACATGCATTCTCAAGGTTTGCCTGCCCCCTTTTCCTCCCTCACACCCCTACGGAGCCCCTGCCTGAATCCAAGTAATGAGCTAACCCATGGAACTCATTGCCCTTTATCTTGCTGGGGAACGTGCACCTTTTGAACTGCCATCTGCAGATTGTGTTGATGCACTGACTTGTTAACTGTGCCATACTGTGAAGGAAATGGCATGATTTAGATCAAGTGCTCTGGACGGCTGTTCATAAGAAACACTTGAGCCAAGCTGTTACTGCTCAGGATGTGCCCTGGGGAGAGGGGTTTCGTTTCGGGTCATGCTCTTGCCTTGTATGAGGGCAGGCGCAAAGTACTGAAATCACAGTCCTTCCCTGAAGCTGAGGGGAGGGGGGAGGAGAAACATTATGAAACCATAGAAGCGAAGCTGCCAAATTAACTTCTCACCCTTTCAATCACACTCCAGAGGATAAAAGCCTAACATTTCTGCCTCAGAAACAGGCTCAGTTTACACCAAACAAGTTATTTCTCTAATTTATCAGACTTGCCAGCTATCATTCTAATTATTGGAAACCTCAGACTTTTTATGAAGTCAGATGTACGGCGTTATTTGCATGGTTGTAACGTATCACCAGCTAAATAGGTCTTGGGGAAAGAAAGGCTTTTTAGAAGGGATCTGCAGGTTTCCTTGCACAGTAAGGGGTTTAAGAACACTATCACTGGGAAAAAATATGGTTCTGGATTTAATTTTCTTTTTAAAAAAAAATGCTACTTCCAACATAATGTAACATAGCTCAACATGAGAGGAGGAGACTGTGACGGAAAGCTCATCAAAAGGCTCCCGTTGACTTTCACTGGCTTTGGATCAGCCCTTAATTCTTTATCTCCCCTTGTATAGCAGCATAATCCTGGAAACAACCTAACACCAGCAGCCAGGTCAGGCAGAGGAGGAGGCAGCAAGAGCCATCTAGACAGGCTGCTCGCCCAGCCGTTCCCAACGCAAACACTGATTTGTCCATTCTATGTAAATGGATGATTAGAGTCATTCTCTAAGACAAATTTACTTTTCTGCACACTCTAAATCTGTTTAGTCACTTTAAAGGTGTCAATTATTGGAGCATGCTAAGACTATGAATTTCTTAGTAATAGCTTTAATAACATTTTGAAATGAAAAGCAGATACCTTGAAGTTGGCTTACTTTGAAAAGACATATGAGCAGATCTGGTTTTAATTTATGTCCTATTCTACATCTGGAATCCCTTATAATTAAAACTAAAAGCTGGACTACTACTTCCACCTGTCAAATGATGAAAAGATGAATGCACTAATAGCTTACTAAATAGCCCAACATGATCGAGTTTACTTTCCCATTCCATACAGTAAGAAAGGGTTTGGGACAGGAGGCTAAAGGTCTTTGGTCATTACTAATAACACACTTTCAGTATTAACCTACATACCCCACTGCCACCACCACCCTTTAGCACGGAGATCTCTAAACTGCACTTTGCATTTTGATTACATGTGTGTATCCAGCTCTGCTGCTCCAGCCTTTCAAGTGTTCCCAATCCACAGGTGGATTTTGTCCCCTATAACTATTTTCAGCCATTCCACATTTTTCTTCCTCTCATTTTAACACTAACTACTTTAATCCACCAAGTTTTCCATCGGTATTTTTGAAGCACTCATCCCAAATGACAGCTTTTCCATTGATGTGAGCAGTTCAGGGCACGTGGCAGCTTGGACTCTCTTTTGGCATCTTCTCAGGTCATTCCTTTATGATCCCATTCCCTCCTGTTCCTCCTGATCCACCTGTCTCATTTTACTGCACTGCCTGACTCACAGCAATGTCCCTGCATCCGTTTGTACAGAACCAAACAAAACTGGACCCTCGAAGCATAAGTAGGATTTTGAGGTTCAGACACTGTACGTAAAATGGCAGCTGGACTAACAGCCTAAAACACAATAAAAATATTCTCCTACAGAAATCCTGAACACTTTTTCCAAAATGTGTTGATTTATCACCCAAAGGTCTTTACGGAAGCACAGTCGGTTTGTAAACATTTTAGAGGAACTTATGAGATTCAAACTCTCCAATGTGAGGCCACAACCTCTGGAGCCCCACTGCTCTGGAGCCAGGCTGGGAGAGCTGGGGGTGTTCACCTGGAGAAGAGAAGGACTCAGAGAGACCTTAAAGCCCTTTCCAGAGCCTAAAGGGGCTCCAGGAGAGATGGAGAGGGACAAGGGATAGAGGGATGGAGAGACAGGATAAGGAGGAATGGCTTCCCACTGGCAGAGGGCAGGGTTAGATGGGATATTGGGGAGAAATTCTTGGCTGTGAGGGTGGGGAGGTCCTGGCACAGGTTCTCTAGGGAAGCTGTGGCTGCCCCATCCCTGGAGGTGTTCAAAGCCAGGCTGGAAGGTGTCCCTGCCCATGGCAGGGAGAGGAATTGGATGATCTCTAAAGTCCCTTCCAACCCAAACAATTCTAGGATTCTATGATTGTTTCAGCCCTTCGGAGCCGTTCTTTCCAGCACAAGTTTGCCCATTTATCTTTAAAAATGTTGGAAAAAACCCACCCCACACTCAAAAACCACCAGATGGGTGCAGTGCTATACCACAGAATCCCACACTGGTTTGGATTGGAAGGGACATTAAAGACCATCTCATTCCATCCCCTGCCATGGGCAGGGACACCTCCCACTATTCCAGGTTGCTCCGAGTCCCATCCAACCTGACCCTGGACACTTCCAGGGATGAGGCAGCCACAGCTTCCCTGGAGAATCTGTACCAGGGCCTCCCCACCCTCACAGGGCAGAATTTCTCCCCAATATCCCATCTAACCCTGTCCTCTGCCAGTGGGAATCCATTCCTCTTGTCCTATCACTCCAGCCCCTTGTCCAAAGCCCCTGTCCAGCTCTCCTTTGCTTATCCATTCCTTTTAAAAATAAAAGAAAACCCAAGGAGTTTGTTTCAAAAGGAAAACTTTGGTTCTGTCCTTGCAGAATCCTTGGAGCAGCCAGCCAGCCATGTGGGCCGTCTCTGAAGATTAATTGTCTCATTGCCTGCTCTTGTTTCCTCTGTTCATAGAAATATGAAAATATCCGTCCTGGAAAACTGATTTTACTGTGCTTGCTAAACACCTTGGACTATTCCAAAATGTGAAGGTGTCCAGCCTAGATAAAGCAGTGTAATTAACACTGTTGTTGGTATTCTCACAGCTATTGCTACTTCCAGTGAATAAAAACCCCCACCAGTTCTTACAGTTCAGAATGTTGCTCAATAAATTATTTTCACATTATTGTGTATCTCAAAGGAAAATAAAAGTCTTGTCTCCTGAGTTGCCTGACAGCTGCCCAAACGCCTCCTTGGCGTGAAAATGCCAAGAGACACGAATATTCCAGCAAAGTGCTTTAGCTCAGGCAGGGAGCTATGGAAAAAGCTGTCCCAAATATTACAAATGCGCAGCACTCGGCCTCTTACGTCAATGCAAAGAGTAATGTTTCGGCTGCCCCAGCAAGTAGGAAATGATGCAGGTATTAAACATTATTACGAGAACAGAGACACATTAGTTACTGCTTATGCAGTAGGACTGTGAATGGAGCTTTTTGTTGGGAAGGATTTTCAAGGGGAAAGTTAATACACTTTGTCCAGACCATGAGATGGTACAAATCAGTGTAGTTCCATCTAAATCAATGGATCAGTGTTGATTTACAGCAGCTGAGGATCAACCCCCTCTTTTCTTGGCCTGCTGAGGATTGTATAACACACAGTGCCTAGAAGCACTGATGACAAATTTGAAACTGTGTAGGGATACGCCGAACCAAAAGACTGATTCAAACCCAAACTGGCTACTCTGCTTTTAAATCACTGAGAGCTGCTGTCTCAAACATTACTGTCAAACGAGCATTTTCCAACATGGATCAGGATCTGGTGGCTGCCCCCTCCGGTCGGTGCCACGCACGCCGCATTCCATACAAACTCCAACCCGCCAGTGCCGATTCATAAATGATGTGTTGGTTTAATCTATTTTTCACAGGGGGTGTTTCAGAGCAGGAAAATTAGAAACAGGTAGAAGGGACTATTATTACTGTCTCATAGTGTGCTCTTGTACATGAGGATTGGATTAAGATAACATCTGGTCCATATTTCTTGAACTATTTCCCTTTTATCACAAGAAAATCGGCAACCCATCTCACAACTGCTCCTAATTTAGATCTAAATATCACTGATGAAACATTGTACAACATGCTGTTATCTATTAAAATGATTTCCCTGAAGGAACAGTGGATACTTTTATATTTTCCAGTGAAGCCAACCATATTCCCCCTTAGCACTAACTAGTTACCTTACAATCGTATACTCAAATGGTAAAAGCAAAATCACTTTGGAAAAATCGAATGAGTCCCCACCAAATCTTCAGCTGGTGTAAATTAGTGCTTGTTCACTGATTGCAGGTCCATTTACACCATCCCTCCTTGTGATAATGGTTTTGGTTCACATGGTCCAAAAAACTGCAAGGTGCTGAGGACCTTCTGCACTCACTGATTTTAAGAGGAACTGGTTAAATCATAGAACCACAGAAACATGGACTGGTTTGGGTCAGCAGAGAGCAGAGGAACAATGAACAGTCCTGAGGTTTATCTGGGGAAGCAGAAAGGCAGAGCACAGCACACTGTCACCCCTCCCATTTGGTTCAAACAGAGAAATTGTCCGTGGAATGCAGTAATCTTTTTTTCAGCACTTTGCAGAGTTCAAGTCCCCAGAAAGCAGCCTATTGAGTTCAGCAAATAAAAACCTCTGTTTTCTTCACAAGTCTATAATTCATTTTCATGGACAGTAAATCAGAAAAGGGGGGGGGAAAGCATTTTACAATCTCAAACTATTTTGCATACCTTCAGTGCACATCAGTTTTCCCCATTTCCATCATATCATTACCACTTAAAACAGGGGAATTAGATAAGCATACGTTCCCTGGATTAACTGCTTTAATTTAAAAGTAATTTCTACCATCTGGAATTACTATTTATTGTTGTTTGGAGGAGGGAAAAAAAAAAGAATCTGAAACTGTAGAAAAGATCATCACAATTTCTTCCAAAGAATAACCAATCTGAAGGAGGGAGAAGCACACAAGGAACGCAATTGATTGTCCACTGGTCAGCTTGGATATTTTGGAGGGAATTCTGGGAATAAAAAGTTTCTATGAGTTATCAATGGTCAGACTGGAGTCATTCCATTTTCACCTGCTTGTGTTTGTTGTCTGGCAACCAGTCAAGGGTGCTATTAGCAGAATTAAGCTTCAGAAGAAAAGATTACCCTGTAGGAGGTAAGATAAAGACTGGAAAGTGTGGCTTGTTATCAGTATCACAATAAAGACCAGGTCAGAAAGGATTCAGTGTGGGTTTCATTTCAAACAGGTAATCTCTGCTGAAATAATAGAGTAATTGTTGTTTTGAAACCCTTCTGTGGTGCAGCACACTGCAGCTCATTTGATACACATTCTGGATTTAATGGAGAACTCCAACAAGCCTGAAACACACACACGGGGAAAGCAAGAACAGGACACCAGTGGAAAATGTCTTTATCCTGTAACTCCAGGTCAATATAGTGAAACATAAAATATTATTCAGGGCAGTTTTATACCTTGATTTATGTCTCCCCTCCTTCTCAGGCTGCTTTCTATCTGTCTATAAAGTTTTGGTCTATAAATGTGCAGTAACGTAATACAAAATATTGCAAGAGTAATAACATATGCAATTACAGTACATCTCACAAATCCTGAACACAAGCAATGAATCAAAGCTTTCCAGGGCTATTCCTTGAAATACAACTTTTGCTAGGTTCCATTCAAAGGCCTGAAAGCAGTCCCTGGGACAAGCTGCATTGCAGATGAGGGACAGCATTTTATGTTTTACTGGCAAATTGCCTAAATGTTTGTCTTGAAAAGTAATTGTTGAGGAGGCTTCTCCTTTTTTTCTTTACAGAGATAGTGCACCTTTCTCTCAGTTGTCTCCTCTGGAAATGTGTATTAACTGTTTGGAGATGAAGCTGCACTTTGGTTTCTTATTGTCTGCAGAAAGTGTTAACCAGCAAAATGGCTGAACTTCGAAGTCTCAAAATGCAAAGACAAGCTGGTAAACAATGGCAAAGTGCAAAGAAAATACAGGAATGAACTCTCTCATCTGTGTATCTCTTACCTTCATGCAATCTCTGGTTTCCAAGCCTTGGGAAGAAAGCTCACCTTTGGTGTAGATGTTGTCAGTCTTACACAGTCCTTTCCAAGCCATGGCACAAGGAGGGAAGCCTGGGAGAAGATGCTCAAGGCCACAACATCTGCTGGAGCCATTCTGGGTTCTGGGTGTGGAGCAGAAAGCAGTAGATTACAGGGTTGTTCCCTATGGAGGCAGTTCCCTGGTCCTCCTTCAGTTACTACAGGGTTACCTGGATTCAGATGTGAAATAATTTACATTTCAGAGTTTTGAAGACCTGTCCAATGAGCTTGTAGCTTGTACAGGTTTTATTTAAGAAATCTGAAAAGATATGGGGATATGCAGAAAATAATCTATGTACCACTATGTAAGTGTTTCTATAACACTTGGGAACTGTAGGTAAAAAAGGGTCAGCACAGCACCAATTCCAGGTAACACTATCATAAGGTTGTGAGGAGTTTCCTTCAATCCTAAAGCCAAAGGTTCACAACCCAGACAGTATCAATCCTCTTGATGAAATCGAATATCAGTCTTAAATTCTTAAGTTATTTCATTGTTTCACAACCACAGAGGTGCTGTGGCTGCCCCATCCCTGGAAGTGTTCCAGACCAGGTTGGACAGGGCTTGGAACAACCTGGGATAGTGGGAAGGTGTCCTTGCCCATGGCAGGGGGGGGAATGAGATGGTCTTTAAGGTCCCTTCCAACCGAAACCATTCCAGGATTCCATGGTTATAAATTTGGTTAAAAGTGGTGGAGCTGACAGAATAAATCAAAAAAATCTGCAGGGTACACTTCAAAAAATGTCAATTTTAAAATAGTACTTTACAAAAGCTGATTCAGCACCCAATTTATGGCTTGGAGATGGCCAAGAAACCACTCCATGCAAAAAAACGTGTCTAAAGGTGCTGAGAAAATAGTCTGGGAGCTCCAAGAGGTGCACAGGGATCTCACTGTGGGCTGTGCCATTCAATAACATTCCACAGCCCAGGGCAGCATCAGTGCTGACAAAGGTGGCAGATGACACAAAGCTGGGTGAAGGAAAGAGTAATAACATGGCTATGTCAATCCATGATTGGATCTGGATTATTTGGTAGGTGAAGCTCATTTGCCTATTTATACACTTTGCAATCAGTGCAAGGCTGGTTGGCATTAAGAGCATTTTGGTGCCTGTTTGGGATATATCAGCTACAGTTTTAATTCCTGAGCAAGATCAGCCCTTTCCCAGTGGAAATTTTGCACTGTCCTAACACTGTCTCCACTGGAACACTAACTGGTTCTGAACTCAGGGAGGAAAAAGGAAACCAGCCCTGAAGAAACCTCAGTGTCCCAGCCTTTTAGAGTTGATTACTGAAACAATTCCTTGCTGTAACTTGTATTTGTCTCACCTATTCCTATTATCTCTTCTTGTTCTGTAATACCTTAAAGACAAAGAAATCACCATGCAAATGAAAAAAAAAAAAGAAGAAAAAAAAGGAAAGCTGCTCATTTATAATAAAAGTTAGATTCAGATTCCCAAATGAGCTCCACAGAAGCAGCCTCCAGGCTCTCCTGGAGTCACTGGGGAGCACATGGCCTTGCCTACAGAAGGATCATGGCAGATTTGAGCATATGAGCTGAGGGGGCTGATCCTGCTAACACTTCACAACAGGCAGAGAGCCAGGTGCACAGAGAGAATCAAACCAAATCCTAATTCAGTGTCTGAATTTCCAGAGAAATCCATGTGCAGTGAGATGCCTAAATGTGATTGTGGATATCACTCCAGCTGCTTATTGCTGTAAATACACTGCTATTTCCAGAGCAGATGATGGCACTTGTCATTTCATTCTATTTATCTATTTCTCTCGAGTGTGAGTGAAATAAACTCTGAGGATGATTTCACTATTATTAATTGCATTTTCTCATAGGGAAATAATACCTTTTATATCTAAATATGAACCTGAGTTTGGGCAACAGGGAGAAAATTAGCACATCACTTGAAAATTTTAGAGAATTTATATTCTGAAGCCTTGAAAGATTTCAAGAATAGACACCATAAAGCTTTATAAAAGAACCGTAAGATCTTAAAGAGATTTATATAGTTTGAAACATAATGACTTATATGCTTTTTGCCACATTACCACTGAAGTTAGCTGCTAAAATATTTGGTGAATAAACCAAAATAAAAACATTCTGATTTCACCCAAAAGGTATGCTCAGCTTCTCACAGGAAATAAGAATCCTGCACCTATTAGATCATATCTTTGCTACCCACTCAGAGCAAATGATTGATATAACAGACATGTTGAATCAAGATGTGAGATGATTCTTTTCCTTCCCTACACACTTGCAGCCAACAGATTTCCCCCCCCCCAGAATATCTGTGATTCCTCAGATTCTTTGAGGCTGTTCCCTCAATAATTGGAGAAGCTGGCTGAGCAAAAAGCTGCAGCACAATGCTGGGTCAGAAGGACACAGGGCCTGTCTGTGCTGCTGCAACCAAACCAGCCCAGCCTGAGGAAAGTACAAACACTGGGGTGGGCAGAAGGGCCAAAAGTTGGGGCCAGGAGGGAAAACAGGCCTGTCACTGTGATTTCTTTGACAGATTAGGGCCTGAGCCTGGTCCCTCTGAAGGCAGTGGCACAGTTCCTATCAAGTTCAACAGAAGTGATCTTTAAAAAGATGTTTTCTTGCCAACTATTTGAGGAATAGACTGGGCTCTGTGATTTCTGTGGCAAAGAAAGTAATCATTCCCCACCTGCCCACTTCTTCAAAAAAGGACCTTCAAAAGAGCAGCATCTTCAGGATGAAAGTTCCTCCTGTCACCTTCTTCCTCTTTGCATATCAGGACTAAGCTGAGATTTTCAGCTGTGGGACACATCTTCAAAGAAAGCAGCTGCTCTTCTCCATTTTCTACTTACATGAATTTTCACTCTTCATACTTGGAGATAAGTAAAGGAAATCTGCAGAATAATGACTGGGAAGTTACTTATCTCTGCACTTCAGCAGGTGAAAACAGCAACACCTCACAGACCTGTGGACACCACGAGCAGGTGCTCAGAAGCCACGGGGGGTTATGTTTTGGTAGTGCATTCTCTAATTTTGAGCATCCTGGCTCTGTCCCAAGCTGTGCCCAAGCACAGGGAGGCAGCTCCAAGCTCTTTGCACCTGATTGTCCCAGTGTCAGCCAAAGCCAGGTGGGAGGTGAGTCAGAGCCATTGCTGAGGTGTAACTCAGATGTTTTGAGCTCGTGGTCTGAAATGGGCACAGCTCTGAAATGGGCATTTTACACCAAAAAAAGTCAAAGGTTATTTACTTGTTGTATTATTTAATTACTTGGGACACAACCAAATGGAATTTCAAATCCCAAAATACAGAACTGTTTCCTGTTGTTTGTGTTCCTTTGTGTCTTAAGGGGAGAAATGAGATTTTGTTGAATAGCAAGTGCAATGGGAATGACACATTGGAGGACAGAAGTGCCCACATCAGCAGCACCAGGAAATGTGGTACATTAAGAATGCAGGAAGAAATTTCTTAATAGTGCAAAAGAAAGGGTTAATTAGTTTGGATTATCCCAAGGGGTGATTGTTTCTCACAAGACTGCAGCAAATTCTTTTCCTCTTTCAACTCCCACATCACCATACCTTTGGGAAACACCCATTTTTCCTCTAGTTCTCTTGCCTCTAATATGTTCTTACCCTAAAACTGGGGTGCTTGCTCTTCCCCTAAAAGCAAAAGTCTCTACTGGGATTTCTTCGGAATAAATCCTACATTTGTTACACTTAGTGTGGAGGAAAATTAGTTCAATAAATAGAATAGCAGGAACAAAGGCAATGCAGTTTTCTGTACATATATGGCTGCATATTCAGCATTTATTATCAATATGTCAATCATTTATTATCAATAACATTTATCCCTGACAGATTCCTGACATCAATCCATGTACTGCCTTCCTATCACCCCTTACTGCACCAGGTGTTACACAAGGGGCACTCACCTGAGTGTGCCTAAATTTACAATTTAAACTGGATTTGTGTGGATGAAGAGAAGGATGGATACATGAACTGTGGGCAAAGCTGTGAGATTTTACCATAATTCTGAAAAACTGGATGTTGAAGATACTTTTTTTAAGTTAGAAAAGTAATATTCCCTCCACAGATGATTTTTGTCCAGAGTCATGCTCTAACTAAAAATACTTTGCTCTGAGGGTGATATTTGTTTTCTACCACTGGCAGTGTGAAAAGCCCAGATCTGCAGACTCTGGGCAGATCTTATAAACCAAACTATTCTGAGAAAACAAATCCTAAAAACAATATATGCAATACAGCTGTTTAACAGTTCCCCAGGGCTTGCTGGTGCTCTCTGCCAGCTCTCAGCTCTTTCTGCTCTGGGCAGGGAGAGCCAATTTCTTTAGATTACCTTATAGAGTATGTAGGTCTCTCTGCCCTCCGTGCTCTGACAAGTCTCCTGCTGCCACATTCTTGTTCTCAGGAAGATCTGTTAACATTTTTGTCTCCTTTTGATCTCTGGACCCTTCTCCTGACACTTTTCACAGCCTCCTGAAAATGGGATTCTTGAAGTCAATAATTTGCTTATTGTCTCTCTAGTGTAAACTTAAGTGTTTTTCATCTTGGAAACTATTTCCTCATGTGTGTTTTTTTCACATTTCCTATTGGATTCAAGTGATGTGGGATTTAATAATCATTCTACCACCTGAAATGAACACCAGCACCTGCCCACTGCTCAAGAACTATCAGTATTCTGGGATTTATATTTGATAACTCTTTTTCTTTACACTGTTTGATCATTTAAAGTATATGGAGGTGCTACAGCTGACAGTGGATTTTACATGTGAAGCCACACTTAAGGATGTGACAGCAGAGGACAGAGAATCCCATTGGGTATGGAAGGGTCCCTTCCTTCAGACCCTGATGCAGGACAGAAGCCTAAATAAACCATTAAGAAGAGTAAGAAAATACTTCTCAGCACAACCACCCCTCCAATCTGTTAAAATAGCACAGTTTTCTGTATCACAAAAGATTGTAATTTGTAAGGAATTCTAAGCACTTGGAAAACACAAGGGGACACTGAGAATTGGGAGGTCCTACCCCATAGACACTCCATCCTTTTCAAACCATGGGAATACAGCTGCCTCCCTCCATGTGAAATGCAGCCTTAAGAGAAGAATTCTGTTCTCAGCCTGAAAAAAAATAAAGATGTTTCCAAAACTGCACAGTTCCCCCTTAGCCCAGAATCCTTCTTTTCAAACACTGAAGGCTTTTATAGGTTGCACACAAATGAGGAACATGGAAAATAAGTTTACTCTTGCTCCACAAAGAAATCTGACTATGTACCAGTGCTCAGCCATATGGGGCAGGGAATGTCTCAGTTCCGGGGACATCAGGCCACAAGTGGCACCTACTGTCACCTCCAGCCCTATGTGGCACTGAAGGAACACTGAAGAAATAAGATGGACTGAATCTCTAGTTGGTAAGAACAGGAACAATCAGCACAAGGAGCTCTGGCTCCTCACCAAGTACCTGCAGAACCAGCCAGCAGGTACTTCTGTTCTGTCACAGTTTTCTGATGGTTTCCACTTCTTCCACATGATTTTAATGGTTTCAATTGTTCTAAAACAAGAAAAAACAGCTTTATTCAAGACAAAATTCTGGTTCAGAAGACAGGTACTGTGTTTGTTTTCTGCTCTTCTGACTATGGTGACACTGGGCACAGAGAGATCTTTCTGTGGTTCCACATAGATTTTCTGTGCCTTTTGCTGATTATTTTGCCAGAACCTTCCTGCATCCTCAGTGTTTCACATAAATTGTTTTCCTCACCCATATGGTCCTCATCCTACAGTGCCCTGCTGAGGGCCACAGCTATGTCACACCCCTTGCACTGCTGCTCCTGCTGTGAGCCACAACTGCAGCTCAGTGGTGGGTGGACAGTGGGGAACTGGAAGCCTTTTTGGTTGCTGAAAACTAAATTCCAGAAGGAGCAAGAAGCCTCAGAGAGCTACAGGGAACAACCAGGAGGTAAAACCTGGATATAGATTTTACACAGGTGGCACAACCATAGCAGAAGTGTATCTTCCTATTTCCATCATTTGCTCTTCTTGCTGCCCTGAAACTCTATGCTGAAGTATTTATTTCTTTGCAGAAAGACTGAAAAAGGAAAAAAATCCCTGGCTCAAAGACTCTCAAAATTTAAGCCATGATTACAGAAGCAAAATTACCAAAAGAATTGATGATGTCTGCTATTAGTCATTGGACTTCTCCCTCAGAAGGAAAGAAAAATGGTCTGGTTACCTCAGACTCAGGTGAAATCAGTCGGTCACAGGAGCTTTGAGATGTCCTGAGCTGTGCAGGTCAGGTGGGACCAGGGCAGTGATTCAGGCAGCACCCTCTGAAGAAGCCCCCAAGTGCTGCAAGTGGTGCTGCTGAGCCAGGAGCTGCATCCTACTTCCTAAATCACTGCAGAGGAGATGATCCAAAAGGGGACTGATGGCAGTGGCTGGCAGAAATTATATCTTACACAGGACATATAAAATTCAGGTACTTGACACTTGGGGTCATTAAAATGTTTTTTGGGGAAAAGAATATTTTCAGTGAACTCCAGCACATTCAGGTTATTCTGTCCTGGGAGCAGGGAGGCAGGTGGCACATGCACAGCTCTGGGAGCTTCACCTTCAGGAGTTTTGCACCCCTGACAGAAGAACTCCAAAGAAGCTGCACCTCCGTGACGCTTCCATGTCCAAATCCAAACCCAGGAATAACACAAGGTGAGACTTGCAGGCTGTGGAGTGTTGTGCTGTGACCATAGAATCACAGGATCCTGGAATGGTTTGGGTTGGAAGGGACCATAAAGACCACCTAGTTCCAATCCCATGGGTAGGGACGCCTTCCACAAGACCAGCTTACTGGATCCTCGGCCTTTTGGAAAGCAGGAAGTCAGATTTTTGGACCTACTAGACCCTTGGCCTTTTGGGAAGCAGGAGACAACCTTCTGAGGCCAGCTCTGATGGAAGGAAAGAATCCTTCATGGTGCAGTATTCCTTACGTGTTTCCTGGCACTCCCCTGACCCTGGATGCCATTCACTCAGCCTGAAGGAATGTTTTTGCTCCACCTGACTGAAGAAAAAGTATGATTTTCTTCCAGATTTGTGAGCTGATTCAGCTTTCACTACGCAGTCAGGCAAGCAGGAGAGCTGCTGTAACAGAGGAAATCAATCCACATCTTTGGGAAGAACACAGAGGAAAAGGAGTGAGAACTGAGAACGTCCCCATCATCTGACATGAGCTGTTGGACTGGCTCAGTTTTACCATTCAAGTTCCCCTGGTATCTCTAAAGAGAGAGAAGATGTCTCAGTGCATTGGTGACCTGTAGAAGCACCTAGAGGAACCCCTCTCCCTCAGAGAGAGAGTAAGTCTGGTTCAACAATACTCCTGACTTAAGATTGCACTTAAATCCTTTGCCTAATAAGGACAGAATCAAAGCATCTGCAGTAGATGAGGTAAATATGGGCCGTGGTATCTGTGCCTTGATTCATTCTTGCCAAAAGGTCAGTTTAGCTGGACCCAGAGGGAGGGCTGCTTTATACATCTCACTCCAAACAAAAATCCTGCTTTTCCCTGAATACTTGCTTTTTGCTCTTCTGACCAGGCACACCTGTTTTCTCTACTAACTCAGATCCTGCAGCCACGTGTGCCCAGGGGATGGGGGGAGTGTAATAAATAGCAGAAGCAAATAATTTACCCAGTAAAGAGCATTCCATGCTTTCTGTATGCAAATTCTGCATGAAAATTCTACATATATGGTGCAGAGCTGCTCTGAACTGAACTCTAAAAATGTTTAATGCAAACACAGCTGTTATCAAGTGTTGTTCTTTCCAAGAGTCCATTCAGTTTGATAGTTATCACTATGCCAACGGCATTCCCAGTATAAATCTCTCTTCCTGAGACTTCAACAACTGCTTTACACACAGGAGAAGTTCATATCACCCTGAAACTTTGTTCTCTAGATTCCTTCTAAATGTGTGATTCTCCCTTTTGATGGTACTGAGTGGCCCCAAATGAAGTCTAACAAATACTGATATTTAACTAATCTAGGTTTTCAATAGTAATTTTAATTTAAGGACATATTTTATAATACCCCTGTTCAGCAAAATATTGCAGTGTCTTTGAGTACATAGTCAAATCTCACTGGTGTCAGAAGAGATGTGATATATATGTTTAAACCACAATATTTGGTAAAATTCACTGAAGTGTTTTGAATTGTAGTAACACTTTATTTAAATATCAAGTTTTGAGAGATAAGGTGGATCAGAGAATTCTGAAAATGTTATTGTACTATTCTAGTTAACTGCTTAGTTTGCTATTTATATTAGCTTTCAGGAAAGAGATATTTTTCATCCAGCTGCAGAGGAGGGTTTTTAAGGATCAAAAGTCCTTTAAACTTATAATTCTACAAAACTGAAGGGGAGAGCACTTCACTCCCTTCAGGGGTTGATCATAGGATCTAGCTGTGCATTGTGTTCCTGAGAAAACATCTAAAATAACTCAGCAGCTGGCATTTTCAAATGTCCCAGGGACAGCAAGGGCAGCACCCCAGCTGAGGACTACTTATCCCAAATCAGGACCTGAACTGTTGATTACTGAATATGGTTTAATATTAAATTACTAAATGTATGTATGTGATTTTAAAAATCAGAGCTGGAACGTTCTTACTCATTTCACTGAATGCCTACAGGGGACACTTATTGCCCCTTTGCATCCCTGTTCCTCCACCCTCATGGAATCAATTCCCTCGTGGGAAGCAGGGATGGCAGCTTTGTCCGGGCTGCCGCTCTTCATCCCTTTCAGATGGGTGGATCTTTCAGGATCATCCTTCCCAGCTCACCAGCCAGCACTGCAGAGCTAATGAGGTGGAGCAGGTCATCTGCACACAAACAAGGAATGGGAACAGACCTCCTTCCACTTGGAAAGCAAAGACAAGCACGTGCTACACCGTGGGTTAGTTAAACATACCATTAGCAGCATCTTTAATATCAAATCCCAAGAACATATCAGTATTGCTGCTGTAAACCCCAACCTTACAGCTCCAACTCCATTTTTAGAGTGAATTAAACACTCCCTACACCACTTCAAACCAACCTCTTGCTCCAGCTCATCCTCTGCCCCTCATTAGCTCACCAAGCAGCAGCAGCAGAGGCAAGTGGGGGGTCACTGATGCATTGTAATTAGTGATAGTCTAATCACTAGGAAAAGCAGAGCCTCTAATTAACGTAGGGCAGTTCCTTTCCTCTCTTAATGCTTCCTTTGCTGAAGGAAAAGGTGGAGCTATGGGAGGGAAAGTCCACTAAAAGCCTGATGGACATTTGCATCTCTATGACTGGCAATAATTTAAGCAGGTTTGGCTCCATCTGGGCACAAATCGAGCTTTGAGAAAAGTGGGAAACAAAGGGATATGGGCCTGTCCAGTGGAAACCAAGTTATCAACCCCTGACTGCTGATGGTGAGCAGTGAGTGATACAAGCAAACAGTCACAACTGAGGAGTCCTGTGGTGACCTGGCAGTTCACATTTGGAGACTGTGTAAAGCTCACCCTGAGGGTATTTTGGGGTTTGTGTAATTGCTTTTAGGTTTCTGAGTAGTGAGCATCAGGCACAAGGATGTGCTGTAGGTTCTGGCTGCCACTTCCTAAGCTTAGCTGTAACCCTTTGCAAAGGGATGGTACTGAGGGAATATAAACTCGGAAAAGCAAGTGCCTGGCAATGGAATTTCTGAGGATATTCCCAGAGTTGAGCTTGAGGCTTTGCTTTGCAGTGCTGTTTCCCATCAGCAACACAGATGGACAGAGGGTCATCAGCTTTTGCCACTACACTGGATGTGACAAATTTCTGTTCCTCCCTCAAAAGAGACATATTTCTGCCTTTATGAAGCACAAGATAATTGTCCAGGTGGAGGAGAATATTTGTCCCTGGGAGAAACATCTTTTGTTGATAGGTAGGTTCAAATCACTCCACAGGGACTCCCACACACTCTCCCACAGGAATCACATAAAAAGCATAGACAAGGAAACAAAAGATGACTGAAAACATGTCACAGCAAGGAGGAAGCCCCAAATCTTTATCCCTGGGTGTATTTAATTGTACCTGACATTGCAGACATATGAAGAGGTTGCCTTGCAAGAATTAGCTGGAGGAACTGACTGAGAATTGCCTCTGGCTCAAATCAGACAGACTTCAAGGGTCAAAGACACAACTCTAAACTTGCCAAAGACTATAGATAGTCCTGCCTGAGAACTCCTGAAGGAAGCTGATCAGGAGGATCTGCAAAAGACAAAAGACAGACAATAGGAAAACCAGTAGTTTTCCAGGAATAAAGGCAACATATTATCACAATGAACATGGGAGATTCCAAGTTCAGGAAGGACTTACAGAATGAGAGAAACATTAAGGTTGGAAAAGACCTCTAAGATCATCAAGTCCAGCTGCACTTCTTTGAGTACAATCCACATTGACATCCATGACATTACACCAGGCACCATCCCAGGACTCGTGACAGACTGCAGAAAACTGCTCCTCAGAAAACTTTCCAAGCAAGGCAAAGAACAGTAAGTGAAAGTTTAGCTCATTAAGTAAGCAGTGAAGGAGGAGAGATCTGGTTTTGTTGAGCAGTGGAACTGCTTTTACATAGAACAGGGTTTTTAGTCTCACACAGAGGGTTAACAGCCACCTGGAAAGATGGGCTGAGAATCTCTTACCAAACGGTGTAAATGGAGGTTGAAAATGAGATAATCATGATATTGTACAGTGGGGAGGAGCAAAACTAGTTCTGTCAACAGAAGGCAAGATGTTAGGTCAGCTCAACTGTATCATTTACCTTTATCCTCAGATTTCCTAAAAGGAGAGGAGGAAAATAGAATTTTGGTGCTCTGGATTATTCTCTAGAGACTTCTCCCTAAAATATAGGTGGCTGCACCTTAACCCTAACAAGAAGGGAGGAATTATTAATGGCTTTGCTTCTCCAAGCTGCCTCACTGCACAATCTGATGACGACTAAAATCTGTGGGAATTCAGGAGTAGGGAAAGCAGACTGAGTGTGGTGCTGAGGCAATTCTGGTTTAGAGGGACTGTTTGGCCACACGCTCTGATTTAATCCAGCTGATCATGGGCAAGAAGGAATCTACATTCTAGTTGTGAAGAATAGCTGAGGATAATAATATTTTAAACTGGCACAACAGTGTCTAAAGGTACTTTAAGATGTTGTGGTTTGAAGGAGACTAATCTTAAAAAACCTTTATGTTGTAATAGCAGGAGAAGTAGTAAAAAGGAGGTGTTAGGAACCTCCTTTTCTTTCCTTCTCTCCATGAAGAAGGAATGATCATACACTTGAAACCTGGGGGCAAGTCACTTAACCAGAACATTAAAATCAGTGGTTATATTTCCTTCTGTAAAGGAAGGAGGAAAGAGAGAGTGTTTGGGTTTTTTGCAGACACTTACCTGTTAGGTTGTCAGAGATGTACAGAAACACACAAGCCTGAATGATTCCAAAGGTGTAAGTGAGCAGTAACGTGCATCCAGTTGCCATCTGGGTGTGAGAAAAACTGCTTTCAAGTCTCTGTCTGTAGTGGATAGAAGGAAAAACTTTACTACCATGGATGGGTGACCTGGCCAGTTTAATATATATTGAAACATAACATGTAGGTTTTGTCAGCAGGATGGGAGAGCGACTTAGAAAGCAGCAAGGATTCAAGGGCTGATGGACAGACACAAATCTCTGAGATGCTGACTCAAAAAAATAGTTCATTTGTTCACAAGATGTCTATAAACAGAGATGCAAACATTGCCTCTATATATAGATGAGACATCTATTAGAGCAGCTGCTTTGTTCAAAGCCCATGCTTTGAAGGAAGTTGGAATACTCCTCAAGTATTCAAGGAAGGGCTACAAAAAATATTCAGATATTGAAAAGGAAAGCTAATGGTATAAGGCTTAAGGAGTTCAGTCTGTTGAAATTAATACATGGAAAAGTGACCTGAGAACCTTCTTGATCTAACACAAGTATAGCAAAATCCTGTGGCTGGATGAAAAGAGGTGAATTCAACTCTAAAATAAAAAGTCGCTTCCTTAATAAGCATTATTAAATATTGGAACATGTTAGGACAGAATTTGGCTGGCCTTGTTCTTCTTAGTCTTTAAGCAAGAACCAGATACGGTTCTAATTTAACGCTTTAATGCAGCTGCCAGAAAACACCCCATGGCCTATGGAAACAGGGGCTGCAAATGGATCAGTGGGGTGGTCCCTGCTGCCCAGAGAGCCCATGTACAGGTAGCAGGTACTTCTTTGAGAAAATAAACAAAGACCTGCTTTAAAAGCCAGAGTGTAAACTGATCTGACTGATGTGGTCTGATGCAACAGACTCAGCTTTATTGGATTAACTCGCAAACTTTATCAGCTTCCCAAGAGTCCCATGAAAACATTTGAGTGCCCACCCTTTCCAGACTATTGCTTAAAAAGGGTTTGAATATAAGCAACAGCAAAAAAGGTGGATCGGGAGTCTGGAGTTGTTAACCTTGGTGCACAATTAAAATACCTGGTTTATGGATGTGTATTTACAGGTATGAAGCCAATGTGAATCCCTGCTGCTCCCATGTAAAAACAACTACAGAATCATATAATCCCAGGTTGGTTTGGGTTGGAAGTTCCTAGTTCCAACTCCCTGCCATGTGCAGGGAACCTTGAGTTAAGCAGAAAAGTGGAAAAGTGAAATGTAAATAAAGCTTCTCTGTGCTCCAATAACCATTGACATCACTGACTCTCAACCTGTGATTAACAGACAATTTTTAAGGAGTCAGCAGCATAACAGTAAAAAACAGCCTATTTGCCATGGTCTTAAACTCACTGTGCAAGAGTCTACACATCTTCTGGGAGACTTTTCAGAGTCTAAGAGCTGAAATGTTTGGAAACCTCTAGCTTCAATCTTCAGAAGCCAACAAATGCATTTGGATGCCTTGTTTTTTAGCAGTATTCTTGTGGGTTTGAGGGTTTTTTTAGGATGCAGATCAGCAGAAATACTCAAAGTTTCCTGAAAACCCCACTCCTCTGAAGAAGCTTAAACACAAAAAAAAATTTAAAAATGGGAAAAAAGGCAAGTTCTTTAAGAATGACCCCAAAAAGCAAGGTGCAAAAATCTCTAACAAGTGGCTCTCTTTAGCGCTGGTCCATCTGCACTCTCAGCTATTCTCCAGAGAGGCAGGTTTGGAGATTCCTGTGTGCACAACACACCATGTGGGCTCCCAGCCTGCAGAACAGCTCCCGAAAGTAGATTTTGATGGGTCAAAGCCATTTTATTGAATTAGCCCTTTATTGTTTACATGAAACCCAAGTGAGCTCAGAACTACTGACTTATCCTTCTGAAAGGCTGGATTATACCGCGTGGCTCGGATGCAAAAAAAGATTAGGCTTTTTATACTAATTACTTCCAGCATGAGGAGTGCATGGACAAGAAGAGCTCTGACTTTGGAGACACTCTGCTGGCCAGTTCAGAAATATTTGTCAGATTTTTTTGTCAGATTTGTCTTCTTGCCACAAGTAAAACAAGTGCAGTTCCATAACACGACTTGGAGTGCCACACTGTCATTAAACCCTGCACAGAAATGCCAAGTGTGGGACAAAGGGTAGGAACTGCCTTTTCCACTTGTTTCTGGTTGGTTTATCCACTCTCCCACTGTCACTGGTGCTGTGAAGTTCAGTGTAGTATCAATTTCTCTCTACATCACTTGTAGCATCACTTCCTCCCACACTACATCACTCTTGGAGAAAGTAAGAGACTAGAAAAAGATTATCTCATTATTACTGAGTTTTCATTCATTTATATTTAATCAGCCAAGTAATCCAGCAGGAAGCAGAGTTTCCCAGACTACAAAACCCGAGGTATTTTCAGCAGTCTGAAAAATCAGAGTGGGATGTAGATGTGAATATTTTGGGACCTTGACATGTCAGATCAGTGTCACTGCTGTAAATCAGCAGTGCTGCAGTCAGACAAGAAGGACACACACACACGTGTGAGACTCTCTCACATGTGTTTCCTTCCCTAAATGAACCCCCATATTTCCATTATCCAACAGGCACCTGCCTATGCAGAACAGACATTCAGCTCTGGGCAGCTTTTCTGGCCAGCAGTGGAAATTGTTCACGGGGAAATCAGAACTATCAGGGAATTCAATAATTTGTATGGGCAAAACAGATGGCCCAGAAGTGCCCACAGCTTTCACTGAATGACTTTGCACACAGTGACATCAGATCTTCTCACCACACAAATTACTCCTTGGGGCCTGGGCTCTGCTGGCATTTGTTTGAGTGATGATACTCTGTGTAGTCTGTGAAACAGAACAAACAGGAGGCTTAAATGTGCCTAAAGATTTGTGAACTGCTGAACTTACAGAAAGGACACTGTGTTGCTTCTGCATCCAACACAACATGTACTTTTAGGGTTCTTGTTATTATCTTGAGAAAAATGTTTGTGCTCAAATTCTGTTACAGAAAAGAAATGCACAGACCTTTTCACTTACACAGCTGTGACGGGAAAGGTAAAGCTCACAAAAGGGTCTTGTTTTAAATCTTGCATTCAATAAACTGCTAGAAGAACAAAATGAAAACAAGCTATTGTGTTAATCTCCAGATTAGCCCTCATAGTCTGTCAATTTAATACTGATTAGTAAACAATGTCCATAATTAAGCTGTTGTTGGAGACACAAATGCCCCACGAGCCCGAACTAATGCGTAGTATTCAATCCTTTTACAAAGGATGGCAGATACAATTCCAGGAATGTTAATGCTGTCAAGTATCCATGATGTACATAACAAAAGAGAAGGCAGAGAGTTGGGGTAATTAAGCTCACACTAGACCTTCTCTCCAACCTGTACGTGTTTATTGACTAAATGTTATTAGGTGCAGTAAATAAAATGCCACTGAGTCGTGGGACCAAAAATGGGATGAAGTTTATGGGGCCGTCAAACCCTGGATTCCCGTGGCATCAAAGCACACACGTCCCCTTTGCTAAGGCCAGTGACATTAATGTGCGTGACAGGGGTCCATGGGGCCGTGGTCCCCTAATTGTTTAGGAGACCTTTTAGTCTGGTTGCAGACTGCATGTCTTGGTATTTGTGGAGCTAATTGCACTAAAATCCGCCAGCACAGTGTTTGCAGTGATGGGTTAACTCATTTATCCTCAGGATAATACTCGGCTCTTTGTCAACCTGGTCTCCCGCATTCACTCCTGACTGTCACCCCAGATGCGGAGGAGGAAACACATTTCCAGCAGTGCTGCCCATGGAAACGCCCTGACGGCACATGTGCAAGAGCAGAAACATTTCCAGAGGAAACAAAACCGTTTTTCTGAGTGTTTCAGTTACTGGTAACCTGTTCTGCTTCTCTCATGAGGGGCACAAAGCCCAGCCTGGAGTTCAGACCCTGGTAAACTCCACCAGTTGGGAAAAGCAGAGGTGCCTGGTTGGGCTTCTTTTACTTTATTCTTCCATACTGGATCTCGTGGATCTTGGATTGGAAGAAGGTGATCTTTAAGGTCTCTTCCAACTCAAACTATTCCAAGGTTCTATGTTTTGAACTAGCCCTGTTCAGCACAGCCCAGGCAGGGTAATGCTCTGGGTTCCCTGTGACATCCTTTATTTCCCCTCAAGAAAAGAGTCGAGGTGGAAATAATTATAAGCAATCTTTTATTTTGATTTAAATTGCACTAATTTTATCTGAAAAGTAACAGAATGCAGAAAAATATTTTTTTCCTAATATGACTCTAATATTTACAAACTTCAGAGTGAAAGGAATTAAATATTCCTTTGGACATCTTTCCAGAATCCTTGATTTATGGTATTTTCTCAGGCTTCTTGCCCCATGTTTACAAACATGCAAATAACTAACAAAATCATAATTATAGCAATTCAGAAGCACTTGCTGCTCAGGGATCTCAAATGTCTTGTCTCTCACAGTTTCCTACAGGATGAAATGTATGGATAGCCCCATTGTACAGTTTGGACATCTGCAAATTAAGTTGTTTTGCCAAAGGTCAGAAAGAGCATAAATTAGTGGTAGAAATAGGAAAAATACTCAACACTATCTTCCCCACTCTCCATCCCAGGCTACCCATGGAAATGCAGAACAGCACTGAGTGGCTTCCTGTTTGGACATGTGGATTTGATTAAGGCAGGCCACAAGTTCCCAGAATTTTTGGCCAGGTGGTGACTTAGCTTTTGGGTGTTACAGAAACAGAGCACCTCTGCCCTTCCCTCCTGCCACACTGCAAACCCCACTGCACACCCTGTCTTCTCCACAGCTACAGGCACGGAACAGAGAGGGGAGGAGATGGGAATGTGCAAGGAGAGGTGAGGGGTAGCACCAGACCACAGCACACCAATTTATTTTGGCTTAAACTGCTATGGAATCACAGGCTCAGTGGAAAATGCTCCTTCTAGACACAGAGCCAAGCAGCCATTATTCCCATCCTTGAACAGACTCATAACCAACCTTACTGAGACACAGTGTTATCCCATGTTTTAAACTCCTCTCCAACACCCAAAAAGCCTTTTTTCCTTAGGTAAGGAGTAAGATTTTCTCTGTCTTCACAAAACCTACAGAAAAAACCTAAAAGTTCCTGAGGCAGCTGGTTTGGGGTGGTTCTGTGGATCAAGATGGCATGAAGCACACTGGAGGCAGAAAGTGTCCCTGTCACAGCCAGCCTGTTGGGCAGCCAGCCAGGAGGGCTGTGATGTTCTCAGAGTGCCTTCAGTGTGCCTGGAAGTCACTGGGACCCCGGGGAAATGTGGCCTTGCCAAGGAGTTCAGGAGTCCCTGTAGCACTACCAAGGGTTCCCAAGTCTGAGCCTTTCCAGAAAGCTGCTTGTGTGCCCCATTCAGTCCCCCCGGGCTGTCACACCTGGAGCAGGTGAGACATCCAAGCACAAAAACACAGCTCAGAGCACTGTGGGTCACACATGGAACCCCAAAGGGAACAGAGGCAGCAGCTGACAACACAGGAAACTTGGGGTTGGGACTGAAGTACCAAAGTGAGAACTAGAAAGTAGAGAAGTTTTTCCCATTTGACACAGGAAAGTCACACAAGAGGCTGCCAGAGCTTTACTGAGCCACGTAGGAGATTAATAGAGGAATAACCTCCTTTTCCACTTATTATCCTGCTTACATTGGGAAGGGCTGTTTAGATGAAGACTCCAGTTCAGCTGAAGAAAGCTATTTGCCAAATTAACCCCATTTTGAGCACATTAGGAGAAAAACAAGAGTATGAATAAACTGAAGTCCCACTTCACATTTCAAGTGCATCTGAATAAAACAGGAACTTCTCATTGCTCAGCAGGAAAGGAATATGTACTTGTCTCTGGATTCATAAAGGAAATGGAAGCTGATCTTATATTTCCCCTTAGTCTTCTAATTGACTCATCATACAACTGATTTGATTACAATTTGCAGAGTCCTTGGAGGTACTTAGATGAGAGATGCAACGAAAGTGTACTTTAGAAAAATATTATTCCCCTTTCTATATAAGACTATGGACAGACACATGAAAATTGCTGTCTCTTTTTCCTACAGGCCACAGCCAAGACCTAATGATTCATAAGTAAAATGCCATAATGCACTTAACCAGATGTGGAAAGCTGAAAATGGAGGTGTCAGTGGATAGCTGTCCTTAGCTCCTCAGTGTTGCAGTCATCCCTTTCCTTAAGACCTGGAATGGAAGAGTTTGAAAGTTCTCCATACCAAACAAAGGGAGCCCCTCGTGGTAAGAGAGTCAGTTCCTTACAAAAATAAATTGTTAGCTGGAATATTCTCCACACTGGCTGTAAACTGTTTGAAAATCTGCTCATTAACATTCACATAGAGCTTTGGTACCACCCAGTGCACCAAGAGGCAAATAATTACCTGAAGCAAAACTCACCAAAACACACCCTGAGCTCCTCAGGCCAAATCTCAGCACAAGAGCAAATTCTGCCAACAGCAGCTTTTTGTTGACCCTTCAACCACAGAGAGCTGAAAGGAGGCTCAGCAGAATGGAAATGTGCAAAGTTACTTACTCTACAAACATCCTCTCCCAGATCCAGCAATACCTGTGGAAAATGGGACAGCCTTCAGCCCTGTCAGCTTCCTAGGAAAATTGCTCATGGAAGCACTGCATAGCAGGCAGAATTAGCAATGGCCTGCTATTTCCATCCTTTAAACCAGCCCTGCTCCCTCAGCCTGGCACAGGGGTGGCTGTGACAGGCAGAAGGGCAGGTGAGCAGCTGGAGCAGGTTGGCACTACCCTCCCTGCACACCCTGCTGTGCAGTGCAGGATCTGTTTCCATCAAGAGAAGGGTGTCCATGTGTAGGGAAGTCCAGCCTCAGTGCTTTGCTACACAATTTCAGTGATCTTGGGCAAACTGCTTGGATCCAGGTGCTTTAGGAACTGTTATTAGAGAGCCTTAAGGTATTACTTGGAATCATACATTTAAATAGGTTTGTCATGTCAGTTAAAACTTCTCTGTGTTACACTTGTTCAAGTGAAAAATAAGACAGCAACCCTTCATTGCCTCCCAGGAGTGTTATAAGAATAAAGATGTACCAGGATAAGTATCCACAGAAAGAGACAGTTAACAAAGTTAACAGAGCTTGTATTAAAATGTCATTTGAAAAACAGAGGGTTTAGCTCATGTTTCTGGTCATACAGTGTCTGTCCTCTCCACAAACATCCTCACTTGCACAGTTTGGTCATAAGTGGCTGGACTGAGAGAAAGAGGCTTCAGAGAAATTAAAGACACTGTTTTTTAAAAGCAGATACCCCTTCTCCACTATAGAAGAGGGAATGTAGCAGTGTGTCCCACCACTGACAAAACTCTGTGGGACAAGCTCAGCCCTCACAAGGCATCAGGAACCTACGGGGCAAAGAGCCTTTAGTTCTGCTCCAGACAATCTTCAATCATAAAATCCAAAGGTGAGACGCATCAATACAGAGACCATGATTAATTGTTCCAGTCTTTGACAAACTTTTTGTATAAAAATCCTTTTGACAGGTCCAGCTTTTATCACTTTGCCTGGTCCTCAAATATCTTTTGTGAGCACCTGCCTTTTCTTCTACATTTCATACAGGGTTACCAGACTGCAGAGATAAATCTCCCCTTTTTCTTGATCCATCAGCTCAGCAGTAACAATGAGGACAAACTATCTGATGTCTGTAGTTCCACATTCCCTGTGTGGTTCCACCCATTTCTGAAATCCCTGGGTGCTCCCCCACCTTGTCTCACAGAGGTTCCTACCCTGTGGTGATCTGTGAAAACTCCCTACAGTCTCTTCCAGTGGTCTCTGCTGAGACTTCTTTCTCCAGCTGGATTGGAACTATCAATTCCAGCAATCAAATGGATGTGGAGTTTCTGAGCCAGGGTTGTGCCAAACAACCACAAGTAAAAGGGACCGAGAGCTCCATGAATCCCTCTTATCTCTTCTTTAACTGCATTTTCACTTTTTGCCTTCTCTAAGTTGTTGGAAGGTCAGCTGTGATAAAATACTCTGGAGCAATTCACAATTTTGTTATTTGCTAAAGTTACTTAGAAAAAGGTACATTTCCCTATTTCACATAATCCAGCAGTTTCCAAACTGTCATCTAAATACTGATTAACTGCACTGAATCATTGCTTTTCACAGTTAAGCCAAACCCATCTGAATAATTTTTTGAATATTTTAGTTCTCCCTTTGCAAATTAAGATCCTACTTGCTCCAGCTCCTGTTCTATAAGCTTCCAAGAACCAACTGTTGCAGTTTGCTGTAGGTCTGATCCCCTGATAAATCCCAGTTACCCATTCCTCCTGTAGCTGCAGAGGCAGAATTCCCAGTTTGCTCAGAATAGTCTGCTGGATTCCCTGTTCACCCTTCAAATCTGACTGTTCCTTGTTCCCCAAATGCAGGAACACGGGAGATGCTCTGGAGCAGAAAGAAGTAAACACACTACCCCTAAATTTAGGCAGGTTAGTGAGAATTAAGAACCTGCAGAATATTTTTCTGTACACAGGAGCCCAGACAAAGTTTACCCTTTATCAATGAGAGTTTGTTAAAAAGCTTCAAGGGACTTTGGATCACTGCACAAGTGAAATGAGCTGAGGTTTTTGTGTCAGTTCTCATTTGCCAGGCAACAATCTTAGAGGCAGCAGTTACACCCTGGGAGGGTGGAGGAGTGGGGCTACAGAGCAGAGGGTTGACAGCAACTGTCACCCATCATCTCTGCTGTGATTCCAACTATCAGGAACCAAGAATAACATGGAAAGTCCTACTGCATTTGTTCCTGAAGGCATTCCCTAAGGCAGAAGGGAAGCAGGTTATAATTTGCTGCAAGAAAACTGGGCATTATTCTATTAAGACAGGAAAAAAAAAAAAAGAGTGATATTTTAAAACAAGATTATGAAATCAGATGCCATCTTGTGGCCAAACCCCGTGGAATTGCTATGGGTGATAGAACACAGTACACAAAATGCACCATACACAGACAAAAGAGAAGAAATAAGGGCTTAAAAGACTGGTGACACAATGTGGAGACTTTTAATCTCCAGGTCTCTAGTTCTCTGCTTAGAGTTTTTCTGCCTGCAGACATAGAAACAATTTCTCCACACTTCCGACAGTAAAACTCCAGTAAAAGATGGGTTTAATCAATGAATGACAGGATGGTCTTTAAGGTCCCTTCTAACCCAAACCATACTGTAATTCTCTAATTCTCTGCCTAGAGAAGCTCCTACAGGCCTTTTGGATGCTTTCAGATCACCTCTCCTGTCCCATATGACTGACTGTAACCCATTTCCCTGCGTGGTCTCTGCAGAATATGAAAACACTACACGATCAGGTGTCACACCTTTGGATTGATTCTCATTCCTGTTTCATGGTTTTGCTAACCAGAAATCACAGGATCACAGACTGGTTTGGGTAGGAATGGATGTTAAAGATCATCCAGTTCCAACCCCCCTGCCATGGGCAGGGACACCTTCCACTATCCCAGGTTGCTCCAACCTGGCCTTGGACACTTCCAGGGATCCAGGGGCAGCCACAGCTTCTCTGGGCAACCTGTGCCAGGGCCTCCCCACCCTCACAGCCAAGAATTCCTTCCCAATACCCCATCTACCCCTGCCCTCTGGCAGTGGGAAGACATTGCCCTTGTCCCTCACCATTAAATCATGTGGCACTACCACAGCACTGTGGGAAGACTCCAATTTCTGACTGTGCAAATCAGAAACATAAAAATAAGTTTGTAACACAAACGTAGACATCCGGTGACACTGAACACACCTCACAGCACCAGGGACATCTGGCAGATATTCCAGAGGACCTACAGGAGCCTCAGGCCTTCTCCAGAGTGACAGCCCTGGTGGGACTCCTTACAATGTGTAAATGGTGCTAGATCCCTGTGTTTAGGGAAGTGACCTTTTCCTACCCCATGGAAACATACAGGACTGTACACCTGAACATAAAAGACACATTTGAGCTGGTAGCAGCAGCAGTTGTGAGTAAGGGGTTAACTAGCAGCCATTATTACAGTGAGGAAATTACCCCAACAGAAGTATAATCCACATGGTAGAAGACAAGTGTTATTCACAAGTTATTAATAAAAGAGACCAAAAAGAAGGCAATGCTATACTGTTCTGTTAATCTCATAAGCCCAGATGTTCATGAAATGAAAAACAGCCCAAGTACATGACCTTTCATACTGATGTAAAGGAATGTTTAAGATATGATGGGATGCCATATATCACAGGATGTTAAAAACATCATGGAGAAAATTCAGTATGGATAGCAAAAATGTAAAGAATCAAATACTTACAAAAAGAGCTATCTGATAAAACTCAAAAATAAAAATCAGATTATAGATTTCCATAATCATTATTTTATACACTTTTATAGATACCGCTGGTTATACAGTGCCAAAGTAAAGTCATGGGATTGCTACAACTACTACACACTTTCTCTTAGTGTGAAAGGAACTGTTCATTCTTGGGAAGACATAAGATGTTCTGGTTTTATGCACAATAAAATGTCATGAAGAAAGCACCCTATGTGCAAAAAAATATAAAAATCTGTGGATCCTATTGCAGCCCGTTATTGGGGTCGTCAATTCATTTGGAAGCATATTAATTTGGGGAATTAGGAGATCTGGAGATTCTAAAATAAAATCTCTCTGAATGCTGGTCACCCTTTTCTGTCCCAGCCGTGGTGAATGAACACAAGTGAAGAGCCACAGGTACTGTGGGGAGATCAGAAGGAAAATCTGTGTGTGCAGAAAGCAAAGAATTCAGACAGAACCTCTTGGTCTTCCCCTTGTTTCTTTTCCTTTCAGATGCTTCAGTGTGAAACATGTGGTTTAGACTCATCTCTGTGTAAACTTCTCTGGGGTGATTTCAGACACAGGGCAGGCCCTCTGTAAACAAGGTGGACAAAGCTGGGCCTCAGAGTGTGTGGGAACACGTGTCCATTGTAGCTCTTTATTGCCAACACCACCTGCCTGATGTGGATCCTGGATCTGTGGCCACAGCCCAGCACAGGCCTGTTGGAAGTGATGGGATAAAGGTAAAGAAAACCACCAAAATCTAAAATCTTGTGCCCCACTCTCCTCTCCCAGCATCCCCATCCTTGCTGACACTGGAGCAATGTGGCCCCAAGGAGGGGAGTGTGGGGCAGGTTTGGGAGGTCAGTTTATACGTGAGTGTGTACAGTACAGGGGTCTGTTTTCTATTTGCTTGTCAAATACCAACACCATAAAGAAAGGAATCGTACTAAATCCACCATTTTAACCTTACACATACCCACAATTACAGCTGAAATAACTCAGCAATTTTTGAGTTATATGAGTGCAAAGAAAGCATCTGTAACCAATCACCTATTTTTTGTTGGTGCTTTTTTTTTTGGCAATTCTATATCTTAAAAATTGTGAATGCAGTTCTATTTTTTTTTTAAATTGTTAAAAAAAACCCCAACACATGTGCTCTCAGGCTGAAAACACACATGCCAAATTCAGTCTGGAGAGAATTTTTACGGCTGAGTTATAAACCCCTGAAAATAGGGATTTATAATGGAAATGCTGACAGACCATTAACTACAATAATAACATAAACGGAGCAATAGAATTTCCAAGTTATCTCCTTTTTGTTTGTGTCAGCATTCCCCCACCAAGAGCCTGTGTAACACACACACAACATCAGCAGCACCTCACTGAGGGTTCTCTCCCATGGAGTTCATGGGATGCAGAGGAAGCAGCGAGGCACAATGTATGTGAGGGATGTCTTGGGGTGCACCACATCCTCAGTTATCCCAAACTGGAGATAGGCTTGGTGAGGAATTTTGCCTCCAAGCAAGTAGTAGATATCAGTTCACCTGTATCCACAGGAGAGCAAGGCATTGCTTCCTGATCTCACACACTTCCACTGCCCAGCATGAGGATTCCTTTGAGCTTTCTGTGTGACCCAAAAAAGAAAGAGGGAGATGATAATTGGGCGTGAAAATGAGGCACAGGAGGATTGTTAAAGATTGTAACTACACTTTGTGTGCCCTTGCTTTAAAAGCTCAAGCTCTATCTTACCTGGGAAGATGAATATACTGAAAATATGCAAACTGTCATGCTACTCAAGTAATTTGTTCCCTGCTACAGACAGGGACAAGTTGTTTAAAAATAAAATAAGTGGCAGCAAAAGCTACAAAATCTGCACCCTTCTTCACCCGTCCAAGAAAAAAAGCTCTTACTGGTGAAGGTGTGTTTAGCCCATTGATGATGGTTTATAACACAGCATGTATTCCTTATGAAAACAGAATTCCAAATTCATAGAAACCCAAAATGGTTTGGGTTGGAAGGAACCTTAAAGCCCATCTCATTCCACCCCCTGCCATGGGCAGGGACACCTTCCACTATCCCAGGTTGCTCCAACCTGGCCTTGGACACTTCCAGGGATCCAGGGGCAGCCACAGCTTCTCTGGGCAACCTGTGCCAGGGCCTCCCCACCCTCACAGGGAACAATTTCTCCAGATTATTCTGCATGTGGTTGATGTTGGGAGTGAAGGAGGATGACAGATCCATGTACAGTTCGGATTTGTCAGGTTCAGGGTTTTGGAAGATACTCCAATACAATCAGCATCTGGCTTGTTCCGTGCCTCGTTTGTTCTACACATCCTAAAGCACCTGACATAACATAGCCAGTATCATTCCCATTTTACAGATGGTTAAAGAAAGGCACAGCAGTGAAATAAATTCCTTCATATTATGTATCAGATTTCTTCCAAAACTCAGGAAAAAAACAAGTTTTCTTCTTGTTTTAGTAACCTCTGCTGTACAAAACCCAGACCTTAATCTTTTTCACTTTAAGAGTAAAAAGGCTTCATATGACCCAAGAGCTGACATAACTCATCTGCTTCAGGTTCACTCCTGAAGGGGATACAAAATTGTGAGATCACAATTTTTTTATTAAACAAAAAATCTTGAGTTTTATAAAAAAGGAGCAAGTCTGAACAATAGAACAGTCCTTTTCTGTCAACATCATTGATGACCCTGACAGTCCCTCCCTTTCACCAGCCTTGTCTGACATCCACCACCTCCCTCAACAGGGATTCATTCCCTTAAAAAAATGTTATTCCCTATTATCTGCGTGCAAAGAAGGAAAACCAGTGGCTTCAACGACTGAAGCTGCTTTACTGAGTCCTTCTGCCACTATTGCTCTGCTTTTGTCCAACACACGTGTCCAGGCCCCACCAGTGCTCAGGATACTTGGCAGGCTGAGCTCCCTTTGTCCCCCTTGAACACCGAACACTCCGCAGAGCTGCTCCTGCCACCGTTTGGATTAGGGAGCTGGGAGATGACACGTGGCTGTGCCTGTTGTTTACAACCCAGGATAACACAACAGACGTTCAGTTGTCCCAGTGTCTTGCCAAGATTAGCACGTGGAAGAGCAGGAGCTGGCTGGAGGACAGAGGTTAGGCTTGTGGGCAGAGGGAAGTGCTCTGAGGAGGGCTGCAATTCCTTCGGAGCAGAGACACGTGCTCATGGATTAGCAAGAGAATCTGTGTTCTGGAAGTTTTCTTGTCTCCTTATTGATACTGAGCTCTCTCACAGTATCATCTGTGAGCAAAGCTTTCTAAAGGCTGCATTATATCCACGTGATGATCCAGCCTCAGGGACAAATGCCTTCCTCACTTCCCAGCTGGCCATGGCACTGTGGTCCATCAGCACCCAGGAACATCCAGGAGGTACCAAAGGCTGCAGCCAACTTCCTTCCCACAGCAACTGCAGGCAGGTGTTTTCCTTGCTCTCACACTGGCTATCCAAAAAATACTCTCAAGTTCATGGAATCACAGAATGGTTTGGGTTGGAAGGGACCTTAAAGATCATCCAATTCCAACCCTCCTGCCATGGGCAGGGACATCTTCCACTATCCCAGGTTGCTCCAAGCCCCATCCAACCTGGCCCTGAACACTTCCAGGGATGGGGCACCCACAGCTTCTCTGGGCAACCTGTGCCAGGGTCTCACCACCCCCACAGTCAACAATTTTTTCCCAATATCCCATCTAGCCCTGCCCTCTGGCAGTGGGAAGCCATTCCCCTCATCCTGTCACTCCAGACCCTTGTCCAAAGTCCCCCTCCAGCCTTCATGTAAGTCCCCCTTATGCACTGGAAGGATGTAAAGGGAGTTCTGGACTGGAAGGAAGTTCTCCCTCTTACCTTCAAGGGACTGAATGGCCTAAAGAAAAAATGGTCTAGAAGACCATTGCCACCTCCAGAGTTTCCTTCCTAAGGATACTGCCACAGCTGACATTAAAATGAGGATTATTGCCCTGCAGATAGAGCTGCCAAGCAGCAGAATGTTTTCTGCTGTACCTAAGCACCCACAAGCACTTCCACCTTCCTGTCTGAGCCTCTCCTAAACCTTTCCTTGCACAGGAAAAATGCACAGCTCAAGCCATCCAATAAACAGCAAACCAAAGGGAGCCTTCCCTCCATTAACTTTTCTCCCCACATTTACACAATCCATGCCATGCTTTGAAATCTGAAAGAAAAATAGGTTTTTGGAAATAATCACCAGAAGAGAAGCAGTTAGGCAGCCAACAGTGTTAACCTGGCAAGCTGACTGCAATGGGGAATAGCAACAGGGTGGCTATTCCCACAGAGGGAAAACTTACCTGCCTGATAAAAGCTGGCACCTTGAAGCTGGATCACACAGCACTAATCGTGTTCTTGTCCTGTACAGTCATCACCAAAAACCAAACAGCAGAACTGAGAGGAACTGGAAATAGTGAATTAAGGTAACATTTCCACCCCACAAACCACCACTCCAACCTAATCCTGTCCCTCAGCCACGCCAATCCCTCCCTCCAGCCTTTCCCAAGCCTCTTGGAGCAGCGAGCTCTGAAGTGAGGAGTAAGTACATGGCTTCCAGCCACGTTTGCAATGCCTCCCTGCCAGCTTCATCCTCCCCAGATGCAGGTTCATGAGCCATGACAAAATCTGGGGGCAAAGTGGAACAGATGCAGGGAATTGTTTTTCCTGGTTTGAGGTTTCAGCAGGAATGCTCCAGACAGCTTTGGTGAGAGTTGAAGGCAACAGGCAGAGCTCAGCACCTGCCCTCACCCTGCTCTGCACTCCGTGGTTTCACCGTGTCATAGTGAGAAGGACAAACTTTCACCATGTGCAGCCTTGGTCTTTTAAAGTTACAGAACCTTTCTAAGTGATTCATAATATTATAAAGTTGTTTGAATTATTGAAAGATAGAGGGGCTATTTTAATTTTTTTTATTTAGTGCTTCAATTGGTTTGGTTATTTGTTTCATTATAAGAAATTCAAAATCATTCTGGTGTTCACAATGAGCAGTAAAGGCCACTCAAAGATGTTGGAATAAGTTTAAAAGCAGGTGGTTGCCTTATTAAGTGTTAAATATTCAGAGCTGAAATATGAGTCTGTTTCCATCTAGGGCATGCAGTAAATGGCTTCCACATATGCATAACAGCCCATTAGCACAATAAAAAAAAATTAGTTATCCAGTTGAAATTAGAACAAATGTACTAAATGCAAGAATTTCAAAGGATCAGTTTTATTTTAAGAGAGATTGTTCCAGCTGGACAGCCATGGATCCCCCTAATCTAAACAAATGCGGCACAAGAGAAATTATTCTTTGGAATTCTTTTACCCACAAATTATTTGTTGGAGGGGAGTTGAGGGGACAGAGAGGTTTGGATTCATCAGGTACATGACAAAGAACCTTCAAATTTTCATTTCCTAAGGAATTTGGGGATTCCACAGGCAGAAAAGCAGCTTTCCAGAACAAGGTACTTCCTTGAGTCTGCAACATCAATAGAACTCACCCCTGAAACTCAGCTTAGTGAAGCAAAGTACTATTGCTTTCAGCATTTTGATGGCATTTTAGCAAGTCTCACCTCTGCACGAGTTACCCACTGCAAAATTAATTTGTTGAACTTTAACTGACTCTTTTGGAGTGAAATACTCACTGGCAGGTGGGCTCCAAAGGGACAAGTATCCAAGCTTAATAAACATGCACTCTATCAGCTTGTGTGTGTTTTAATAACCATAACAATTTTGTAGGTATTCAAAAAACCCAAAATAATTTTATTTTTACAACAACCTGTGGCAAATCAGATAGGGAATGGGGCAGTCTAACACTAAAGTAAATGCCCATAAACTTTTAGCCATATATGCAAAAAATAAAATTGCACAATAAAAGCAGTTTAGCAGTCCCTGTGCCCACGTTTCAGCTGAAGGGAACTGGTTCAGTCACATGTGCTTTTTCTCTTGAGAGTTATGTTTGGTATTTTACACTCAACTCTGGCACTATTTTTCACTTGTTAATTGGAAACCACGATCACTTCTGCAGTGTTTTGCTCTGCTTTCTGTATTTGTGATCTGCACTCAACTGTCAAAAATTTAAAGCCCAAAGCTTTCCTGACAAGGGCCCAGCATCTGTCCCAGCTCTCCTCAGAGCTGACCTTCCACAGAGTGAGTCCTGGATTCCATCTGTAGCAAACGGGTCATTACTGGAAAGACAAAACCCAATTCTACAACCTGAGCATGAAAACAAGACTCCAGTGATGGCAACAGCATTGTGTCTGTTCACACCAGGGTGGAGTTTAGCACTCAGATTTATCAAAACGTGTGCATTTTGTACTCAAAGGGAGAAATTTTAGGAATAGATGCAAATCAGCTTCAACATTAAGTTTCTGGGTAATTAGGGGCTACTCCCAGCCTTGTCACACACTTTGTATGGGATAAAACTTGACTGTGCAGATTGTTATCATGGACATTGTTAAAACAAATATTAATTACAATCAGGGCAATGTGGGAGCTCTCTCAGATATTCACCCATACAAACATGCATGTTTCTATATGTATGTGCATTGTAGGTATACTCGTGTCTCAGCAATTAAACTCCAATTTTAATTAGCACCTTTACAGTTATAGCAAAAATACTTTGTGGTATTTATTACTGGGCAGGAGACTGAGTCACCAAGGCTTTGCCAAACCGTGTCTGACTGCTCCAACTGTTCCACTAAGATCCTCAATAGAACCCATGACCAAATCTGGTTTTCATCCTGTATCTCTGGTAAAATGTCCCCAAACAGGACACCTTCCTACGTGGCACCTGGGGACAGGGGTTAGTGGTGGCCTTGGCAGTGCTGGGTTAATGGTTAATGGTTGGACTCGATGATCTTAGAGGGCTTTTCCAGCCTACAGGATTCTATGATTCCATACCCTCAGGGACTCTGCCCAGCTTTGGTTTTAGCTTCACCTTGCTGTTTCCCAGGTACCTCACCTCGCCTGTTCCTGCCGCAGCAGGCAGGGACATCTAGTGACCAAAAAAAGATACTGCAAATAAATAACCTTCACATCTATTTCCTACACTGTTTTCTTAAAATCGAATCTCTTTGTTGCTGTTCCTGAGTTATTTTCTACCCATTAAATTAGCCAATACCATGTCCACTCATCCACCATCTTCACTTGGTTTAACCCTCATCAGGCAAAAATATAAGGCAATTAATTTATTTTTTAATTTCACCCTACTGAAGTATTTTATTTCCTTGCAGTAATATCTCAACAGGAAAAGCTGTCTACCAAAAAGGAGTTTTCTCCTTTGCATTGAACAACCAGAATTCAGATCTCATTAAGAGGACCTTCACACATTCTGTTTCATTACAAATTTCTTGTGCTTCAAATAAGACAAAAAGCAACATTCTACATAACTTTCGACTTTCTTTTTCCTCCTCATCTAAAAATGCTCTCATGGAAAAGGCCCTGGTGAGTAAACCCCTATTTCTGACCTGCTGCATGTCTAAAATTTCTTCTTTAATAACTCCATGAGCATGGCAGGCTCTTCCTATTAACTACATTACATCATCATTATCAAAGACGAAAGGAAATTAATTTTGTTTTCCAAAGACTTGGCAATAAGTTGGGTCTTTACTTCATCAAACATCTGCTGTTTTTCTACGTGTGTCATTTGTGAAGCAGAGTTTTCCCTATGACTTTATTCTCCTCACAGGCCACACTGTTTACCAGGGAAAGAAAGTGGAGCAGGATTTCTCATTTGCCCTGTAAAAGTGTAAAGCCAACACAAAGCCAATAGCACAACCTTGATTTCAGTTTCAAATGCTTTTTCTGGTTTAAAATAAAGCTCAGCAAAGGCTGTCATGCAAAAATAACCTCTCATGGTCTTTGCCTGAAATTTATTACTTGTGCTGCAGGACTTTGTTTTAACAGATGGGACTTTATCAGCAAATTATATGGGCAGGCCACCAACTTCCCTGAGGAATGGAGGAGTGCTGGTATTTACTTGGGCTCTTATCTATGCACTTAAAGCCATATTCTAACCACAAACTTCTATTTTCATTTATTGACAGAAAAGACAAAACACAGAGAATCTTCTGTTCTAAAACACTCTGCATCCCCAACTGTGTTCCCCATGTCCATGATCAGTAGCTGCTGTCAGTTATTTCACACAAGAAAACTTCTCTTTTCCTTTTAAAACCTGAATGGATAATGTGTTTTCTTGTTCCCCATATAGGTCCATTAATGCTGTGCAAAAGCACACAATTTATCTCACTTTTCCAAATATTTATTTTGCTAAATAATTTGTTGTGGTTTGTCTGGAGTTTTTATCTACTTAACCACATTGTAATTTACCCTGTAAATAATATTCTAAAAGAGAACTTTGCTCGTGGCAAGTCCTTCTAAACTACAGCCACCAGCACGTTGGGAACTGGGAGGTTTCGTGGATGTATCCAGAGAGAAGTGGCTCCAGTTCCATCCCTTATCCTACCCCAGCAGCACAGAAAGGCTCAGAAAAATAAACCTGTTGTGAGCAGGACTCACAGGGTCAGCAAGGAGGGAAAACAAGGCCCCACATGCAGCCTGGCTCACACCTGCTCCACAGTGTAACCTGTGTGGATACACGGTGTAACCTCCACCCCTGGGCTGTGAAAGGGGCAGGTGAGGGGGAAAAACTAAATAAATAATAACTCCAGGGAAAGAAAGAAACAGTGATGAGCACAGAGTGTCAAGGTGGCTGCCAGCTGCTCTGTGCCATTACAGAACCTCATATTTACTCTTACTGCTAATCAAGATCTGAAGATGTGATTTCTAATTTATTTCTGAACTGCACACACCACTCTAAAATAAATGTTTTTGAAAGAAATTAGAAAATGTGTGTCTTTAACCTAATGAGATTCCACTGAGCAGTGCACTCAAAGAGATGGAATTCTGAAAAACATGGCACACAGCTTATTTTAAGATTTTCCTGGTGAAACACTGCTTAGCAGCAGTTTGAATTAATAGGAAGGATGCCAAGTAACTTATTTCAAATAGGAAAGAAAATTTTAATAGAAAACCATGTAAAATACTTGCAAAAAACCCACTGAAACATTTTAAGTGTTTTGTTCCAAATTATTGAAAATATCATTAAAAGTAAACGATGCTTTCCTGGTCAATGTAATTCTTTCAATATAGTTTTATTTGTAGATGTCTGTTATAGGATCCATATGGCAGGACTCGATGCTGCAACAACTCCCATGGAATTTTGTCATGGAATTTTGTCATGGAACCCACCTAGGAATATTAGAGCAATTCATTCAAGACTCATCATTCAGCCAGATGAAATCTTTTGTTAGCAGAAGGATTCCAACTTATTTGTCAACTATAAAATTCAGAATTCAGCACAGAAAAAGCCTTCATCATTCTAAGATACAGTTAAACCCAATTTGTCTTAGTTTTCACTCCTGATGACCTGATCATCCTATTCTTCAGCCACAAACAAAGCCTTGCTAAGCAATGAGAGACCTCTGATGTAATCAGTGAGTCTTGGATCAGATCTTGATGGCCAAATTCTGCTTTTTTAATCCCCAGAATTAATAGCTTCTACTCCATGGGGAACTCCCCCAAAAATGTGGTGTTACTGCAAGGAAAGGTATCAGAAACTCAGAGAATAACTCCATAATAATCTCCTAGCAAAGAAAGTTTGAAAACTCATTACAAAAGTAGGAGGATTTGTAAAGCAACACTGAAAATCTGATCATGGTTCTGGCCCAACCATCCATATCTGAATGTCAGATACTCCAGAGTTTGCAGATAGAGATATAAACTAAATAGTGTATGGACCACCACAAGGATAGGGGCTATTTTCTAAACAATCACTAAAATCATGCTCAGAGGCAATAAGCAATTGCCAGAGCTGGAACTCGTGAGAGAAGTTAAGTAAAGGCAAAATCCAAGGTATTTTAGCCTAATATTGCATTCAAATTCTGACATACAAGGATAGGAACTCGTGTGAAATGTGGACCTGGATTTCAATTTTAAACTTGTTGCCATTAAAGTGCAGGGTATGTTTAGGTCACACAGCTCAATTCAGGTTTAGATCTCTACAGGATATCGGGTTTTTTAAAGATACTTTTCATTTTCAGATGTGACAGTTAAAAAATCCTGGGTACAATAAACCATTTGACGTGGAGGAAAAAAAAAACTGAGCTATAAACTGAAACCAAAGTAGCTCAACTTGGGAGTGTCCCAGCTGCAGAAAACTCTTAATTTTAAAACATTTTGATTGATCCCCAATCTCTTCGAATTACACTGCAGTGAGGGCTGTGCACCCTTCTGAAATCAGGCTATGCCTCAATTACTTCATCTGCGGATAAATTTCATTGTTATTTGAAACATGTGCAAAAGGCAGATACCAGTATAGCCTAAAATTGATTAAATATCTACCTCATTAAAGTACAAACCCCAAAGTATAAGAGGCCCTGCTAGGAGGGTTCACTTTGCATTAAGAATGCTAAACCTTGCCAGGCAAATACCATTCTGGATCAAGCCAGTTTAGCTGGACAACATCTGTATTTTAGCAGCTGGACACTTAGAGCACCACCACCCTCATTAGGGTTTTCACCGAGTTGCTACTGACAGTAAACACAAACTGACTCACCTGGTTCACTTGGATTATGCAAAGGAGAAAGGTAAACAGGATCCCTCCTCAGGTAAAACCTTGGAGTGAAAAGCTTCATCCCACGAGCCGAACTTTTTGAGCACCAAATTTGGATCAGGGTATTTCAGAACGTTTTATGAATTCAAAAGTGACTCGAGGAAACGTGAAACCTGACAGGCTATTAGTCCATTCTGGGGGACTATTACCTTCCAGACAATTATTTCCAACATATAATTCTGAGGTTTGGAAAAACTTTGTGCCACTTCCCGTGAGGATTCACAGTCTGTTGGCCAAATGTGTCTCTGCCTTGTGATACAACTCACCCAGTAAAGCTGTGCTTGCTGCCCTGGACACAACACACCACTGAGCATTTACAGACAGCAGGAAAAATTCATACCTTTGTTCTGAGACACTGTTAAAAAAAAAAAGAGGAATAATTAGTTTTAAATGATTAAAAAAACTTAGACAAACACAAAACTGTCAGGAAAAATGTAAGTATAGTCAGTCTCACTTTGACAAGGAAGCAAACTAGGTGAGTAGTATTGAGACACTCTGGCTGGATTGAACCATTTTCCTGTCCTATTCCTGCAAGATTTGGGGTGCTGAAATAGGAGAAATGGCATTTCTTGGGGTATCTCCATTTTCTATGCAGGAAAGTCTCTAAGCAACCCAACATACTCTTGGAAAAAACAAAGTTGGGAATGTGTGTGGTATCAGTCTGAACAGGGTGTTCCCAGTTGCCACCTTCTTTTCAGAGGGATAATTGGAAAGATGCACACAACAAACCAGAGGAACTGCTCCAGAGGTGGTGGCCTACACTTCACTGATCTTCACATCTGGCATCATGCACCTCATGGAATGCAAGTTCAGGAACCCCACAAGGAAAACAGGAGTTGTGATCTTGGGTTTCCACCACCCAAACAACTCTGGAAGCCAACAGTCCAAGCTTTACGCATTTCTTCCTGCAAAGCAGGAGCAGGTTGCAAACTGGTTTGATCTGTTGAGTGGGCAGTATGTACACTGTGATCAAGAACCTCTCCAGGTCTCTCTCAGCCCTATTTTGCTGCTACAATCCTGGGAGAAGCAGTTCAGCTCCACGTTGCTGCTGCTCAAAGCCACGTGCACAAGGTGTAGCCCAGCCCTGTATTTAAGCGAGGAATTTGAACAGGATGAGTTACAGAGTTGTATCAGGTTTAAATCAATCCCTTTTCAGCAGAGCACTTATGTATGTGATTACCTTTAAAGCTGCATGTTCCTCATTAAGTTGGTGGGCTTAAGTACAGCCTTAATGATATAAGAATGATCAGAATATGCTTAACTATTTTACAGATGGCAGCTCTGAGCCAGGACCCTCATTAGTGCTCCCGCTCTGCTGACAGAGGGACTGGTCCCTTTTACTACAAGGGAAATGGGATGTGGTCTTTCATATTATTTCAAGCATTAAATCCAAATGCAGTTTCCAGAAGAAAGCCACTCAAATCCACATGGACATCCCAGCTATATCACTCTACATCCCACCCTCTGAGCTCTGCAGGGAAATGTCTTCTGAGTGTGGAAGTGACTGTCCCCATCCCTGCAGGACAAGATGTGAAACTTGCCTTCTTGGAGGATCGTTTGTAAACTTGGCACAAGGTTTGTTTTCAAAAATGCTGCTGTGAACAATTTGTCACTGACTCTAAGTCTGACAAACAAGCCCCGTCTGGCTCATCTGGATAAAGATTTGGAAACTTTCACTGGAGCTAATCATGGAATACAGGCTTTGAAGGCTTTGCTTTTACTTATGACATCCAGAAATGGTGTTAAACTAACATTGGCAATGCACTGCCAAGAATTCAAAGGTTAGGAAATGCCACAAACTTCATCCAGCACTTTTCTGAGTGAACTCCATGATCCAGGTGTCCATTATGTGATCCCACACAATTTTTTCCTACCAATCCACCACCTCATTCGTTGTGAGGTGAAGGATGGCTTGAGGAAAGAATTAGGATTGTCTAGGAGAGGGTTTCTGTAGGGACCTTGCTCATTCCCAAAACAACCAGTCATCCAATACTTCTTTCAATTCTTCCCTTCAACACATAGTTACAAGTTTTGTCCTTTAAACTCCATATTTGATACAGAATTATCCATGTCCTCACAGCCACTCCTATGGTCCTATTGGAATAGTATCCAAGTGTATCACATCAGGTGAAATGTTTGTCTTCACAAGAGATGTGAGAGCAGAATTTGTAGCTTCCACTCCCATCTGCTACCACTCCTTCCTACTTCCCTCTCATTTTCTCCACTGGAATTCCCTCAGGTACTTCTTCCTATTATTTGTCCTGCCTAGATCCCTCAGAGACAGCACTAGCAGCAAAGGAAAAGAATTATGAGAGGAAAACTTCAGAGAATGCAGCTGCCAAACTCTAACAAGCCTTTACTAAACATCTGTGAACTAAAATCTTTTGAGAGCCACACACATTGGCCAGATCTGAGAAGATTTTTATAGGGATGCCAAGACATCTCCATTTGATATCAGAACAACTGCCACACCAGATTTCAAGTGTTTGTCCAAACCTTTGATTTGCTGGTGGGTTGTTTCTTTGATTTAAACACTGAGTTTTTTACTAATGCATTTTGAGTAGAGTGAGTGGAGTGTTGCTAATTAAAAACAGTTGAAAAGTTGGAAGAGAAATCAGTGTAAAATGTATTTAAAGCATTTGGGTTCTTCTGGGGTTACCAACTGAGATGTAAAATAAAAATTTGGGAATAAGGTTTCTTGAATTTAAGAGTAAAGATTATGGAGTAGTAGTCAGCTGGGATTTAATTCCAGTCAGATAGGAAGCTTCCCAGAGGAAATCTCATGACAGTGTTTTTTGTATCCTCTTCCAGCTATTTGAGTGCCTAATTCTTCCCTCACAACCAAATTTACAGCCAAAAAATACTGAATAGCAAGGAAAATATTAGAGTTTATCTAATAAGCTAAAGCTTGTTAAAGTTACTGGCAAAATGGTTAGTGCTTTTCTCCTTCCTAAAAATGTCATTTTCAGGAAATGAAAGGTAGACATTTCTGACAAATTTTCAGTAGAAAATAATGAATTTCAATTAAAAAAACTATAAAGAATTATTTTCTGCATAAAATGTCTTTTGGGATTTAGTAAAAAATTTCCACGAAAGTAGATATTTTCTATATACAAAACAAAAAGTCTACATGTTTTATCAAAAAATAATCAACAGCAAATTCATGACCAGGGATACTCTTTGATGCACCTTTTTATTTTACTATTATTATTATTGTTTTTCTGAGTAAATCCTCGTGGGCCACAAAAAACAGCACCTTTGTGATTGTTTTCACAGAAACAGGGAGCAATCCTAGAGGGCAGCCAGTGGGCCAGGAAGACGTAGGAATGATGCTGTAATTCCTTAAGGCTCTGTGACTTCAGTAGGGATTTCTTTCCACTGGCTTCCAAAGGCTCTTCTTAATTACGACTCCTCCACCCAAGACGTGTCCATGTGAAGGCTTAATCCTTTAGGACAGATGCATGCAAAGGAAAATAGGATACAAAGTACCTCCTTCCCTTTTAAATTGACTGAAATCCAGTGACTTTGGGTTTAGTTTGCAAGTCGGCCCAAATAAGCACCAGATTCCTTCCTCTCCTCCATATTCACTGCCCTTGCCAGGAGCAGGGTCCTGCACCCCGGCCCTGGGTGGGGCAGGGATTTCCATGCAGGGCCCCAGCAGTGAGCTGTGGAAAACAGCCTGAGCAGCAGGAACAGCATCTGGGATCTTGGCTTGCTCCACCCCCGGCTGTGCTGACAGGGCTGGAGTTGCCCCTCACACTGTCACAGTCAGGCTGCTCATGCCACGTCCCTCCCCTTGTCCCCTCCATGACATTTTATTTGTTTGACTCATATTTAGTGCTCCACACATCCATCCCTATGCATTGAGGGCCCATATCCTCTCTCTTCATGCTTCACAGCAAGGTCAGCCAAACATCCACACTGAAGAGCCTCCTGGGCATCCCTATATGGAATTCCTTGGGAGGGTCCTGGTGCTCATCCAAAACCCAACCCAACAAAGCAACGGGCTTTTCCCCACACCTTCCTATCAGAGGACCTTCACTCCAGCCCAGTGTCACTGCCACCTCATCAAGCAGACACGGAGGTGCCGAGAAAAGTGGGGTCCCACCCAAGAACTCCAGCTTGTCACCACTTCTCACATGAGAGCCAGTGACATTTCCTATTATTCCCACAGATCTCCAGGGTGTGAATCTGGGATAGGGGCTGCAAGCTGAGACTGCACTGATAAAGTGTATTTCTAACTCTTTTAAACACTCAACACGCTAAATACATAAAACATGTTGTTTATGAAGCTCTTCCTGTGTGGACAGACCCGCTCTAGAGAATCAGTCCATTTCATTTATGTCACATGAATGAAAATCAGCACTGGATGACAATCTGCTGTGGACCAATTTACGGTGATTTATTGAAGCACAAGACACTACTTTCTAAACATATTTGGTATAACCCACCTGAGAGTCAACCATCTGGTTAAATAGGATTTTTCTAATAGATTTCAAAATGCTGCTGTATTTGGCCTGCAGATATTCATGCTAAAAAGCTCAGCAATAAGGCAAAAAGTGCAATTACACAAAGACACAAAGAATTCCTGATTGAAATCTGCATCGTGTCCTCAGCTGCTGCAAACTGGCATGAAGCACCTTCCATGGAGCAGGAATCTGGTGAGCTATGGAAACACAAATGGCTGTAATTCCACAGCATCTGAAAGCCTTTTTCTAGAAGGACTGGGGCAATCAGACTTCACTAGATTGAAATGAGTATCTTACAGGCACGATGCTGCAAGATAAAAAGTACTGGCTGTTTTCCAACAAGGAACTTGAGCACGTGCTTATCTTTAGGCTTATTTGCAGTCACACTGAAGTCCCAGCTCCGTGCCTGAAATTAAACATTAGCTCAAGGATTTGGCTGGGTCGGGGCCAATGCAATTTTAAAAGTGCCAATTCCAAAAGCTGGGATTATTTTGGGAACAGTTCCTCAGGTGCACAAGGTCTGAGCTCAGCTGACAGTCACAGTTATCTCTCTGCTTTCCAGCAACCTCAGGCCTGACAGTCTCTCATTTAACCACAGTAAATGTTTTCAAGTTACTAAGTTAAGACCATTAATAAAGATTAGCAAGAGATTTTAAAATAAACTTAAACAATGCCTTGCAAAATGTAGCATATGTATACCTTCAGCCCAGTCATCCAAAATAAAGATAGAGCAACATCTAAAAATCTGACAGAAAGCTTTAAATTAGCTGTTTTGGCAATAACTGAGAATTTTGCAGCATTACCCTGCAACTTCAGCTATTAAAGTAAGTTGAGGAGACAGGAAGTAGAGTTGGAAATCAGAAAGAATAAGAGCTGCAAAATTAAGCTGTTCTCTTTCACATGTGAAATTCCGTATAAAATACTTCCCTATAAATAGTTGTCAATAAACACAACTGCTGCAAATGTATTTGGTAAATGTTGAGGTCAAAGGCCTCAACTGTTTATTGCCTTGTAAACTCAAAGGCAAGTAAATTTATTGCCTGAACGAGTTTCAGAGTATTGGCCATCATAAAAACTCTGCAGCCAAGGTACAAACCAGCCCATGGGCTGCATCACGACTGTTCCACACACAGCTCAGGGGCCACCACGTTCATAATTCAAAGGACCAGAAATATATAGAAATCTATAGTTGCCATGCTGGGTATGCACTGCCCTTCACAGCTGGGAGAATGGATCTCAAAATTTAGGTGATCTAGGTCTTGCAAACAGAAGATTATTATCTCAAAATACCTCTTCTCCCTGATTTTAAAAAGGTTGAGTTGGTTGTATAGCTTTCTATAAACTCAGTAGAATCATGGTCAGTGTATAGTGACAAATCCTATCCTTAGATCCATTATTCATTACTATACTTCCAGGATTAATGTGTTGAGAACCTTGTTATCTTCCAGCTCCAAGACTCAAAAGGGCCAGTTTAGGAAACAAAATGTGAGTATAAATATAAATAGGTTGTCTTGATCAGGGTTCTATTTAGAGAATATTATGTTTCTGTCCTCTAAAATTACAGCTCTAGAACTGAATGTTCTCAACGTCCTTCCTCTTATATTCCTTTGTCAAGTACTGCATGACTATTAATTAATATAAATTAGGAGAGAACAGGTATGAATCTGCACAAACTGGATCAAGAGAAAATTCTAGGCTCAAGCTAATACAGCATTTGGTCTAAAATACTACACTTAGTAATCTAGCCTGTAAACTCCCTGAGGAATTTCTCTCTGATGTTTTTCTCCCTGGACCAAAGTCCTAGTAACTTTGGGGTAATTCCAATTTTTAATCCCCTTCAGTTGTGTGGTCACAAAGGAACTGTCCATCTGCCCAAACTTTGCTTTCCAATTTCACTGGAACTGCATCCTGCCTTTGCTCTGGGAGCCCATCCATGAGTAGCCGGTGAGATCTGCAGATAAAGCTTTGCAAATTGTTATCTGAGAAAGGAACTGGGAGGATGAAGCACCTGAGAGCATCTGCCAGTCAGCAGCCTCACTCTGCACACTGCAGCTGAGCACACACACGTGTAGAGAGGCACAAGTCAGCACATGCACACAGACAGTGCCCCAAAAACAACAGCCACACTTTAGAAATCTACTTCCACAGATGTGCAAGCTCAAATAAATCAGAGCTCTAAATACAAAACACTCAGGAACATGTACAGGTACATCTCATTTCCTAGAGAACTATGGCACAACTATTGCGTGTAGATTTTTGGTTTTATTCCAGACAGATCTGTTTTCCAATATTGTTCTCATCAAAGAAAACTCTCCCAACTTTCCTCCAGCCATTCCTCTGAAATGTTACAGGATAAAAACACTGCTCCATCTGAGAAATCTACCCCAGCAAACTCCATGTGCTGTACAATCAAAGGCACAAACACCTTGTCAAAGTCAACAAACCATTTAAAGCATTTAAACTGACAGGTACCGTGCAAGGTACTGTCATGCTGAGCCTCCTGTTTCTACCTGTAGCTTTTATAAACACAAAATTAATCCAAACCACACACAGCACATGACAAGTGTAACACCACAACATGGCAAAGCAGAAAATTCAACACTTTTTTCCATGTTCCCACAACAGTTTTATCTTGTGAAGCTGATAACAAATTCAGAACACTTCTGACTGAAGCCTTCATTGGAACAAGTCTTTCCACCTCTAAGAAATTCAGCAGAAACTCTGCTCCTTTTCAACCAGAACTACTTAACACCCCCATTGCTGGGGATTTATCACTTATAGGCACCAATTTCTTGGGGAAAAGGCTAAGAAAGCAACACCTTCCTCTTTAGTCAGTGTTATCTAGCAGAGGTATTATGTAGCACAGAGCATACTCACAGTAGTAGTTCCACTGACCAATGAGTAGAACAGATAAAGTGAAGGAGAAACAGACTCCAAATTACCACAGGAAGAAAATAAGCCATACAATAAAAACACAGCAATATTAAATATAGAACATTTCTGTCCTGTAAGTCTGTTTAGCAGAGTTAATGGGATAACAAAGAAGTGATATTGCATTCTCCCACCACACTTTCACTCAAACAATGCAGCCATGAACTTTTCCTGGCATAACATGGGATATGAACAGGGTACTGTTGCTTAATCATTCCCCATGATGTTTATAGGATGGAAATAAGATCTTAATATAACTAGAGGGGCCACAGGAGGGACCCTTTAAAGGCTGCACTGCCATGTGTGTCAATACCAAGGGCTCAGCAACATCTGGCCCAATTAATTTTTTAGCTGTTTACTAAGTGGAGACCAGGTGTTATTTCCTCTTTGAGATGGCAAATGCCTTTCACTGACACTGGTGCATCTCCCTCCTGCCAAAGGGGCACAAGGGAGACACCAGGAAAACCAGCTAAGCAGCTGTGGGAGAAACTGGGGCTGGGATTTGCCTGTGGCATCAATTCAGAGCACCTTGGAACAGAGGCTGTGCCTGATTGTGCTCTTAGACTGACAGAGGTTGAGGTGGGGCAAGGATTCTCAGGGGTTCTGGAATACAAATGTAGGAGAAGTTGGCAAATTCCAAAATCCCTACCTTCCTTTGAACAAAGGAAATGTACCACTTTAGCTTTATAATTTCCAAAATTTCTTCCAGGACAAGGTACAGCTTTTAAGGAACTCTATCCAGCAATCCTTTTCAGAAAGACAGTTTTTAAAAACAATCACCTGTTGCTACACTGCTTTGGGGAAACCTTTTGACCAGTTGGACTCAGTTTGTCTTTCAAAACTCAGCTAAACATCAGCAAAGCTGCTCATGAATAATTTTTCAGAAGAAGCCTTTTTTTCACATCCATGTTTGGCAGAAAGCAGAAACAATTTGAGGCTGTTTGAGAAAAATCAAACTTGCCTCAGATGATCTATATCCCCAAACAAGTTCAGAGCACAGCTGCAGATAGGTTCTGTAGATATGAGCTTTGTGCACTCACACAAACATCAAACCACATTAATGGCCACAGGAACATGCCAGAAAAGTTCATTTGAAAATCATTATGTATTCATTTCTACAAGTAACACCTCGTGGCCCCTGCTGTGATTGTGGTTGTGCTGCAGTTACTTCCTTTTATGTCACAAATGTTTTTTTGGAAGCTTGGCATGAGAAACACACTAATATTTTTGCTAAGAGAAATTTCAGGTTCTGCAGCAGGTCCTTGAGAACAGCAGTGCAATGCAAGTATTCAGATTTTTATCATTTGTAACCTGATTTCAGCTTTGCCTTGCATCAGAATAAAATCCTTCAAAGCTAATTTCAGTCCAGTCCCATGAGAGCGTTTGTCCATATCATGGAAAGCGGGATTTTATTTAACACAATTGCACACACATGGTGCTGCAGTCAGATCCCCAACTGGAATAGCAGAGCTAAGACAGGTCAGGATGAAGGTGCACTGGTGGGGCTTGGCAGGGAACCTGCTTTTAGTGCTTTGGCTCTAGCTGAGAACATCAGTTTCTCGTTGCCGAGTTCTGAAAACAAAATTCTTTCCAAAGAAAAAAAGAAAAGAAATAAATCCCTTCACAAATTCTACTTTGGGCAATTGTGTATCGGTGTCATAACTTAAAATCAACAAAGCATACAAAGGAGGTGAATCAAAGTTAAACACATCTGTGGACATGACATTCTTTGATTCTGTTTCTTACACCCACTTTTGAAAACAGGCTTCTGATGCATCAGGCTCAGCTGGCAGAGGCATTTTATTCGAGTTCTCCCAGCCAGTGCTCCTCCACAGGTATTAAATCCCTCTGGGGAATGCAGGCACAGAGGTAATAAACATATTCGTTTCATTACAACTTCTTAAAAAATGTAAAAATTCTAAAAAACCAACTGTAAGCTGACCTGCAGCCAAAGTACACATTAATTATACAGCTTAAGTCAGGCGGATGCTCAAGGAAAAGAGATATAATGTTACACCCAGCTGGATACTTTGTAGTTAGCACAAATGTAATATAAAGCGTACCAGAGTTTGTCAAGTGTCTGTCTGGATTTTCAGTTTTCATTAGTACCATAATTAAAACCACATTTTCAGCTATATTACCTATAACAAGAAAGGAATGAGAAATGAGGTTGTCAAGGTCAGTCTCTTTCTGCTCTTTATCCTGAGTATCTGCAGGCCACAAGCTGTTGAATTTGGTGTAAACCAGAGTAATAGGATGGAATGTCACGTTACAACCAAACCTTTGTGGTTGAGAAGACAAACTGATGAGGTCACTTCCTTCTAATCACCAGCAGAGCGTGTTTATCAACAGCCACATAAGTCAGGGGGACAGGGAGGCAGCTGACAGACACACTGACAGATCTGTGGAAACACAAACACCACGGGCTGATGCACAGAACCCTCTGCACTTGATCGTGTGCTGCCACAGTCCTGCCCGGCCACAAGTGACACCCAAATGCTTTCATGCCCTTTCTGTGGATTGTCACACAGGGCAAAGATTTGGAAAATGCAAACAATGCATGAATCGGACAAGAATAATCTCAGAAGATTTAGACCCAGATTTGTGTTTTTAGTGCTTTCACAGAGTTCACAATTTTGTTTAAAACCTCTAAGGCAAAGTGACCAGGTAGCAGAGAGCAGAATTCCCCAGAGAGTAACATATTGTTCCAATCATTACAGTGGATGCCTTAATTAGAGATTGATGAAGCTGTGCTGCCTTTCACCACTAAACGCAGCAGAGCTCGACATCCTACAAAGGATCTGACCCACAAATTCCAGTTCCACACATGGCATTTTTTGCATATTCAAGTGCAAATAAATATTTGAGGCAACCAAGGCACAGTGAATGTAAATGGGATTCCCTGGATGTGGTCTAGAAGGTAAATATGGGTTTGCTTTTCATGAAACCCAGAAAAAAATAAGAAAACCCAAAGCAGCTGATCAGTCACATTAAATATAAGAGACAGTTTATTTGTGATACTAAAAAGGGACTTCAGCTTCATTACAAAAAATTAAAAAAACAAACTAAGTACTATGAGGGAGATGAGTGAACTATTATGACACTGAAAGACTCAAAAACGATATCCCAAGAGATAACATTCTGAGGATAAAGTGAAAGAGCTCATATAAAATACAAAAGGTGTGTTGTAAAGAAGGATCAGAAGGGCAGACTTTGAGCTTCATCCAGTCATAAATCAAAAGCTTGTTCTCCATCATTCTTGTCGATGAGGTCAGCTTTGATTCCCAAGCTACAATTCCCAAAGGATGGAGGGATTTCTATTGGCAAGTCCGTGTCTTTCTTCCCCCAGGCTGGCTCTGCCAGCCCTGCTGTCACCATGGACTGTCATTATCTCAATCTCTCCACTGCCCAGGACTGTTCCATCCTGGAGCCATAGGGAACCATCCCAGGGCTGGGAGAGGAAAACCCACTAGGAAGACTGAGGGCATTTGCAACAGATTAATTGACAAAGAAGTTTATCAAGCCAGGCCATCTGCAATAGTTCAGCCATTCTCCTTCACAGGGGCCAAATGCTTTAGCACAGCAGGCTCCAGGTGCTGTGTCAGGGATACAAACTGTTATGCAAAATAAATGTGTTAAAAACACACTTTAACAACTCTGCCACCAAAAAATACAATAGTTCTCTACCCAGACATGCCCTTCATATTTTTCTGTCTGATTAATTCAAGCATTAATCTTCCAGCTGTTGCTCAGGCAGACTGTCTATACACACAGGAATAGTCTGTGTAAGCAGAACTACCCACCTGAGTATTTGAGCCTGGCTTAGCACCTCAAATTTTCAGTCAGGCATCTCCATGTGCACAGATAAAGGGCAGACACTTCCCCTACAGAAATACACAGAAAATACATCTAGATTGTTGGTTCCCTAATTGTCATGTAACCTAAAAAACCAATTAGTTACAATTCTTATTCTAAGTCAAAAAAGAATGTTAATTTCAAAACGCTTCTTGAGTATTACTCAACACAGCAGACTTTTACAGTGCTCTTGCACAGTGGATTCTGTTAGTGGCTCCATTAGTATCAAAATGGTTTTACTTCAGTAATTCTCACTTAATACAGAGCAACGTTGCTGTGTGGCACAAAACCTGATAGTTACTGCGAGTATCTTTGACAAAGATAACATTTACACAGAACAATACAGACACCCGATCCCATATGTTTCTAGAGATAAAACCCTTCATTCTTTTGACAACAACTCGTAAGGAAAAGGCACCGACGGTGGTAGAGCCCAAATTTTTAATACAAGATCGCCCTCTACTGCTCAAAAGAGAGGAAAACTAGTGAGGATCACAGAAACAACAATTTGGGTTGGAAGGGACCTTAGAGCCCATTTCATTCCACCCCCTGCCATGGGCAGGGACACCTTCCACTATCCCAGGTTGCTCCAACCTGGCCTTGGACACTTCCAGGGATCCAGGGGCAGCCACAGCTTCTCTGGGCAACCTGTGCCAGGGCCTCCCCACCCTCACAGCCAGGAATTCCTTCCCAATATCCCATCTAGCCCTGCCCTCTGGCATTGGGAAAGCATTCCCTCTTGTCCTGCCACTCCAGGCCCTCGTTAAAAGTCCCTCCCTATCTTTTTTGTAGGTTCCCTTCAGGTACTGGAATTATTATTACTTGTATTCTAGTAGGACTCATATAGTCAAGTTATAATCAAACTACACTGTGCTCAAAACTAGGTTATAAACATTCTTAGGGGTTTTTTTTTCTGTTCAACAGGCAATTTTAGCCTGAATTACAACAGGAATCATACAGTAGGGAAAATCTTTTAAATTAAATTTAACTAACTTAGATTCATTTAATTAAAACAGATTCTTCAAGGTAATGAACAGGTCACTGCAGAAAAAATAAGTCATGGAAACAATACAAAAAGTACCATTACAGAGACTCTCTTTACAACATTAGGTCTGACTTTTGTGTATTGAACGTGGACAGGAAAAAATAATAATATATATATATATAAAGAGAACTGATAAAAGAAGGGCAGACAAGAAACAAGCACCATCTTGCATCAGCTTCACAGGATGGCAAAATTCCCAACTCCAAAGAGCACTAGACCTTCTTTGTAGCTGTAAAAGGCTTCACATTTCTATCCCAAATAAACAGGGATTTATTGAAGACTGCAAGCCAGAGTATCCAGATATTAGTCCCAATAAACAGCAGGGCTGCACCCTGCCTAGAAATGTAGTTCATCTCCACTAACAGTTGCCAGTCACCAGTATAAACTGGTCAATAAAAAGCATTTTATTTACATACAACACTGTTTTTCATCACCATTGTGAGGGCCAACAGTCAGTTCTGGTTTTAATTCAACAGACAAGCAGGATTTATAGGGCTAGACAGAGCTTTCCTCCCTCTGTCTGTCTTGCATCTCCAACTCCATGGTGCTGTTCTGGCAAAACAATCCATAAACCCAAGTCTGTAACTGCCACCAATGTATTTGGGAAGAATATAAAGTTTCCTTGACTTGGAGTAGGAGGGTAGTTGCTTGTTATTCTGAAATAAAAAACCTCCCCACCACTGGCTCAGAGCAATCAGCACTCACAAAGATTCCTCTCTGGGTTTTTGGCACAGTTTTACAACAAATCCCAAACAAAAACTGGAGTGTGTCTGAAGAACTAACGATGTGGAAAATCTATAGAATGTCCCAAAATTGTGTTTGTAATTCTAACGTTCCCTTTTGTGTGTCAAGTCACAGGTGTTTCTCCAAACATCACACAATTTTCTCTCACACAACAAGAATTTTCCATTCATATCCTCATTGTGAGGTGCAATGGAAAGCTTAAAATCTAGTGGTTCTGTTTTCTACAGACATACATTTGGAAGTGAAGGAAAAAAAAGAAGATGCTTGAAAATTTTGAACCTGTGCTCCATCTATTATTTATTCCCTCCACAAACAACCATCTGGAAAAGTGAAGTGATTCCCTCTGGGATCTTCTGGTGATATCACTGGAAATGCTCTCAAATAGAATACCACATAAATTAATTAGTTTTACTAGAACTTCCAGAAACTGAGATATGAACTGAGAGGTGACAAACAAGGCTTTGGCATTACAGGTTTGGAGTAATCAGTTACCAATGTTCTCAAAATTATTTTGATGGTTTGGACATGTCAGATCTGATTTTGGCCCCTTGCAGGAAAAGAGGAGAACTATAAAGCTTGTTTTTTGAGGTTTGTCTTTCCCTAAGATGGTACACCACCAATTTCCTTCACTCCTTGTTTCACACTTACCACACAAATTCTTATTGCTTTCAACATTCACAGTAAGAATTTGGTTTTTATATGAAGACTTGCCCTATTCCAACTTTTGTCAATCACCTCTGCTCTTCCTGCCACACATGGCTCCAGGTTTTTTGGACCCTTCCATCAGACATTCATAAACAGCAGTTTGTGGCCCAACTAATTCTCTCAAAGACCAGTTAAAATTCTGGTTAAATCTTACCTTTCACCTATGAAATAAATCTTCCAAACTACATATTCCAGCCCATGCCTGTGACTACTTTTTTCTCACTTTGCATAGACATGCAACCTATAAACTGACAACAGCTTCTGAAAGGTAAAGCCTTGATGGTGATGCTTTCCTTTTTATGTGCCAAAAAGGCACTTTTTGGCAGAAACTAACTCCTGTTAGTTCTTCTTATAAAATACTCCACAAACAAGCTTTTGACATGCTGAGCAAAAGCTCAATTTAAGAACTAAAGAGACAACCCTCACAGGTAATCAGCTAATAAACATCATATTAGGCACTTAATGCTGCAAGATGCCAAGGGTAATAAGGAAACTCACAGAATTTCCTCGAGTTAGGTTGGAAAAGAAGAAGCCCAAATCCATTTTCCTACATTTACTTAATATTTCACACTTACAGACCATGCCTATTTATTTCTGCCACTATTTTAGACTCCATGTAACATCATTCTGATTTATACCACATGAAGGCACCCAGACTCCAGAGAATTCCTTTGATCTTTTCAAAGGCCAACCAGCAGCATCACCATTGCTGATGGTTTTTAATTTCTATATCAGTCCCACACTGCTGCTTCCATAAGGGTGTAATCCCCAGACTTCAAGTCTGCAATACCTTTCTCCTGAAGAGGCAAAACCAATCACAAGGGAAAAAAAAAACAGCAAATTTCACATCTTTATCAAAGAGCACAGGTGGTGCACATAGTCCATAGGGGTACCAGAGGTAAAAAGTAAACAACATACCTGTTCCTTTGTGCTGTGGCTGCTGGAGTTACTAAAATCATGTTTGCATCTACAGTGACTGCCTGTCCTCATGTTGCCTCAATCCTTAGGATGTGTTTCTTCCCATTGCTCATCTTAGTCTGCAACATCTGGATTGTTTTAATTCTCCATTATGCTCAGTAATGCAGTTTTTGTACCTCTGCTATCATATTCTGGTTTTCAATAAAGTGGTCTTCTCCTTGATCCTCTCATCATGTGTTTCTTCAATCCCTGAGCCCATCCTAAATCCTGCCATTGCAAGCAATTTGTTCTGACAATCCTTCTCAGGCAGGTTTCATTAAAACCTCCAGCTGTGGAAGTAAAGTTACTAATGTAGAACTAAAATCAAAAATCTCCACACCTGGAGATCTTGCACTGGCTTTACTGGGAATCCCACCAAACTGGAACCACTTGTGCCATTCCTTCGACTTCAAACAGCATCTTTGGAAGTGTCCATGACATCATCCTCTAGATGGATGCCAAAAATCACTGCTCGTGCCTGGATCCTCCTCAATTTAGTTTACATATGTTTAAACACAGACTGTAGAAATGCCTTAATAGAATTTCAAAAGACGAAATCCTACATTGTCAGCTTGGGCATTTCTTGCTAATAACTAATGGCCAGAGTTACTGACTGAATAAACCAGAAATGCTGCAAAAAGAGATCCATTCCAATGCCCTAATACAAGCACCACCTCAGCTCTTACAAACGAGGCAGCCAAAAATCTTTTTTTCCTCCTGGAACCACTTTTCACATCAGTTAAATTCAGATAAAAACTCCATGCAATAGCCCCAAAATCTGTTTGCACAGAACAGTAGAAGATAGGACCATAACAAGAACATTTGACATTAAGTTCATGGTTCAAAATAGCAGAAATTGCATGTTTTAAAAAGCCCCATGTTCTCTAAACACAAAACTATCACCCAAAGCCTGTGCAGGGCACCTACTCAGGCACATCCCTGCTCTTGACTGTGCTATGAGTGAAGGCGCACATGCATCTCCACGTTTTATCATGGAATCTCAGAACGGTTCATACTGGGACCCCAAAGCCCATCTCATTCCAAACTCCTGCCATGGGCAGGGACACCTTCCACTATCCCAGGTTGCTCCAAGCCCCATCCAACCTGGCCTGGAACACTTCCAGGAATGGAGCAGCCACAGCTTCTCTGGGCATCCTGTGCCAGGGCCTCCCCACCCTCACAGCCAGAAATTTCTTTCCAATATCCCATCTAACACTCCCTGCTACCAGAGGGGGAGCCATTCTCCCTTGTTCTGCCACCTGTTACCCTTATAAAACCCAGCCACAGCCGTCCTAGCTATCAAAAATTGAATACGGTGTACCCACACGTCCAAAAGGAATTTAAAATGGAATAGGGGAAGGGGGACCCGCCCGCGCCCCCTCAGAGCCCTCACAGAACCCCGCCCCCCCCGCAGCTCGAGACCGTCCCTTCCCGCCAAGCGGCCGCAGCCAATCAGCGCAGAGATCGCCACAGCGGGCCGGTCTGTTTGTTCGTAAAGCCCGCCCCTCCTCGTCATTGACCAATCAAAACGCCTCTCTCATGAAGATGTGGGGAAGGCCCGTTCGGCTTTCCACGCACCCTGTGAGTCGCAGCTCTCTATTGGGCGAGGGAGGTGTGGGCGGGGCCAATTCGAACGGGCGGCGGCGGGGAGCGGCGCCATGGTGAAACCGGTGAGGGGCCGGGATCGGGGTCGGGACTGGGAACAGGGACAGGGACCCCGGGCCTGTCGCCGCTGTGGCAGGCGGGACCCCGCCCCAGGTGAGCCCCTCGCTCTCCCCGCAGCCCGGCGCGGTGCCCGCTGATGGCTTCGCCTCCTCAGACGACGAGGCCGCCGAGGAGGACCCGAGCCCGCTCCACATCTCCTGGTGAGGCGACACCCGCGGGGTCTTTCCCTCAGGATATTGCATTAAATCCCTCTCCCGACAAACAGCACGTTGTTTATTTTCCCGAAGGAAGCCCGAGCGGGTCTTTGGTGACCTGCCAGGCTGGGGGTGGTCCCGTGATGCCCCTGAACCGGGAATAAACTGCTGGGGAACTGACAGTGGATGTGGTTGGGACTGAAAGCGGCCTCTGGAGACTACCCAGTCCAACCCCCTGCTCAGGCAGGCTCTTCCAGAGCAGGATGCACGGGATCCAGGGGGGTTTGGGGCATCTCCAGAGAAGGAGACTCTACAGCCTCTCTGAGCAGCCGGTTCCAGGGGTCTGTTCTTCCCTGTGAGGGTGGGGAGGCCCTGGCACAGGTTTCCCAGAGAAGCTGTGGCTGCCCCATCCCTGGAAGTGTTCCAGTTCCAGGTTGGACGTGGCTTGGAGCAACCTGGGATAGTGGAAGGTGTCCCTGCCCATGGCAGGGGGTGGAATGAGATGAGCTCCAAGGTCCCTTCCAAAGCAAACCGTTCTAGGATTCTGTCACCCTCAAAGCAAAGTTTTCCATCATATTCAGATGGATATTCCTGTATTTTAGTTTGTGCCCGTTGCCCCTTATCCTGCCATTGTGCAGCACTGGAAGGGCCCTGGCCCCATCCTCTTGACACCTACCTTTAAAATATTTATATATTTAAATAATCAGAATCTTCCCTTCTGATTTATATTTATTTTCTGATAGGTTGTCTTTGTCTCCTCTCTACTCTTCTGAGTTCCTGGGATTATGCTCCCTTCCAGGTAAGAAGTTTGCAGGCATGTTTGAAAGCTGAAGAGAGGTAATAATTTGTGCCCAAAAAATTCTGTGTTATCAGTGACTTGTTTTGTAATCTACCACTGCAATAGTTGGTTTGGAAACTCCAAAGCTAATCTGGAAAATATCTTAATGCAAGATCACATTTTTTTAACGTGTAAAAATAAATATATAAGCTTTCACTATACTTTTAACTACCAAAACTGTAGCCATGGTGAATCTCCTGTGGTCACCTGACCAGACAACTCTGGACTGATCTTGACCCAGCCCTTTTATTTGTTGCATTATTTTGGACCCTGATTTAAAATTTCCCAAACGTTTCATCTGGAAGCTACAAAGCAGCTTAAAACCCTGGGCAGATTTCTTTTTTTTAATCCTATTACACTACAATATTAAGCAGATAATGGTGTTTAAACTCTTATGTGCCAAGGATCTACTTGCAAAAATAAGAACCATATTTTATTTGGGGTGTGACTTTGGTTTTGGGGGAAGGTTGTCTCTGCTCTGTTCTTCAGCAAATGTCACCTGGAGAGGTAATTCTCACTCGTAACTTGTTTCAGGCTGCAGGTTTAAAGATGTGAGGAGGAATCTTCAGAAGGATATGGGTGAGTCTGCTGGCCAGTGTGTAACTGGGGAAAGAACAAGGGGCAGCTGCAGCAAATACCTTGGCACAGCCACAGTCAGGAGACTGGGATCACTTTCAGGTGTGCAGTGCCACCTCCTCCATATTTGCCACTTCTCTGCAAATGTGGGATCAATAGTCCAGGTGTTCCCAGGCTGGAGCTACACAGGTGTCTGTGCTTCCCAGTCACCATGAGCTGTGCTCAGTAAGGCACTCTGAAAGCACATCCTTATCAAATACAAACTTGTTACCTCCCCTTCCCAGAGAAAAGTGAAACTGGGGGAGAAAAGATGGAATTTTGTCAAGATTTGTGCCAAGTAAGGACTAGAAGAGCAGAGACTTACAGCAAAAACTCCACAGGGTTTGGACAAGCCAAGCTTAGGAAGGAATTCCTCACTGTGAGGGTGGGGAGGCCCTGGCACAGGTTGCCCAGAGAAGCTGTGGCTGCCCCATCCCTGGAAGTGTCCCAGGCCAGGTTGGATGGGGCTTGGAGCAACCTGGAATAGTGGAAGGTGTCCCTGCCCGTCGCAGGGGGTTGGGATGAGATGGGCTTTAAGGTTCTTTCCAACCCAAACCATTCTGGGATTCCAGATTTTGAGCTGGAGATGGGATAGAAACCAGCTTAAGTAATTAACATGCTGTCCCAAGTGCTGACGTGCTCTTTAGAGAGGCTTCCCTCAGGATTCCCTCTGAACTGAGCACATTCCTCACCTGGATTACCTGAAAGAAAATGTGGGAGAGACTCAGTGGAAGGAAGTGCTGCTCAAAGCAAAATTGCTCACTCCTATTGTCTTAACCTCAGAGATTAAACAAGAGACTCAGTACCAAGTAGCTTATCTGTTTATCCTTAAGCTTGATAGGCTTTTGTTTATTTGGAAGTGTCTTAATCCATTGGCAGGAGAACTGGAGAACTGTGGGATCCAGGACATATTTGTGCTTTGTACCAGAGGAGAGCTCTTAAAATACCGAGTGCCAAACCTGATAGACACCTACCAACAGCACGGGATGTGTGTGCACCACTACCCCATTCCTGATGGGAACACTCCTGACATTGCCACGTGCTGCAAAATCCTGCAAGAGCTCAGAAACTGCCTGGAGAATAACCGGAAAACAATGATACAGTAGGTTCTGGTTAAATGTATGAGCAGATGAAACAGGGTGGTGTAAAATGTGAATGCTTTAGGTTTGTTCAAGTTGTGGGAAGCTGCTTGTTCCTCCTCCAGCACCTCTTTGGAGAGAACTTGTCCTCTTTAAGTTTAGAATGTCCCATTTTCCCCTCCTCAAAGAGCTTCAGTGTGTGTTGAATGGCACCTGTAGCTGAGCTCAGGGTAGAGGGGAAGAGCTTTCCAACTTCCATGTTTCCCAAATGATCCCACTGACAGCTCCCTCCATAGACATCCACAGAGTCCTTGGTCTTCCTGCTGGTGCAGAACCCTGCTGCTGTCCTCACAACTGTCCTTGAAACCTCAATCCAGAGTAGAATTCAAAGAAAGTGGAATTGTCCATCCTTGTGCTGTTTTCTGTTCTCCCTTGCCTTTGGGGCTATTGCCAGGAATGAAGGAGAAATTTAAAATTGAAGTTTGTCTGGAAAGACACTTAAGGAAGAGCTGAAGAATAAATAGGAGACATCTCTGTAGGTGTAGAAATAGAAAATACAGAGAAATTCCTGTTGACTTGCTTGTACCACTGCTCCTCTTGATTTCATTAAGCCCTGTGTCCATGTATTTAGGTATTGGGTGTGGCTCTGGGTGCTGCAGTTTCCTACAGCTTGTTACAACCAGATGTTTTCTTCCAGCTGTTACGGTGGCCTTGGACGCTCCTGTCTTGGTAAGCACTTGTGATCCTCCCCTCCATGCCTGACTGACCCACCACAAACCTGTCCTGGGACAGCACTGAGGGAGCCAAATTCTGCTGGAAGCTTCCCTGTGGGTACAATGTGGGAGGAGCAGCCTGGTTAATACACAGGGGATGCACCTATTCCTCTGCACCTTTCCTCATCCCAGTGTTCCCACTAAAGCTTCCAGGAGCATTAGTGACTGAAGGAAGGGGTGGTGATACTGCCAGAAATCACAAATTGGAATTAACTGGGTGTACTGGGACTCATTCTTGGAAAGCCTGGGAATTGCATCCCAGGTGGTGTTGGGAAGGCAGAAGGGAAAGTGGGAGGGGTTTCACTGTTTCCAAAGCCCACAGGCTTGGGCAGGAGCAGCAGGCAGACAAGCCAGTGCCCAAAAATAAGTTTCAGCAAAAAATCCAACATTGTCTGTGACCCTGACAGGAGTTTTTCTAGGGTGGTTTTCATGGGACAAACCCGTGGCTGTGCTCAGCAGCATCCACGTGTCCATCCTTTCCTTGCAGTGGCTGCCTGTCTCCTGCTCCAGCTCTCAGACACACTGGCACCTCAGCAGGTGATAGAGAGCCTCAGGAACCTGAGAGGATCCGGGGCAATCCAGACCATCAAGGTAAGGAGGCTGCAGCAGGTAATACACGTGTCCATACACGAGGCAGAGCTTCCCAAGGGGATCCCTCTGTCTCTCCGACACGCTCCACAGCTGCTCCCTGGGTTTGAGAGGTTTCATGCTGAAGCTGCTGAACAGCTTCTCCCAGGTAACAAGTGACAGGACAAAAGGCCTCAAGTTGCACCAGACAAGGTTTAAGTTGGATATCAGGGAAAATTTCTTCCTGGAAAGGGTTGTCTGGCACTGGCACAGGCTGCTCAGGGCAGTGGTGGAGTCCTCATCCCTGAAGGGATTTAAAAGCCGTGTGGATGTGGCCCCTGGGGACATGGGTCAGTGGTGGCCTTGGCAGTGCTGGGGGAACAGCTGGACTTGATGTTCTCCGAGAGCTTTTCCAACCTTAAAGATTCCATGATTCAAAACAAAGCAGCTTGGAATTCTGGCACTCAGCTCCCACATATGAGGACCATGTTTTGCATTACCTTGTGCTCACGTGTGCCCTTTATAGGGATTTTCGGGATCCAAGCCTAGATCCATGTGTCTGTGTCTGACGGTGACAAACCCCAGAGGATTTGGAGTCAGCACAAGGAGAACAGGCAGACTAAAGGGCACAGCTTTCATCCTGGGTTATCAAACACATTTGGAGACGGGTGATGCCTGTGACAGCACAGTGCACTCACTCCAGACCCGGCTGTGCTTTCCCAGCAGTACAACTACCTCCATGAATTCCGGGAGAACCTGGCTGCACACCTGGCCGTGAGGGACGCGGGACAGAGATCGGCATCGCGGTAGCTGGAGCTGCCCTGGGGCATCTCTGTGTCCATGGAACACCTGGACAACACTCCTCTCTCCTGGCCTTTATTCCCTCAGCACCACTGCCTGTGTGACAGCTGCTCCCTCCCAAATCTGGCTGGACCATGGTGGGGTGGGGAAGGAGATCCCACAGGATGTGCAGCATCTCCCTGAGGACTTTTAATACTCACTGCCTTAAAAATACAAGTGTGGTTGTGTTCATTGCTGGGTGTGTCCTGCTGCTGGCCTGATGGGCTGGCTTTCCATATAATAACATGGAGATAAGCTGGGATAGTGGAGCTGGATACCAATGACATCCCTGGAGCTGTTTAACAAGACTCTCAGCTCTGCTTTAAAGCAAAGTCAAGTCAGGCTGGAGTGCTCATCCCTTATGAGGTAATAGAAACTCGTTCTAAAACATCACATTTCCAATCCACGTGTTCAGGAACGTTTAGGAATGGAGTCCCCTCATTCCACAAGGAGGAGGTGTTGTGCCAGAGATCTGTGACAAACCAAGCAGGTGGGTTTTCAGGTGTCTGTGGCAGGAAGACACTGTTGTAGCTGCGTGGGTGAGGTTCTGGCACAGCCCTTCTGGCTGCTGACAGCAGAGGAAGTAAATAAACAATCAGCTGTGGGCTGGAGAGGATCCCACTGGAACATTCCCTATCCCTCCTGTTTCACTATATCCACTCAAAGATAAAGGGAGGATGAACAGGCTCAGGGTGGATTTTGATAAAATTCTGATTTTTCAGGACCTTCTCAAGTCAGAAGTGTGAGAAGTGTGACATGAGTTTCTACCACAGCTCCAGTGGGTTTGAAGTAGAACTCACTGCTTTGAATTAAATTTATCTTTTAACATGTTTGAATCCAGACACTCAAGCACATGATTAAAGGTGATTTCTACGGATTAATTAGTTTTTAGTGCCATTCCCTTCTCCACTCCTACAGCAGACACAGGAACTCTTCCAGTTTCCACAGCATAGAATCATTTACAGGAAATACTCTGCTCAAAACTTACATCAGTGTTTAATCCTTGCAACTGATGGTTTTCAGATATTAAGTATTTATCATATGACTCAGCAGGAAACTTGCTGGCAGGGAGAGAATGTTTATTGTCTCCACCATCTCTTGCCACTGGATCTCCAAAAATAATGATGATGCAAAAATGATGATGATCAGGTGCATGTTTTGAATACCTGCATTGTTTATTCCAGTGTTTAATTTGGCCTAAATCAGCCTCAGTGCCAAGGGAAGGAGAGATTTGTTCAGAGGGTGAGGAGAGCCTGGGTTTTTGTAAAGGATTAATAAATGTACAAAGGGAAGGGTTAAATAGTTTTGCTTACCCAGGCTGAAGTCACCTCTTACTGCAGGCTCTGGAGGAGCCAAGCAGCAGGAAAATAAAAATGATCCAACAGGAACAATATTCCTCAGTTTCCAAAAAAACCCTTTGAAAAATTCTACTGTTAAAAATTAAACTTGTACAAGAAAAAAAAAATTGTGTCATGTTGAAAGCTTGAGCAGCAAGACCATGGGAAATGCTCAATAAATGCAAGCAAACATGAGAAAAGCAATTTTATATACATAGCAATAAACTGTCAGGACTTTCTTAGAAAAGAGAATTTGAATTTATCACAGTCTGAATTCACTTACCCCCAGTACATTATAAAAACAAAAAGGATCTGTGGAAACTGCCACTCTGCATCCCCTGGGCACTCAAACTTTGTGTGGAAATAGCCTAGAAAAGGGAAAAATTGTGGAGAAAGGGCAATTCCAAAGATAAGGAAGGACTTCCAATCAGGAAGAGACTTAAACAGGCTTCTCTGCTTTGATAGGTGACAGGAAGGATCTGTTCACTCATGCCCAGCATCAATAAGGTGGAAAGAGGGAAATTTTCAATAGGTCCTAAAAAATTCCGAGTTATGGGGACCAGGTGAAGTCTGGCAGAACTTCAACCACGTGCTTTTACACACTGAGTAATTCCACTGCACCACTCAGAGCAGCTGTGGAGTGTTCCAGGCCAGGCTGGACAGGGCTTGGAGCAACCTGGGACAGTGGGAGGTGTCCCTGCCCATGGCAGGGGGTGGGAAGAAGATGAGCTTTAAGGTCCCTTCCAACCCAAACCATTCCAGGATTCTGTGATCCTCTAGACCAGGTTATAAAAGTGCTCAAAAAGCAACTGAATTGATGGCAGAAAAGGTTTCAGGAATGTTTCAGATGCCAAAGCTCTCCCAGGACAAATTCCAGGTTTCTCACTCTTCAGGCAGATGTTCAGCACCTGCCCTGTCTCACCTTCCCTCAGCTGCTGCCACTGCCCAACACAGCCAGACTGGAACAGCTGGAATTCTGGTGGAACCCCGTGCAAACTCTTGTACAACTTCTGTTGGCTCTGACACTCCCAAGACCCAAAGTGAACAAATACACAGTTTATACAAAAAAAAGTTTTACTAGAACTGGGAAACTGCATTGTTCTCCAGCACAGGTAAATGAGACTCCTAATTATTACTTGTAAATTAAGCAGCTGTTTGCAGTCACAATTTACAATGCAATATTTATCTGAAACAACTCCCCCAGCCCCATCTACTATCTAACTGCATGAAAAAAGCAGGAAATGAGAGCTTCCCTTTCCCAGACATAACTTCATTCCATGGTCTGTTTTTAAAGGGAATGCAATTATCCACGTAAAACTGACTGATGGCCACAGCATCTGTTGAATTCAAAACCAAAACAAGGCACCAGATAAAGAGAAGTGTTGCTGAATTGGAGATTTGTTTTTTTATTGTCATTTATTGCACTAAGGAACAGCGGGGCAGTTTCACAATCTCACTCTGCTTTGAGAAAGTCTGGAGTATTCATTACTCTTAAACCCAAGAGTGTTTTCATCATTGGACTTGGTAAACGTTGGAACTTTGTCCACTTGTTAATCAGACAGCACAGACATTTAAAAAATTAAATTCATCCCGTCATGGACAATTCAGCTTCTCCCACCAGTGACACAGGCTGGAGATGAAAGCAGGGTTTGTGTGTGAGGAAATACAGGGGCTCTGGGCCATGCACAGACAGGGACAGGAATAATAAACCAAAAGAACTACTTTGGGATTGTGTCCATCAGTTATATCCTAAGACCAATGTCACCTACTGGCAAAACACAGCATTCCAGTCCTTCCCAAGCACTCGGAGCTACGGCTGATTTAGAGTTAAGAGTGGGATACACAAGTCCAAGTGAGCCACTACAAAGCCCAGCCTAAAGCAAATCCCTAGTGTACTAAGGCTAGTAGTAACCAACACCTACTCAAAGGTCATGGCTGTTCCTTGTGGAGTTCAAAGTCAAAACTTTTCAAACCCCAGTCACCTTTATATTAATTTACATGTAATTCTTTAATTTCGGCGTCCCAGTAAAATATAAGAAAACAGTCTTTCCACAAATATAAAATGTGGAAATATTTTAAAAATAGGGGAGTCATTGTTTTCTAATGTAATTGAGATCACCAGGTTCCAGATTAAATCTTGGTCAGAGGTTCTCCTTGTAAAGAATCCATGGTTTTTGTGGCTTTTGCATGCACTGGAACAAAGCTTGCTGAGTGTCTTCTTAAGAGCTCACCAGAACATAAATCATGCTGCAAAAGAAAATAAAAATATTAACATGCATTACTTTGATTAGTGTTAAACAATTAATGTATATTCTAAGGAACAAATCCATGTGATATACGTGGATTGTGACTCAAGATTTGACACAATGACTCTTCTACTTTTGACTTCAACAAAAATCACACATCAAATACTTTACTCTGAAAATACTCATGTTTCAGCTTCTCAATGAAAACCCCCAGGCGTCTATTCTATTGCACTTAAAAGAAGAAAAGCTTGGGGCTTTCCACTCTCCAGTCATGGAATACAGATACAAAATAGTAATTCTGACCAAATTAAGACTTGTGTTTGAAACAGAATTAATTGTGACTGTGGATTCTTTTTCATATCACAGAGTCTTCGGGTTGGAAGGAACCTTAAAGCCCATCTCATTCCACCCCCTACATGGGCAGGGACACCTTCCACTATCCCAGGTTGCTCCAAGCCCCATCCAACCTGGCCTGGAACACTTCCAGGGATAGGGCAGCCACAGCTTCTCTGGGCAACCTGTGCCAGGGCCTCTCCACCCTCACAGCCAGGAATTCCTTCCCAATATCCCATCTCGCCCTGCCCTTTGTCACTGGGAAGCCATTCCCCCTTGCTCCAGGCCCTTATCCAAAGTCCCTCTCCCGCTCTCCTGGAGCCCCTTGAGGCTGGGAAGGAATATATCCCTATGTACAGTATTCCTCTGGTGCACTGAGCCAAAACTGGACACTGAAGGGAAAAACTTACCCATATAGGTAGTAAAAAAAGGATAGAAGGTAGAATGCTAATTTGCACCATCCTTCTTTCTGGCAATAGGCTAAAATATCTGCATTCATGATGGTCGTGGGATCGTAGAGCCCGGGGCCGCTCATCACGGGTCTGCTCATGTACCTGGCAGGGAGGCACAGGGAGGTGTGGGATGAGGGCCAGGGGAAGCCCGGGGTCCTGCCCCCCCCAGCAGGGACCAGCAGAACACACAACACAACTCGACCGCTGCACAGCACAGAACTCAAGTTAAATCACCCGAGAAAGCAGAGTGACGGTTCTTATTGTCCAGCCACAAACGTGCCCGGGGCCGGATCAAAGAACATTCTCTGCCCAAGACACACAACACTGGACAGGACACGGCCACAGGGGAATGAGCAACAATTCCTGAGCACACCCAAAATTACCTCCAAATATGATACGCCAACAAGGGCATATTGAGCCCCAGTGTGAGCCACTCTGCGGCACAGAGAAACATGACACAGAAGAATGCATGGATGAGGTACTCTGGAAGTACAAGCTGCAAAAGAAAAAGATGAGTTAGAAGTTTCGACTACACAGAGCAAAAGGAGTGGTGTTTCAGCCTCTTTGGAGGAGAGTAATTGCTTAAAAATATTACTTAAAACCAACACTAACAAGAACAGGACTGCAGAGGGTGAAAGCAGCAGCCAGCAGTACGTGCCTTGCTGTTTTCACATGACATTCATGGACCAAGAAGAAAAATTTATAAAATCAAATGCTCAAATCAGTGGGGTTTTTTTAATTGCTTCTATTAAATTAACAGATTCCACGCTTTACATGTGACCCTCAGAAAAGATCATCAAGATATTTCTGCTCATGCAACAGAGAAATATCAGCAGGAAACATGCTCTGTAGAATGGCTTATAGGCAAAAAGATGTTTATGTTTCCCTGGTTTACAGCTTTGTTTTGGTGTCCACACATCCGGAACTTCTCAAAGTCGAATTATTGCCAAAATGTAACACCCCAGGCAGAGCTTTATCCAACCAAACCAGCAGCGACGTGGTCACACACAGGTTTGGGGGAATTGGAAGTTTTCCCCCACAGGTTCCCACTGTGCATGCTTTACAGCATCATGCTTCCAGGAGAAGCCACAGAGCTCATTATCAGCTTATTATGGAATCACAGAGAGCATGAAATGCCAGGTACATTAGTGTGGTTAATGGGAATAACAGACAGGTACAGAGAATAAACACATGCAAAGGGCTGCAAAATCTCACTCCCACCACAGGAGGGAAGTTCTCTCCAAGTCCCCCTGAAGTGACACTATTACTGCTTTATCACACAGCTAAAAGGGAATCATGCATGGAATCACAGGATGGTTTGGGATGGAATGGACCTTAAAGCTCATCTTGTTCCAACCCCCTGCCATGGGCAGGGACACCTTCCACTGTCCCAGGTTGCTCTAGCCTGGCCTTGGACACTTCCAGGGATGGAGCAGCCACAGCTTCTCTGCCCAACCTGTGCCAGGGCCTCCCCACCCTCACAGGCAGGAATTCCTTCCCAATATCCCATCTATCCCTGCCCTCTGGCACTGGGAAGCCATTCCCCCTTGCCCCATCCCTCCATCCCTTGTCCCAAGTCCCCCTCCAGCTCTCCTGGAGCCCCTTTAGGCACTGGAAGGGGCTCTAAGGTCTCCCCAGAGCCTTCTCTCCCCCCAGCTCTCCCAGCCTGTCTCCACGGCAGAAGCAGCAGATCTATAAAAGCTTCTGCTTTCTCAGCTCAGGACCACTGACAGCTCATCCTGAGAAACACTCCATTTCCACCCAAAGATTTAAATTGTCTCTGTGTGTGCAGGTACACACACAACACACTCTGCCCCTCTGTTTTTGTGCAACGTGACTAACATTGCACAGGATGATTACATAAAAGTTTCAGTGGTTTATTATCTTTTTATTCTTATTTTAAAGCCTTCGAATCTCTTCCTAGAAATCTAAAAGCTACCAACAAACATTCTCACCACTTATTTTGGTCTATCATTCTGCTTCTCTAAATGAAGAATATCAAACAAAGCAAACTTGCATCAACACCACCAAAATTCAGCTGTCATACACCAAATTTTCCAAGTAAATATTTTCATCCAGATCCTTCTTTGCATACTTACCATTTACACATGGCAATTATTTATAGCAGAACAACCACCACCCTGTCCAATGCACAATGCATTTGGCAGCCTGCTCAGACAGAAAACTCTGTATTTATTTACCTACACATCTCAAAATACGTTTTTCTTTTCTCATGTTTATTCCACCCTACTCCCACACTGCAATACCTGCCTCTTTCAAATCTCCCACACTTTATCCTTCCTTTCTGTCCTAAAGGAAAATTAATTACATCATATTATGCCATATTTATCACAGAAATGAGGGAGGATGAATCTGGTTGCTGAGAGAAGGCAGGATTGTAAGAGGAGCAGGGAAGAGAAGGAATCAGCAGTGTCCTAAAGAGTTACTATTTTGGGATAATCTTTCTACTGAGGCGTCTCAGTTCCTACCAGGATTTTCAATTCTTCCTACAGGAAGCAGCACTCTGAGTGTTTGTCCAGCATCATTTACCAGGTTCCCTCAAAGCCTGGATCTGAACTCCACTTTTAGGGGCTAATCTGCTCTCACAGGAACAGCAAATGCAAAGCTATTTCAGCCCCCCGGTTGCCAAAGCTGCCACGTAAAGGACACTCCATGCACGAGGGTCAGCACAAGGTTAATGTCTGGTTAAACATGCGCATTTCAGCACCCAGTGAGACCAGAACACACCCATGTGATGGGAACTGGCCTCTCCCGACTGCAGCAGGAATGACTGGAACAGACCGAGCAAGGGAAACTGTTAAATGCTCAGCTCTCTGAGCAGGAAACCCCCTCTCTGAGCTGCATCCTGTGCCTGGCCCCTCTCCTCCTCCCAGCCCTCCTCACACTGTGACATTCCCTTTAATTTCCTGCTGCATATCTAAAATGGGTTTTTTCCTCCCCTTCCAGCGACTGTAAATTCATTTCTCCTTTGCATCATTTACTTAAAACACACTGAAGTTACAGTTCAGGCCATGCTGCTGTGCTGCCCCTCCCTCAGAGCAAAAAAACAGGAGAAATGCACAAAATCCTGATGGATCAAGCTCTGTGCTCCTTAACAAGCCTGCCCTTGGTTGCTGGCCTGTAAGAGATGCAACCAAACAGTTTGCCTCAAATTCTTTTCCTAAGCCAAGGGGTGTCAGAGCTGCATCCAAGAGAGGACACCGGGACACACCCCTGATCCTGCAACACAAACAGAGAAGTGAAGGCAATTCCTACCACCTTCCACCCACCTAAAGCCCCCCAAAAAGATCAGAATTGACTTTCTCAATGCTTAAAAAATCAGCAGCTCTCCTCTAATCTCCGAGTTCAGTAAACCTGGCTTGAAAACCACGATTTATTTCTGCCTGAAGTGACTTTCTGACACCCAACAGGCATGTAACAGTTTTCCCCACACTGCTGGGTAAGCAAGCAGAATTGGTTTGGCACAAAATATGGAAATCCATGAAGTTGTAATAAACCCCAAGGAACAAGTAACGAGCAGATGAACAGGCAGACTAAACAAAACAGCTTAATAGTATTACAGATGTTCCTAACAAAATGAAAGGGAAGTGGTGTCAAAAAACATGAAACTGAAAAGCAGTACACACCTTCAATGCAATTTTGACTCTTTTAATCTTTTTGACCTTTTCAACTGTCTTTGTGCCGAAAATGTGGAAAGCAGATTGAAAGAATGTTAGTATGACAGCTGACAAGATCACCAGCAGATTAATAACAGTCAGAATATTCAACTTGAAAGTAAAGAATCAGATAAAGAATCTCCCTAGAACTTCTACCAACAGTGAGGGTTTGTCAACCCAGATGCAATCCTATTGCCTAGGCTGATTGCATCAGTACAACACCAAAATTAAGCACTTTACGTATATTTATTTAACTAAACAAAAAGTTTAGTGTGCTACTTACAGGATTGAGTGTATTACACTGGTCTATGGGGTTCTTGTAATCAGTCTTCAGTTCATCAAAAGCTATAATCTAGGGGAAGAAAAATGAAACAGTTGTGATTGCTCAGTCCAGGAGCAACAGTTTATTTTATCCATAAAAAGTAATACTTTGGCACAAAACTGCCGCCATTGTGCTCAGGAACATTTCTCCCAAGTACTAACATCATAAATCCACAGGTAAGACACATGTGAAATAGGTCTTACAAACAAGAAGCACAAGATTCTTCAGGTATTTGAAGACCTCTGCCCACTGTCCACCTTTTTATACACCACCAGCAACTAATTTCCAACATCTCCTTCATCAGTGTTTAACCCAAAGTTGGCTGTGCAGACCCCAAACCTCACTAGGAACTCTCAGCAGGACCTTGACACGAGATTCCTTAAGCCAGAAAAAGCAGTAACAAATTTAAAAGCTGCCAAATACTCTGCCTCCCTGTCTAAGTAAGTGCTGAGCCCACATATATCACAGAATTGCCACNGTGAAGCCATTGCCCCCCGTCCTGTCACCGCCTGCAGGTACAAAACCCCATTTTATCCGCAGAGAGGCCGATTCTCCCTCTGAGGGCGGCTCCGGATGCGACTCCCCCGCTCCCTCCGCGGCTCCCCAGAGACACCCCGGGGGCTCCCCGGGGCCCATGGCCGGCCGGGCCCGTGCCCCGGCTGCCCACACTCACATGCCAGATGGCGAAGAAGATGAGCGCGGCCGTGAGCAGCAGCGCCAACATGTAGCAGAAGGCGGCGAACGTGAAGGCCATGGCGGCGGGCGCGGGGGCTGCCGGGCGCCTCAGGAACCGCCCGCGCAGCCGCCATGGCCGCGCCCGCAGCGCCCCCTGCCGGCCCCGCCCGCGCCGCCATTTCATGAGGGGGGTTTGGGGGGGGACACAATGAAACGGGGTTTTCACGTTAAAATGTGGGAAACGTGGGTGCGATCGCGGTAAACGGAGCGCGGTGTGAGAGGGGATTGTAGTAGAATCGTGGAATCACAGAAGCACGGAACTGTTTAGGTTGGAAAAGATCTCTGAGATCGAGTCCAACCTTTGATCCGTCCCCACCCTGGCCAACCAGCACTGAGTACCACGTCCAGCCCTCCTTGGACACCTCCAGGGATGGGGCTCCCCCACCAACCTGGGCAGCCCATTCCAATGTCTAATCACACTTGCTGTGAAGAAATCCGTCTTAATATCCAACCTAAATCTCCCCATGCAGAGCATTAGACTATGTCCTCTCATTCATGTTCCCTGGGAGCACATCCCGACTCCCACCTGGCTCTCCGACCCTGTCAGGGAGTTGGAGAGTGACAAAGTCTCCCCCGAGCCTCCTTTTCTCCAAGCTGAGCCCCCTCAGCTCCCACAGCCACCCCCGGCGCTCCCGATCCTTCCCCCACTC
>WEIV01011307.1:1067949-1090090 GCA_013390005.1 Calyptomena viridis | reverse complement strand
CTCATGTTCAGCTGCTGACCAGCACTCCCAGGTCCTTTTCCTCCCAGCAGCTTTCCAACCACTATTCCCGCAGTCTGGAGCACTGCAGGGGGTTGTTGTGGCCCAAGGGCACTTGGTCTTGTTGAACCTCATGTCACTGGTCTTGGCCCATCCATCCTGCCTGTCCACATCCTTCTGCAGAGCCTTCCGACCCTCCAGCAGATCAACACTCCCACACAACTTGGTGTTATTCACAAATTTGCTAGTGGTGGACTCAATTCCCTCATCCAGATCATTAGTAAAGATATTAAAAAGGACTGGCCCCAACACAGATCCCTGGGGGACACCTCTAGTGCCCAGACACCCACCGGATGCAGTAACATCCACCAGCACTGTCTGGGCCCGGCCATCCAGGCAGCAAAGAGGGCACCTGTCCACACCGTGGGTTGCTGGCTTTTCCAAGAGTTTGGGTTGGAAGGGACCCTAAAGACCATCTTGTTCCAATCCCCTGCCATGGGCAGGGACACCTTCCACTATCCCAGGTTGCTCCAAGCCCCATCCAACCCGGCCTTGGACACTTCCAGGGACGGGGCAGCCACAGCTTCTCTGGGCAACCTGTGCCAGGGCCTCCCCACCCTCCCAGCCAACAATTCCTTCCCAATATCTCATCTAAGTCTTTCCTCTTCTAGTTTACATCCATTCCCCCTTGTCCTATCCCTATCTGACCGTGTAGGATTACCTGGTCAGCACAAGCCATGTCTGGAGCAAAGGGAGATGGAAAATTTAGGAAGAAGTCCTGGAGAAGGGTACACTGTGTGTGCCCCAGGGAAGGGGGTGGCTGATTCATACAATCCCAAATCGATAAAACTTGGAGCCTGCCCAAAGGAAACAGCAAGATGAGAAAAGAGTTTGAGGTGAACACACTCTCCTTCCTAAGGGACATATAAAAGTCATTGCAGTGTAGGCAGGGACATCTTGCAGTAAAGGCAAGCCAGGATGGCATTGCTGCAATCATTTCCTCTGGAGTAGCATGAGGAATGATTTCCATAAAACTAACAGCTGCCAAACAGTAAGTAATATTTTCCGGTGCTATCTGCCGGAAAGCTTTACACTCAATTAATGGAGTGTCACAAGGAGAGATGAGCAGAGGCTTTATTTCCTTCACCAAAACACAGTAAAAATGGTAGCAAATAAGCTGTCTTTAGGAAATCAGTTGTTGCAAAGATAAAGTTGATGTTTCAGTATAAAATCACTCATCTCGTCCACAAACGACTCCAGTAAAATTGCTGTGGTGTCATTATGACCAATGAAACCTCAATGTGACACCTAGAAAACAGATCTCAAAATAAATTTTAGTGAAGATGAGCCTTGAGCAACCTGGTGTAGTGGAAGGTGTCCCTGCCCTTGCCAGGGGGATTGGAATGAGATGGGCTTTAAGGTCCCTTCTAACCCAAACCATTCTGGGATTCTATAAGATTAATTAAAAGGTAATAACACACAAGAACAGGTGAGTGTGGGGGGTATTGAAGCCTGGGCAGCTGTTCCAAGCCATCCCCTGCTCTTCCCTGGGGGTGTTCCCATCCCCTTCCAAGGGGAACAGACAAGATGAGAACATCAGTCAGGGCTGGACCTCTTGTGGTTTCCTTCCATCTCAGGGTGACAGGATGGCTTAGGGAGAGAGGCCTCAGCAGTGCATCACACTCATCCCTCGCCCCTGAGGAGTCAGAAACAACACAGGATCAAAGTCTTCCTCTGCAGTAACTTTGTTTTCTTCATATTAACTTGATGCTTCATTAGCCTTATTTATTAGCAAACTGTTTCTTACTTGGAGTACCCTCGAGCTGCACTAGCACACTTATTTATTTCCACTGCAACATGGAAACAGGAGTTTCATCCATTCAAGGTAAAAATTCACCTTAAAAACACCCAGATATAGTGACCACTGCTTTGTTATACCTGGAGAGACAAAAGCCAGCAGAATGACAAATGTTGTGGCACCACCACATCTATTAACACTGCTCATGAAGGAGACCTGGCTCCTCACCAGACCCACTACAAGCCACCAGGCTCAGCTCTAACACAAGAATTAGTGCTTTGAGACACATAAATGCACATAAACACCCACTAAGGACTCTCCACACCCAAATAGCAAAGGTGGTGTGGCGTTGCCCACTCTATTCAGTGTTTTCTTGTACATCAAAATGTGGTAGAACAGGGGTGTGCAGTCTCAGAAGCAAAAAGGTGTGTCAGCCATGTATTTGCATTTGCAATTAATCCCAGTTCTGCCTCAAGGAATGCAGCATTTTATTCCCTCGGGTGCTGGCATAGCATCCAACTGCAATTATCCTGTCAGGGAAAGCGGAAGGCAGCTGTAATCTTGCACACAAAGATTTGTGCACTGAAGGGTTTCTTGTATTATAGATTGGTTTCCTAAGATAACACAAAAGGAAATGAAAAGCAAATTCTGTAGAAAAGGGGCTAATCAATTCTCATTTCATTTATTTATTTGGGGTCTCAAATCAAACAATGACTGAGAATTTTTGCAGAATTTTCTCCAATTAAACTTTGCAAACAATGTCAGGAAGCCACAGCAGAGCTCTGGAAATGGCCCACAGCTTTTAATGCACTTTCCCTTTTGTCTGGACACACCGAGTTTAATCCTGACTGCAATCCCAAGGGAAAATGTCAATGTCTGTTCACTTCATCTTAAATCCCTCTCAAGTACTTGTCCTTATCAGAAAACAGCCATATAATCAGTCATAATTCAGCATGTTACAGTCTGTTCATAAGGAAGATTTTGGCAGAGTGCTGTGAGGGAAGATTATGGAGCAATTTCTCTGAATTATCACAGTAGAAATGCACAGGTTAACCACATCCTTCAACATTAAAAATAATATCCCTGGGAAAATTATCATTTCAGTTACAGACATCAGAGAAGAATCTAATACTATTGAACTCTGTAATAAAAATCCTCCTGACTTCAATAAAGACTTTGCTTACTGGGTTTTCAGGAGACGAAAATCTGAATATTTATCTATAATTTAAAGGGCTAATAAAGAGGAGGGAGACAAACTTTTATATGGGCCTGGAGTGACAGGACAAGAGGGAATGGCTTCCCACTGCCAGAGGGCAGGGATAGATGGGATATTGGGAAGGAATTGTTGGCACAGGTTGCCCAGAGAAGCTGTGGCTGCCCCTGGATCCCTGGAAGTGTCCAAGGCCAGGTTGGAGTAACCTGGGATAGTGGAAGGGGTCCCTGCCCATGGCAGGGGGGGGAACTGGATGATCTTTGAAGTTCTTCCAACCCAAACCATTCTGTGATTCTGTGAATTTAGCAGAGACTCTCCCAGTACCTCTCACACAGTCCAGCCAAGGTCACCTCCCTGCACACCTTTAAATACTCATCAGGAATAGCAAAAGCACAGAACTCCTCACCCACTTACCTCCTTTATGCACTAACAGACAGCAGGGTGGGGGATGTTGGTTCAACCTTTGATCAGCAGGATGAAGAGATCCCTCAATTTGCAAGTGCCCCAACTCCCTTTCCAAACCAGCAAATATCCTTTCCTGTTGCACTAATTAACTCTCCTCCAGAATCCCTGTTTAGGCTCTCCTGTTATGTAGTGACCACACAAACGAATTAATGTTATAAATTCCTTTGTACATGAAAGTGAGTCTCAAGAGAAACAATCAAATTTAAAACCCAATTTCAAAACACAGACACTGCCAGGCATCTCACCATGACTCATTACAGAATCCACCCGTGGCCTCAATCCCTCCAACACTGACTGTCAGATGGCAACACTCTTCATTTAATAGGCTAAATACTGAATATTCAACCTGTCCTCTAAATAACAGGGTTGTTTTTCTGTTGCTGTGGAGAGCATCTGTTAATGGCTCTCTATACAATCCTGAGCCCAAGGCATGATACCAGTGTGTGGACAGGCAAAGGGACTAATAATTGTATTTTCAAGAATTATTTTATGATGCATTTCAGGATTTGGCAGCTCATTAACAAAGAGGGGGATTTTCCAAAATGTTCTGCATTAGCCTGACTGTAGCAGAGATGAGTCCAAAAATGTTACCCTTAGTCCTCAGCCCTTAGAATCCCAAAATCCCACAATGGTTTGGGTTGGAAGGGACCTTAAAGCCCAGGTCTTTCAACCCCAGCCATGACCAGGGACACAATCCACTATCCCAGGTTGCTCCAAGCCCCATCCAACCTGACCTTGAGCACTTCGAGGGACAGGGATTAACATCCTTATTGTTTCTGTCCCCCCAAAATAAGCTGTTCAGGGCTCTGTGTCCCATCAACAGCCAGACTTTGGTCTCCCTGTTCTCCCACAGACATCCTGTGTGGCCCTGAGAACGGCACCTTCAGGCCCAATTTGTATTTACACTCAACAGGATTTCAAAAGCCTTCATCTAACATCTCAATTCCTTCACAAATCTTGCTTTTGATCTCTCCAGCTACATCCATATTACATCAGCTCAAAGCTGTACCAGTGCTAGAAATCCCCCCCGCTGGTTGTTTTTAGGACTGAAGTCCTGCCCCACCGTGGCTCTGTGTCCGTAGTTGTCCCACCAGTCCCCTCAGGCACAGAGAGCCTCACACCCATCTGCCTCTCCAGGCCGTGTGGATGAGGGCACAGAGCCTGTACCTCCAAGATTTTAGGACTAAACTGCAGGAAGGAGGCAAAAGCAGCACTAAAGATGCAGAACTCTCTGTAAAATGAGAACAGCTCTGCTTCACCTCCCAGACAGGCAACGGGGGCTTATGTTAGACTGCACTTAGAAACCCTGGAATGGGGCCATCCAAGGAAAAGAAAGGCTGTTGAGTGGATGCCTCTATTCTTCTATTCTCCCAGTAATGCAGCTATACAATTTGTTTTGTACTCCTGAACCAAACAATTGCACATTCACAGTTGGAGGTAGGGTATAAATATTGTCTGTAGCTGATCCCTTGATCCCGCCGGCCTCGCTGAATTAATCACACTCACAGATCAATCCAGGATTTGTTGCTGGCAGAGCAGATGGCCAGGCAGACTGCACTGGTGAGCAAGGCGGGCACGTTCTCCTTCCAATTATCCAGCAGCAGCTTCCAACAGCGGATATTTAAAATTAGACATTATTTTGAAGACATGCTAAATCTCTCTTGTTTTCTTCAGCTTCGTAAGAGCACAAACCCCTAATTTTTGCTCTACTTCCATCCTCCAAGGCCTCAGTGAAAGTGTAGGATGGCTGGTGCCCCTTTCCATTTCAGCTGAATGTTTTCTGCCCCATTTTCTTCTGCTGTCTTCCCATTTTCCACAGAAAAGAGGTGACAACACCAGCTGCTGTTTGGCACGGGGGTTTCAAGGGTATATTATATTAATTGCTGAGCCAAGGACTGCAGGAGAGGGAAGAGAAGCTGCATTCATGGGACTCATGGCACAGAACAGCAGGAACAGGGGTAACAGTGTGAGCCTTTCAGACGGCCTGGATGGGACTTCCCCGTCGCAGGAGTAAATTTGCCGTGAAAGGCAGACGTGCTGTTTTCCCAGAGTTCACATCTGTTCTGCATTCAGAGCCCTTCTGGATGATAATTGCTCCTGTCTCCCCTCTGTCCCCTGCTGAGGGGCTGCGAGAGCTGTCGGGGGAGTTTTGGCCGAGCTCCATCACGTCCCATGCAGCTCCAGAGGTGACCAGGGTTAACCCAGAGTGTGTTTGCAGTCCCTGGAAGAATGAAACATGAGAGAACAGTCCAGAGGAGATGATCCCCCCCGTGGTGGGACACAATGGACTGCACTGATTAACCACATCTATGCAGATGTATTGAAATCATCTCCCTTTGCTTTATGGTGCATCAGAGAAGACACAGAGGTCAGTCAGAGCCAGGCAAGGCTGCACAGGAGGCTGCATATCCCTGCAGCACACAGCCTGTTATCCATGCTGGATCACATCTTTGTGGCACCCAGGGGAACAGCAGATATGGAAAAAAACCTACAAGACCTGTGAGGGAACAGTGGCAAAGTTTATAAAATCCAAGGGTGGGCAAGGCTGGAAGGGACCACAGTGATTCATCTGGTCCCACCTCCCTGTTCAAGCAGCACCACAGCAGAGCACGTTGCACAGCATTGCATCCACACAGTTCTGGAACATCTCAGGTGGAGGACACTCCACACTCTCTCTGGGTGGCCTGTTCAGTGCTCGGTCACTGCACAGGAAGGAAGTTCTTCCTCATATCCAGGTGGAACTTCCTGTGCATCAGTTTCTGCTCGTTGCCTCTTGTCCTGTTGATGGGCCCCACAAAGCACAGCCTGGATCCATCCTCTGACACCCTCCTGCAGATACTGATAGACAAGGATGTGCCCCCCAAGGAATGTCACCAAACTGGAGTTACACGTGTATAAGACAAATCCAAGATCTCCAGCACTGAGATCCACAAACCCCTCTGTGAGGCTTTTCCACATGAAGCTGAGCACAATCTTTTTGGACCTTGGGAGGCATCACAAAAACTGCAGCTGATGTGACTGTGCAAACTAACAAGTGCAGGGGATGACCCACCTGCCAAATCCTCACTTTTGTTCCAAGGGGCCCACCTTAAATCCTCACCCCTGCCATACAGGAGCCCAGCTGAACAAATCCCAACCACTCTTACACCCAGAGTGCTCAGGTGTGTCCCACAGCCCCACCAGCTCCTCCCCTCAGGGCTGCTCCATCGCCAGCCATTCTGCCTCTCAGTGGCACCGTATCAGTGTCTCACCTGCTTGTGCTCTGCTTCCCAACCCTCACGTGCACCCAAACATGTGGCAGGGCCTTCACCTGAAAAGGAGCAGGTGAGGAGCTTGGAGGAGCCAGTTTGTATTCCAATCAATCCCACAACTCATGGGGGACATGGAACAGTAGGCACAGGCACACTCACAGACTCCAGCACATATGGGCAGCAACTGCCCCAATTCCCATCCCTGGGAGTGTTCCAGGCCAGGCTGGGTGGGGCTTGGAGCACCCTGGGATAGTGGAAGGTGTCCCTGCCCATGGCTGGGGGTGGAATGAGATGAGCTTTAAGGTCCCTTCCAACCAAAACCATTCTGTGATTCCTCTTCCAGCTCCTCCAGAACCAACTACATTTCTTCTCTTCTCCACATTATCCTGAGACCCTGCCAAGCCCAGGGATCTCCTTAGCAAACTCCTAGCCCTGGGCAAGCCATCTCTTCAAACACCTGGAAGAGAAAGCCCCATCTGTGGGACACTCAGGCTACAGGTACACTGCAGGTTTGTTCTGCTGCCTGGAGGTTTCCCATTTTATTTCCCATTCCCTTCTCTGGCTTTGACTTTAATCACCACTCAACTGCCCTTTTCATCGTAACTACTACAAGTCAATGACCTTTCCTGAATGGAAGCAGCTGCCCTTCACTTCGTGTCCCTGGATCTCCTGGCAATTCTCTTTCTTCTGCTGTTCTTACTGTGAGCTGGCAGCACCAATAAACCATCGCCTCATTTCCTAGCAAAGCACACTCAGAGATCACACAGGACTCCACGGGTGACCTTCTCCTCCCATGGGAGAGCTATTTATTCCCTTTTTTCTCTCCTTCCCTTTAATCAGCTGTTCTGCAGAACAATTCTTCTCCCATAGCAGCTTTTTTTTTCCAGAGCTTTTGGCAACAGATCCCATTGTAACCCTTCGGTGACTGAGATGCCATTGAGGAGCCAGATGTGCTGAAGCAGCTGTGCATTCTCTCCCTCACAGAGCTCTCCCACTCACCTGGGAGCAAAGGGGTTTACTTCTCTCATGTCTGATTTGTGGCCTATTAATGCTGCTGTTCTTCAGTGCTGGCAGAAACAGTGTGTGTCAGGTACTGAAGCTGAACTCTTTGGATTATCTTTGGCAGTTTTTCCAACTATATAAGAAAAAAAACCTTCAAAGATCATGAAAAGAAGACACAGCAATAATGAGGAAAAGGAGTGCTTTGTTCAAATTAATCCAGTGGTCTCTTGGGCAGGAAAGAGATGAGCCAACAACTGTGAGAAGGAAAATTACAACTAAGCTCCTTTGTCTCCTTCAAGCCTTGGAGTCTCCTTGACAGCTACTCTGACATCGTTCAGTTGGATCCTGAACTCCGGATTGGATTCCACAGCTCCAGGTTCTGCCGGGAGCCTTGGCCTTGAGGGAGAGGTGGCACAGGGAAGTTTATGTGTCATTCTAGAATGACATCCAGCCCCCACTCTGCCTCTCTCTTCTGTGACACAAGGGTGCAGAGCAGCAGAGGACAGTGGTTACCCGGCTGCCACTCATCACAGCAGATAAAAACAGGAATTATTTTAAGTAGGAAACCATGTGAGGGAGCACTAAAGACTGAAGACACACTACAAGTCCAAAGCAAACTCCAGGAAGCTGGGAAAGAGGGAGGTCATACCTTGCATTCCCAGATTTTCCCTGTCAGACACCCAGCTGCCACTTTGCAATTAAAACAGAGCAACACAACCTCTTAATGAAACATTTTATTTAAACCAATACAAGCACCATGCTTAGCAAAAAGAGATTTGGTTTAAAGTAAACATGCAGTGTGAACTAGCAGAGACTAAACAGCACATGGAAGTTGTACTGGTTACTGGTATTTTCATGAACTGCCAAATTCTCAAACCTGGCTGTGAACCTCTTGCACCTTTTAGGACACTGAGTCAGGACCATGGAACAAACACAAGAGTTCTCTGAGCCCCCTTTCATGTCCCACCACAGCTCTGTTTCACAGTCACTACATGTATGGATCAAAAAAATGGTGCATGATATTTATTTTTGGGGTGCAGTGAAGTGAGGAGTTGAGTTCTCTTGCTGATCAGACCCCTGTTGTGAGTTTAACATTGTTTCTGGACCAGATATTTAACAGTTAAAGATACAAAAATGGAATCCTGATACGAGTGCATAAGATGCTCCTTTGGAGAAGTGAAAAAGGTGTCAACACCTGCATTATTGCCTCCTTTGATAGATCAGAACAGCATCCGTGATACTACAAATACACTTAAACCATCAAATAACAGCATTTACTACATTTTTTTGTTAAAAATACTCAAACACTACAAGTCCATTTCATGGGCTGACATGCAAACTCATGCTTTAATTCAGCTTTCTATCAATGAACAGGACCACAAGAGCTGTATCCCAGCCATCTGGTCAATATTTAAAGCAAACCTGATTAATTGTGGCAGAAGCCTCCTTTGGAGAGACCTTTAACTCCGGGCCAAGGATTTTAAGGCCAATTTCTTAACTCCTGAAGAATAGGAGCTCTCAAAGGAAAATGCTGACTTTCAGACCTTTAGCTACAAAGGCTCTCACAGGTTAATTAACCTTGTTCTTTAGAGGCCTGGAAATGCAAGAGATGTGTGGTTATCCTGGAACATACTGGCCTGAACAGTGACATCTCTGCCTCCCACTGAGCTTCGGGGGGCAGCACAGAACACGCAGTTCTACAGATAACGTGGGGAAAGGATGTTATGAAAACAAGTGTTACTGGTGCAGGAAAGATCTGGACATAATTAATGTCTTTGTTTCGTCAAGTATTAGCACTGCCTGTATCTCAAGAGCCCAGGACAAGTAGCAGCAGACAGTTGTGTCAAAACACTGCATTAGAACCCAGGAGACCAGAAACAAGCCTGGACCAGCAAAGCCCCTGTGCACACAAGTGCTCTGAGTACCTGCAGCTGCCCCCACAGCTCAGGGAGGGCAGGGGGTGCAGCTGCCAGGCCAGGCTGGCTGCACAGTAATACTGGTGGGCTGAGCAGCAACATCACCTTCCAGGACAAACTGGCCTTTAACACCCTCACCAGGTGTGCTTTCTGCAAGGCTTGAGGGGCAGCACCCAAGGCAGAAAGGGCTGAAGTGGAGGCACCAGAGCGTGTGAGGCGGAAGAACTCGGCTGAAGGTACAGCTGGGAGGAGAAGTATTTTCTTGGCAGAAGGTGGAGGAATCCAGAGATAAAAAGCCAAATCCAAACATTTCACTGGAGCAGCTCCTCCGGTCCCTCCTGGGACAGGCCTCTGGTACAGTTATTTTTGTGCAGACCTGTGCAGGCAGCAGTTGGCTGCTGGCAGCCCACCAGTGTACAAAGTACGACAAAGACCATTAATCCAGTTTTCCCCACTGCAAATCAAGCTGAACGTTCCAAGCATCAGCTTCCCTTCACCCACGCTGTACTTTGACACACTTCACCTTTAGCACAATCCCCAAAACACCCAAGGCTCTTGCTGTTTCCAGACTGATGCTTGGAATGACACTATCCTTTAAGCCAAAGTCTTATTTATACAATGTGTCACAAAAGACATTGTTTTTATTGATCTGCAGTACAGAATGATCAAGCAACAGTTTCATAATCAACATTTTTTCATCCAGGGAAATGAAATTGTTTTTCCAGTTCACTACGTTAACACAGAAATTTAATTACAAGCATTTCTTTCCCACACTGAAAGATCAATTTAATTGGATCATTCCAACATGTATTTTGAAAAGCTCCTCTCGATTCAGATTTATATACAAATAAACAAGCAATTACATCAAACTAAGAAGAGATTTACCAACACTGAGGACCTTTGCAAAAGAATTCCTTGTGATCTCACAGGAATTAAGTGTTTTAACACTAACACAGGGTAAGTTTTCAAAACGAAAAATAACCCTTCTTTCAGCAAAGGTTTCACAGCATGAAATACTGGCCTCCAAATTTAACACTGCATTCCTTCCCAGCGAGCAGGTTGGTTGGGGCAGCTGTATTTTAAGGTATGTTATCAACAGGAAGCTGCTCTTAGCAGACACTTGTTCAGTAGCACAACAAACACTCAGGAGCAAAGACAGAGAGAGACTGTGCCCTGAGTGCTCCTTCTGCCACAGCACGGGCTGAGTGTGTCCTCACACCACACAGCTACTCTAGTCAATATAAAACAGACCTGTAAAAACACTGGTCATTTATAAAAGTTAAATACTATTTTCACATTAGAAGATCTGCTGTTTCAAAGAGATGAACCGTTTTAAGTAGATGAAAATCAAATGAGCACTTTATGCAAAAGCTTCATCTGGAATGTGATTTTGACCAACAAGCGGTTAAGAAAGTTAGAGGTTGTAATTAAAGTACTCAAAAGCTACGTGTGGCCAAGTTTTATAACAAAAGAGATACAAATCATTCATTATCATAAAATTTTTACCTCTCGACTCCTACAAATGGAGCAGATGATTGGAATTTCAAAGAAAACGAGGTTGGCTTTTTGTTTTAACAGATGTCAACTGCAGCACGAGGCACTAGGAACAAATGTTACTTGGAGTCCTTAACAAAGTTTTTACCAAATTTGTAAGAAGTGGCAGTGTAAAATTCTCAAGTCCTTTTAAAGCTAACAAATGAAAGGCACACAGTATCACCAGGTGTTGAGATAACAGGAAATGAGCAGAGGTAAACTTCTCAACTGTGTCAGAAGTTAGAGATGCAAGAAGGAATCTGGTACGAGAGGAACCAGAGTTGTAGTTCAGCCCTTAGTTATCAGCTAGTTCCTGTGAGACTGTATTAGCACAAGTGGACAGTCAAAGCTTTGCCCTGGAATTTAGAAAGATTGACTCAGGCAACTGAGGAATTACTGGAATGACAAAAATTAGACCCAAGAATTTGAGACAGTTCACATGGACTCGATAGAAAGATAAATGGATGGATTTGCTGTACAAGGATTCTGTCTTTTTAATACCAAATGCTTCCAGGGAGTAGTTTTCAAAATTGCAGAGACATTAAGTAAAAAAATCTGAAAAGTGACAGGACACAAATTCTGCATATAAATGGCTAATGTGTCACAAGGATGCGTGTGTAGCTCAGAAAAGGTTAGCATCAGCTTCCAAATGATGTCTGCACAGTTAGAAATCCAGAACTGAACTATTGGAGTTACACAAATATTAGTCACAGAGTGCAAAAGGAGTCCCTGCAGAGGAGTATTCCCTTTTAGCAGGTACAAACAAGGAAACACCTGCAAAGATTGGTTACTTCAAGGAGACGGACCTGCTATTCTTTGCACAAACTCTGCACCAGAGATGCTGCAGGAGACAGCTGTGAATACAGTGCATTGCTTGGATGTAAGTATTCATGTCTGGGTCCAGTATCACCAGGATGGGACAGAAATACTTAGTACAGAGGTTTTCCTTAGTGGAAGAAGCCCAGTTTCTCACGCAGCCACTCCTCAGTGAGGTCTTCTGTGTTTCTGATTTCAAATACCTAAACAAAATGGTACTGCATCAATTCCTGAGGTGATGGGACTGGGAAGGGATAAGAACACAAGCAGCACCTTTCCACACGTGTTGTCTGAGCTGCAATAATCCAGTAACCAAACTAGAATTTTCAGGTGCTTTCTTGAAAGATCAATAATCTAAAGTAACATCAGTGGAAAATACAAGACTAAGTGGCAATGAACATGACTAACCTGAACAAGAATCTCCTAATTCCTATTTCTAGGCTTCACTCTTCTCCTTAATAATTTAAGAACAGCATATTCTCATACTACACTTATACTACATTCTAAAATGACTCTGGAATGGCACCACCTCACATGTATTATCTCAGCAAGATGGTGTATTTGAAGAACACAATTTCATCTCTGGGCTGATTTAAACCCCAAGTTCAGGAATTTTGCTCAGCCCAAGACACAACTATTCTTTCTTTGAATTGAAATAAATCCATAATATACAGTAACAAACTGCTTTACTTGGAAGAAACAAATGTGGAATATTTCAAAATAGAAAACTTAAGGGAAAAAAACCCCCAATCATAGAATCTCAGAATGGTTTGGGTGGGAAGGGACCTGAAAGACCATCTAATTCCACCTCCACAGGCAGGGACACCTTCCACTATCCCAGGTTGCTCCAAACCCCATCCAACCTGACCTAGAACACTTCCAGGGATGGGGCAGCCACAGCTTCACTGGAGAAACCCAGGATACAACCTGAAAACCACCAACCCAAAGCTTTGTGAAGTCTTAAACAAACCTTTAATGCAGCCTTGAAGCAGAAAGCAAGATCAAAGGCACCAATATACTCTTTGCATTCCATGTGGGCAAGTAACTGGTTGTGGTTTGGGGCTTTTTATACCCTTGGAAGAGAAACTAAGTTAATTGTGCATTGCTCACTGGAGGCCATGAGATGCCAACAGATGGATCATCTTGTCAGAAGAGTCAGGTAAGTAAATTTTACACATCCATAGGCCTTTAAATTGGAGAAATCCCAGGACTTGGAGTTATGAGAACAGAGCAGCTTAACAGAAGCCAAACTAACATGCAAGTCACTGAAAAAATGAGAAGACTCAGTTGAGTCACATGCAGAAATCACACCAGGAGGAAGTCACAGCATGAGCTCCAACGAAACACAGCTCAGCAAGTGGCAAGAATAGAGCACATTTGAAGAGCAAGCAAGCAACCCCAACTGGAGACAGGCTGTCTTCTCCAGCTTCAGAAGGAAGATGATCAGGAACCTGATCAGTATCCACTCCTTGCATTCAAAACCCTTTCAGGCTGAATTTCTCCCATTTCAGAGGTGACAGTAATTCCAAATGATCTACTCCCCAGGCTTTCACCTTCTCACCAACCCTTCTTTCTCACTTGCTGAAAACTGTCTTCTTCCTTTCTATCACAGTTCCCAGGCCTTCAAGGTGTATTTTCAGCAGACCTAGAAAAGGATTTCTTGGGGCTGTGCTGAATGCTTCCACCATCTTATCTTCCTATTTACTCCAGTCAACTTGAGGTCTAATTTAAAACAGAAATCTTTTCTTACAAGGTACTGCTGGAAGAGGTAGAAGTTCAAGGCCAGGATGGACAGGGCTTGGAGCAACCTGGTCTAGTGGAAGGTGTCTCTGCACACAGCAGGGGAGTGGAATGGCTTTAAGGTCCCTTCCAGCCCAAACCAGTCTGTGATTCCATGATCCATAGTTCTCTCTCTGGCCCAACAGACATTTTTACTAGGATGTTAAAGAAATCAGCAGGATAAGGAACATCTAAAGGGAATGCTGCTGTTGGGGAGTCATTTCACATGGTATGAAAAACCTGAAGTGATTACTGATTCTAGTGAGCTTTACTGCTTGAAGCTAAAACTTCAAGGAGTCTAGGTGCCAATTAAACAGAGATTGCAAATCTCAAAAATTAAAAACAAGTGGCATTTCTTTTGTAAAATATGCATAGAGTGAGGCCTAGTGACTGCATTGACTTCTGGTCTCAGTACTGGAGGCACCAAGCACAGGAAGGAACTGTTGAGCCCTTGGCACATGTCACTTGTTCTGCAGGCTGTGCTGCAAGCACACAGCCCCAGCAACCAGCTACACTGATCTGCCCCACACCACACTGAGCCTTCAGTCTACACATCCCACCAATGAATTCATTTCCCAAAGTAAAGGCATCCATCCTACCAATGGATAGTTTCATTTTAGAGAACACCATTCTTCCTGTGCCCTAAACAAACAGAAATCCCCATACATACTCCTCCTTCAGTCTTCCTAAACCAGATTCTGATCACTGTAATCACAAGGTCTCACAAAACCTTTCTTGCCATGGGTTCAAGCAAGACACAAAACAGCCTCTGCAACCTGCAGTGAAGGGGGAGTAATTTCAATAATCAGTTATACCTTAGTGAGTTCAGCTGTCTGTACAAGCTTATTCTTGCTGCCAGCATACATCATCTGCTGCTCAGGCTTACATCCTGTAGTTATGAGGGGGGAAAAAAGAGGTTTGTTTAGTTATTTTGACTGCAACACTTCAAAAATAAGATTTTTTTTTTAAGAATCCAAACTGAAATCTGAAGACATTCATAGAAAGATTCTCAGGTAACCAGAAAAGAATATGCTCAGTAGTTGCTAAACTGTTTTACATACGTGGTTATTCCAGCTCTGAGTAATGAAGGGTAAAACAATGCAATCAGTTTATCTTATTCCAGAGGATAACAAGGATAATCCAGTAAAACCAGCAAGCTACACTATTACAATACAGAACACAGATGGAAGCCCCAGAAGCAATTCAGTCTGTAAGCCCAAACCAAGTCACATGTTATTTGGCTTCTATTAAAATGACATTTCCCTGCCCAGGTAAGTTCATGGAGCAGGTTGCTGTGACACAAGCAGGGACACAACTGCTCTGTACACACTTGGGATGAGCCAGGATTAGTCTGTTTCTCCTGGAACTTTCACTATCACTTTCACCTGCCCAGATGTGGGTTGGGGAGCCCTTCTTTCCTCCTTTTCACACACAGCTGTGCCAGCCCTTTAGCCCATCACAGTCTGAAGGCATCCTCTGCTGCTGCCCATTGCATCCAGGCCCCAGGGAAACCCTCCCCTCAAATCCCATCCTTTACAGAGTGCTGTTCCTGTCATGGATAGAATGAAAGGAATAGGACTCTATGCTCCTGAGAAAGAAATGGGCTCCCATGTCCTTCTGAGGAGAGGAATTTTTTCCTCCCCAGTCACTGATATCCAAACAGCAAGACAGACAGGTGAACAGAATCCCTTGGGAACAGAGGTGGTAACTTCCAGCCCTCTCTTCACTCATGTCCTGAGCCTTGTCTGGTCATGTCTCCCCAAGCTTTGTGGAGAGGAAACAGGTTAAACCCACACGAGCAGATGCACAGTGCTCCAGGGCCTGTCCTTTAGAGGAGGGTGTTGCTGAGCACACTGAGAACAGGCACATTTAGGAAGACACCACTTTTGGCCCTCTGAGCAGGAAACCAACACTCCTGCTCAGCCTTTGGAAATGGAAAAGAGAGTCACTTCTATCATACATCCTAAGTGCCCTAAATGTGAACCTCCAGGGCAGGAAAACGTTCTTGAGAGCATTAAGCACTCAATTTTATTTTCCACAGCAAAGAATATTCCCCACTTTACAGCACACAATCCCAATGTTCACTCACCAACTGGACTGGAGAAGATAAAGCACAATGGATAAGAAACTCTTCCATCTTCATGCTGGTACTTGTAACTATACACAATAAATGTTTTTTCTGAGGTTAAAGAAACTAAGAAGTCGATTATTAGGATATAATCCTTGATCCTGATGCAAGCACAAGTAAGTGTTGCATTTGAGATGTTTTAATTTGATAATAATAGTCTCACTGTTCTGTTTTCACTTCCACATGTGACTTTCAGAGCTGACCCTGCCCTGATGCAAGGGCTGTCCCTGTAGTAATGTTTCACATTCAGAGCTAAAATCACCCTCTCATTGCAAATATTCTTCTCCCAGCTTTCTAAAAAGACTTCCCACACCCACCAGTGTGGTTTTGGCTTAATGAAAGCCCAGTTCTTTCTTTGCTGACCAGGCACTTTGTTGTTTCAGGTGTTTTGCTGAATCTGAACTGCAGTTTTAGCCATGATTTGTGTTTTACAGCCTCCCACTGCACTGTGGGCATGAAAGGAAAGATTCAGAACAGCACATGGAGTGGTGCCAGGCAGCTTTTGAGGCTGAGGGAGCCAGGTATTTTCTCCACTTAATAACTCAAGCACTCCTTTTATTTAATTAGTTAAAAAATAATTTCTTTGCCCCTCTTGTTCCTTTTTTTTTCTCAAAGCAAGGATTCCTCCCTAGATCATATGCCCACAGCAACCCCAGAATCAGTAACTGCAGCAAAACAGCAACAGCCACATCCTGACAAAGTACCAAACCAGATCCAGGGTGACACAGGCAGGTTTCTGTATTTAGAAGTAGCCACAAACTGGTGCATTTTACTCACTTCTTTACATTACCAGCAGTGTGGCTTCACTTTACTTCCCCAAACATTATATAGTCTAAAGGAGAATAAATATCTCAGGGAAGGCTTAAATGAGTCATTGTTTTAACAAGTGGGACCACAGTTCATGAGCACTGATCCCTGGGTTCTCTCACAAATAAGGGATCAGTAAAGTCACAGTACAGCAAGTATTGGCCTAAAAAGGTGAAGTCCAATGTTTTGAACAGCTTCCAGGAGTGAGTAAGACCAAATGGCAGCAGCACAAGAAGGATATCGAGGTTGTCTCTCAGGCAGCTCATCTTTTAACTCATCAGGAGAAATACCCTGGTGACATTAAACACAAGCAATATTTCAGCAAATGATCCTGCACTGGAAGGTTAGAGCAGAATAATGGACAGTGAAACACTTGTCAGGTAGATGTACAACTGAGAATGACCTCCCAAATTACCAGAGCACTTTAGGTAGACTTGTGTGCTAATTGACTGCTATGACTAAACACAGAATTAATGTTAGCACAAATAATCATCCCTATTTTAGGCATAATGAGTTTAGCAAACATTTTTGGCTCTAGTTGGCTGTGCTGGCAGCTACCACACTGCTAACTCTAGTGCTAAACAGAAGTGAGTGAGCACACACCAAAAAGTTTGTTAAAATCAGCTACAGAAATGAAAAACTTGAAAAATTCAGACCTTCCTCCTTCAACAAACAAAAAGGAGCCCCCATTCTATTTAAATGTTACATTAACTTCTCCATTCCAGGGAACAAGAGCTATGGTTAATGCTCAAATCCCTGGGAAGGATTTAATTTTGCCCTATGGGCCATTAAGAAACACCACACACTGGGCTGACCTTATTATGCCACCCATCAAATTTAGAGTCTGCAGGGGATTAGCAATCCTGCTTCTAATTGATGGCAGAGCAGCTCAGAGGCAAATGTGCAGATCTACGTGGAAACACAGCAGAAATCTCTTCAAAAAGCCAGCAGGTGCCAAAGATGCTTTTTACATAGTTAAAACAGCTTTAAAATAACTTTTTTTGTGTGGGTGCAGTTAATCAGTCAACTCAATTGCTTCTGCATAGTTTGTCTATTAATGGTGCTGTGCTTTACATGCAGAGTGACCATGCATTCAAATAAGCTCATGACCCAAATTAGATTAAGAGTTTGATAACAATTTGAAACTAAGGCAGTACCTTAGAGACAACAATACATTGCAGGCTGAAGATACTCTTATTTACAATTCATTTAACAAACCTCATGCTCCTCATCCAGCACCACCAACTGCTTATCCTTGTCGATTTTCACTATAAATCAAAATAAAACACAGATCAATATTGTTTTCAATCGATTTATACAATGGGTGCAGAAGCTTTTTAGTGTTCAATGATTACATCCCCTGTGATTCTGTTTTGCTTCTTCAGTGCATCCCATGACTTCCAAAATCATTTTACAAACAGTGGTAGACTGTGAGCCATAATTACATATAAATACTCCTTAAGAGCAGATGGAGTCTTGTATCCTAAGAACAGAACTGTTTCAGTGTTAAAATCACAGGCAGAATTGGAAGTACTGCAGCTCATACAACAAACATCCTCCTGGCTCGTGTTTACCTGTTACAGCAGCAACGTTACATGGGGAGAAAGAGAGGAGACAGGATTTTGTGGGAATTTTTATGGTTGGAACTTACTTATAATGGCAGCATTGTTGGTCTCTTTGCGAAACCGGAATTTCCTCAGTTTCTCCACCAGGTCTTCGGCAACATCACAAACCACCAGAGATTCACTCTGCAAAAAAGGAAATGGCAGTGGGGAGACAGAGATAAATCTTCCTAGAAAGGAAAACAGAAAAAATCCCTGTGTCACACATATGTGTGCATAAACCCTACTGAAGTGGGCCTGCATGCAGTTGTCCAAAGTTTCAGAATATCACATACACCAGAAAAAAAGTAGGTGAAAGCAGGTTTTTTTTTAAAAAAAACACATTAACTGAACATTTATCTGTTTAAATATCCCTCATCAAAGCCACGCAGTTAACTAGGAATATTTTATTAACTCTTCCTGAAGTGGGATTATTCTCAGAGCTCTTAGAAGTAAACTTTACACTCCAAAAGCAGATTTTACACTTGTACACTTAGAAGCAAATTTTACACTTCATTTGCCAAGTCCTGAAATAAGGAAGTCCCTTGGAGTGGCAGTAAACAGGGTCAAGTAATTAAAGCACTTAAAATAATGGGAGCTACTGTTAGTATTGAAGAACAACACAGTGATTAAGGGTCACTGCTCACTTTTACCCACAAAAATATTAATTGAGCTTTTGAGATTTACACAGTCAGAAAGCGTTTCAGACATTTTAACCAAAAAACATGCAGCCTTTCCCCCCCTGTGCCTGATGCCCAGATAACACATTAGTCATCACACTGAAGATGAGGAAGGAAATCACTGTTTCACAAGCACCATGCAGGTTATCTTGCCTTGCACATGCAATTTCTGAACTGTAGCAAGCCACTTCCTGAGTCGTGTTCTACACACACAACCTCTGTATCCAAGAGGTTCAGGACAAGTAGATAAAGAAGAGTTATTTAACATCTGCACCTTGTATGGTATTTGTAAACTCCTGAGGCATCAAGGCTTTTGTGGCAAAACAACTGTATTTCAAGGCTTCCTTAAAAAAATTCCTCAATTTAAAAAAATTGTGCAAAATTACCTATTAAATGCTCTAATAAAGAGCTCTTTCACTGAGACAAATCACTGCTCATAAATCAGAAGGAAGTTGCTATTTAAGCTCTCAGTTCTGTCTCCTCATGTTCAACATTAGTTGTGAGATTTCCCACTTCCAATATCCCACATTTGCTGTTGCTCCTGAAAAGATCTCCACCTTGACCAAATTCTGGCACAAGTTCTCTGCTTCCTTTGGACAGCTGGAGAGGAAACCAGGCTCTGCTGTAACAGCACAGCTCAGGGACTGGCTGTGCAGCCTCCCTTATTTTGATCGTTTTCCCTGAAGATTGTTCTTGGCTCCCTCTGATCCGCAAATGGATCCCTCTGATCCAAGGACTCAATGATCTCAGAGGTCTTTTCCAACCTGACTCATTCTGTGATCCTGTGAAATGTGACTAATACTCGCTCTCATTAATCCAGGAATAAAAAAATAAAGATTATCAAAAAAACCCGGCAGAATTCAGGGCTGCGTTTCACAACTGGAGTTACATCTTGTATGAAATGCCCTTTTCTGAAGGAAGCCTTTCTCCCAATCCCCTGGGCTCAGCAGTTTCTCCCAGCACACAAGCCTTGCTCTTGCTCACACCTGTGCAGCCACACAAACACAAATCCCCGAGGGAATTCGAAGGAAAACACTGGGGTACCATCAGACTCAGACTTTATGAGGGCTGAGCTGGCTGAGCAGTGCTCGGCTTAATCAAAACTCCAGGAAGCCAAGGCAGGATTGCAGCACAGACACGGGCACAGCTGCCCGCACCACAGGGGGGATCCTGCTGCTCCCGGGATTCTCCCGGCTGGATCCACCCGGGACACTCGCTCCCCTCACCATTTGACCCGCAAGTAAACACGAATTTCCCGGACACGCTTCAAGCGCGACTCTCTTTCACTAGAGAAAGCACAGAGCACAACCCAAGATTTGACAAAATTTGCTTTGCAACCGCTCCTTCCACAGGAGGTTTCACCTCCGCAAACCTTTCCTACAACCACCAGTCATCGCTCGTCCTTTTTCCACAACCAGCTCTTTACGCATTAGCCAATATTCACGCCAAGCAGCCCACAGCATTCATCCTCCAGTCCTTGTTCCAACCAGCAGCCGCAGCTCCAGCCCAAACCCACCGCTGGGCTGAACGAGTTCAACGAGCAACAACCACACGTCCTTTCGTGAGTTCGCTCAAAACCTTGCAAGACACACAGCGACCAGCTCCGAAGGAGCCACCAATCGCTACACACACACACACAGCCAGTTCCTCAGAGGTCGCATCACGCGTTTTCCTGTTGACTATTCCACCGCTCCTCTACCAAACGCTCCTGAACCGGTTAATTACGTACTACCCGAGCGGAGGGGCCCCCGCCCGGCCGGATCCCTGCCCGGCCCCNCCAAGGCCGCCGGGCGCGGCCCAGGGCAGGGAGGGCGGGAAGGGGAGACGCACGTGACCGCGCAACGCCCCGCCCCTCCCCGTTGCCACGGCGTCCAGGCCACGCCCCCCGTTGCCATGGCAACGCGCGGGCTTGCCCTCAGGCGCCATCTCGCCCTGAGGGGAAAAGGGGTCGGGGCAGGGCGGGCTCGGCTTCGCAGCTCTTAATGTGCCCTGAAAAGGACAAGGACTCGCTGTTTAAACCCTGAAATTGAAGCATGAGGCGAATCGGAAGTTGTGGTGTTTGTGGTGCTCGTTGTGGAGGATGATTGTGGAAGTAAAGCGGGGTGTGGAGCAAATAGGAGCAGCCACGGCTGGGCAGATCCTGCGCTTCCATAATAGGGTCTTCCTGCGGGGCTGTCCTGGTGCTGGAGTGAATATCTGGCCTTGTTGGTGCTGCTGGGAATTTCTGGTGTAACAGCAGAGAAAATGCCTTCTCATCGATTCCGTAATACCGAAGATTGAGAATATCATTGCTTTGCTCAGAGTGAAAGAAAAGCTGAAGCCTTCACATCTCAATACAACCTCTTGTGAAATATATTGATGACTTAGACACCAGATTTACAAGATAAAACTGTAGATTTTCACCAAGAGCTTGAGCAAACAGCACAGAAATCTGGGATTGCTAAGCAGCTGCTGGAGCCTCACACAAAATCATAGAATATCCTGAGCCGGAAGAGACCCAAAGGGATCCAACTCGTGACCCTGCACGAGAAAACCCCAAGAATGTCCCTGAGAGCCTTGTCCAAACACTCCTGGAGCTCTGTGAGGTGACACTGTGGTTAAGTTGGCCCCGTTCTGCATCAGAAGTCCATGATGGACAAACCAGAGGGGTCAGTGTCACCGGAGATCCTTCTGAAGGGAAGTTGTTTTTATCCCTGCACATGGGCTGTCCCGTTCCACTGGGAGCACAAGGTTTTACACGAGGTTCTTACGCCTTGCTCTGGGTTCAGGGACATCACCAATCACTACGAACAGACAAAAAAATTCAGAAGATGTGAGAAGCAGATAGGAAACAGGAAAAGTCACACAGGCAAAGCTGAGCCACGTCCCAGGGCACACACTCTGTATGTATTAAATGTGTATATAGAACTGTGTGTAGTAACTCTGTGTTTAATGCATTTATCCCCAGTAATCCTGAACGTGCTTTCCTGCTATTCCAATAAAAACTGTTCCAGAATCTGGTTTGTGAATTCTTATTGTACTCGACCAGACCTATAGTGCTGAATTGGTTCTAATCAACAGTTATATAAACACATATTTTATATATAAAAATAAATACTAATATATAATATAGGTTATATAATACATGATATAATTATTTTAGTATATTTTAGTAA
>WEIV01011307.1:1043464-1067633 GCA_013390005.1 Calyptomena viridis | reverse complement strand
GTTTAATATATATAACAATATACAGTAGTAATTATTATATAATACTATGTAAACATATAATAATATATATGAGATAACATACATTATTACGTATTAATATATATTTTATATATATAAAATATATAAACATATATATTTGTAATTTTTAATAATTTTATTTAAAGTCTTCCGTTATTTAAATGTTATTTAAATATTTAAAAGCTCTGTGCCAACCCAGGCCCGGGGGAACCCTCGGGCCGTCACGTGGCGCTCGGCCCCGCCCCTTCCCATGGCCACGCCCACCTCCTGGCAAACTGAGGGCAGCGGCTTCGGTCGCTGCCTCCTTGGCCCCGCCCCCTCCCTGGCAGGCTGAGGGCAGCGGCTTCAGCGGCCCGCGGGCCCCATGGCCGCCGTGTTCCTGGTGACGCTGTACGAGTACTCGCCGCTCTTCTACATCGCCCTGGTGTCCGTCTGCTTCCTCGTCACCAGCGCCGTCGTGCTCGGCTGGTCAGTGCTCTGGGGGCCCGCGGCGCGCTGGGGGAACGGGGCGAGGCCGGGCTGGATGCGGCTTGGAGCGACTCGGGATAGTGGAAGGTGTCCCTGCCCGTGGCAGGGGGGTAGAACTGGGTGATTTTTAAGGTCCCTTCCAACCCAGACCGTTCTGGCATTCTAAATGGGCAATAAAAAGAAAAATTAAAAAAAAACCCCAACACTTATATGTGTTTAAGCTCTCTCCTTTTTTCAGCAACACCAAACTTTTCTGAATATTTTTCATAATATTATTCATAAGATCGGGAAACAGTGTTTGTATGTACTGAACTATATGTGTGTCCAGAGAAGGGAATGGAGCTGGGGAAGGGTCTGGAGCACCAGGAGCAGCTGAGGGAGCTGGGGGGGGCTCAGCCTGGAGAAAAGGAGGCTCAGGGGGGACCTTCTGGATTTCTGCGACGCCCTGACAGGAGGAGGGAGTCGGGAGGAGTCGGGATGTGCTCCCAAGTGACAGAAGAAGAGGAAACGGCCTCTAGGGGAGGGTCAGGTTGGACAATAGGGGTATTTTTTCACAGCAAAGGCTGTTAAACATTGGAAGGGGCTGCCCAGAGAGGCGGAATCCCATCCCTGGCGGTGTCTAAGGAAGGACTGGACGTGGCACTCAGTGCTCTGGGCTGGGGGACGAGGCAGTTCTGGGTCATAGGTTGGACTTGATGATTTTGGAGGTCTTTTCCAACCTCAGTGATGCTGTGATTCTGTAACTGATCCAAAGTGTCTTGGGGTGAGTGAAGGGCCTTCTGCTCATGTTTGAGAGGTTCCATCAAAGGTGTCACTGTAGCCTTTTTGAGGAACAGGTCCCTGAATGTTCATGGCTCTGGGGAGTGTCTGTAATGGTGAATACAACGGGAGAGCATTGATCAGCAGTCAGAATGTTTCGTGTAGGAATTGTGGATACACCACAGAATCACAGAGAGAATAAAACTGAGTGTTTGAACTTCCTCTGCTTGGTTTGACATCAATACCTGCAGTGCTGTGCTTTGGTATTTTCCACCCTGTGAATTGCAGGTGTTTGTGCTGTAGCTGTTTGTTCTCTTGGCAGTCTCTAAACACCCTGCTTGGCTTTTCCTTTCATGCAAAGGCTTTCCCTTCATGCAGAGGCTTTTCCCTCGTTTACAGCACTCTGTTGACTGCCACTGGCTCACACACGTGCTGCCTGTTGCTCTTGGGGTGAACGAAGATCTTTTTGATCTTTCAGATGTGCTTTGTGAGTTCTGTTCTTGTTTTGCAGTCCCTCCCCTAGTGCTGGGTAAGGGACAGTGAGGGCAACTGGTCTTACTGTTTCTTTGTGCTGGATGAAACTCCACCTCGTTATTTATTTGGAGAGAGAAGGGTAGAAATCCTCTTTGTAAGTCTCTGTTCCACTGCACTGATGATGTTAAATTGCCACCCACTTCTCTCCACTTTTTCACTTAATCAGCTCTTTTAAAAAAAAGATATATTTAAAAAAAGATGATACTGACCACGATTCAGATAAATCCCCAACCAGTGATCCTTTTATCAGTTTAATTATTATTTCTGTGGTTATAACAAGTGTTGTCAATCCCCTGCTGCACGATGTCTGAAATAGGTGTGCCACAAGATCCTTGTGTCTGCATTGGTGCCTTTTGGCTACAGGGTGTGCAGAGGAGTGTCCAGAGGCATTTTTATTTGGGGATCAGAGATTCCAGGCTCACCTGCACTAGGTGTTTGTGGAAATACATGCAAATTTTCTTCAAACTAAAGTGTTAAGGGACTGTTAATCAAGGAGAAGAGTAGCCAGGAGCTCAGCACACACAGGGATGTGAATGTGTGGGCAGCTGCTCAGAGCTATTTGCTGCTCACTTGGAATTCTGCTGTACCTTGGCCATGACCAGGAGCCTCCAAGCAACTTCCTCGTGCCTGCAGCTGTTGTTACAGCTTAAGTGCTCTTCAGCTTCCTCAGAAAATCAGCTCCATCCTTCATTTGCCACACAGAGCACTGTAAATGCCAAGGGTGTCACAGCAGCACAGAACATCTGATCTATGGCTGTAATGGCATTTTGTCTCCCCCATCATTTTCAGCATTAATTTGTTCTCTGGATGTGTTTGTGGTGGTGTCAGCCAGCCTGGAAAACACCAGCTGCTCAGGAATGTTCACCTTCTCATTTGTAAAACCTTGCAGTAATTGGAGGAGCGTCTGTTTTTAGGGCCAGCCCTGGATACCTGTGGCTCTGCTCAGAACCCAGGGAGGTTATTACTGCACAGGCAGCCTCCAGAGCCAGCCCAGCTGGTGCTCTGGGCACAGGGGGAGGTGGAATTTGGATCACCTGACTCCCTGTGCACTGTATTTTTACCTGGAGGTGAATGTTCCTGTTAGGAGGAGCTGTAGGCTCAGCACTTGTGGAAGTCAAGCTCTTTAGGGAAAATTAACTCATGAACAAAACTGGTGGAAATTCCTGTCTTTTCTAAACTAGCACTACTCTGAAGAAATGAATTTTCCCCTTTACCAGCTAATGATATGAACTGTTACATCATGAAATAAAAACTGTCTTTCTTTATCCTTCCTACCCTGAATATGCCCTGAGATTTTACAGGAACACTGCACTTTACTGGTGAACAGAAGGGCCTCTCTGCCTTCAGCTGCTGATAAAACTGTTCATGGGGCTCTTTTCTCTTGCTGCTTTTCATCAGGATTGTCCTGCTGCTTTCCACCAGTGCAGAAGGTTTCCAAAGGACAGGGTTTTTCCTTCGGAATCATCCAGACAGTACAAAACAGGAGGTGTCCACATGCACAGCTGGAGAGATCAGCTCTGTTGAGCTTTGGATACTGAATAAGTAAAACAGCTGCTGCACATGGTTTCTTGGGATGATGGGATGTTTAACTGGGGTGTTTCCTTACAGCCCCAGTGAAGGTGGTTTTATTTGCAGTGGAGAGATTTGATCCTCCAGGTGCACAATCCAAGGGTGACCGAGTGCCTTGTTTGATGTCATCAAAGAAATGCAGATGTTTCAATGAGAGGAATGGTTTAAACTGAAGGACAGCAGGGTTAGATGGGATATTGGGAAGGAATTCTTGGCTGTGAGGGTGGGGAGGCCCTGGCACAGGTTGCTCAGAGAAGCTGTGGCTGCCCCATCCCTGGAAGTGTTCCAGGCCAGGTTGGATGGGGCTTGGAGCAACCTGGGACAGTGGAAGGTGTCCCTGCCCCTGGCCGGGGGGGGAAAGAGATGGGTTTTAAGGTCCCTTCCGACCCAAACCATTCAGGGATTCTGGGGAGTAATGAGTATAGAATATTTTCCACCAGCTCAATCTTCTTCCCCTTTGGTGTCTCTGTGACACTCAGGCACAAAGAACGTTAAATGGTAAAGGCAAATATTTATTAGACTTCCAGGAACAGGTTGTTGCTATTGAGAAGGGCTTTGAGATATTTTTTTTTGCCTTGAGGTGGTTTCCTCAACTTGAAAATCACTTTTGACTGATGTTTTTCCCTGTTAGTCCTATAAAGGGCACCTCTCCAACATGGATCAATAGAAAGGAGTCCAGTGTCAGTAAAAAATCTGCTTTTCTTCTTCATTTGACACACAAGACCTGGAAAAGATTTTAAAAAGGAGGTGAAAGGAGCAGTTAAACCACAAAATTGTCTGTCTGGCTCAGAGTTGTATTGTATATGAAATTACTTTAGCAATTTCCAAACTGATTACACTGAAGTTGGTAGTGCCCTTTTCAGCCTGAGTTGCTGATACGAGACCAGCTGCTATTCCAGGATACTGAATGCAGGGAAGAGCCAGTGCTTTTGAGTCATTTGGAGTTCTCCAGCACCCAATATTCTGAGGACTGCATAAATCAAAATTCAAAACCATTGAACAGGCCATCACATGAGCAGTACATGTGGCAGCAACCAAACCACCAATTCAGGAAGGAACAGCCTGGGCTAATTCATAACTGTTTCCTAGAATGCATTAACAAAGACTCCCATGTTAATGCAGCCTCTCCTGCTGCCTCACTAATGAGTCAGGGCTGGATTGATGCAGTCAGGAAAATCTCTTCAGTCCCCAAACTGTTCTGATTGTATATCTGAGACAGCTTCTCTATCCAGCTTTTGCTTATTGGAAATTGTGGCTGTCACCTTAAAAAGTCAAATTTTCTTTCCCAAAATCCAACCTGAACCTCCCCTGAAGCAGCTTGAGGCCGTTCCCTCTCATCCTGTCCCTTGTTCCCTGGGAACAGAGCCCGATGTCCTCTGGCTCCCCCCTCCTGTCAGGGAGTTGGAGAGAGCCAGAAGGTCCCCCCCGAGCCTCCTTTTCTCCAAATTATTCTTCCTGGCTTTCTTTGATTTATATTTTGTTTCATGTTTAAACTTGTAATCCTTGGCTTCCTTATCCTTTCAGGGTCAGAACATCACTTGGTCTGACATTCTGGTTTTGGCTTTGAAGGAGTCTCAGTGTCTCAGCTTTGATTCAGAGTCAAGGTCCCTTTACACTTGGTTTCCGGCTCAAATCAGAGGCTTCAGAGCCTCTGATTGAATATCAGCATTTTGTTGTAATTGAGGTTCACGTGGGAAATTGGGATCTTAGTCTCCCATCAAAACATCCTGGTGGCTGTGGTTACACCCAGAACTATCCCAGGGCTGAAGGATTTCCTCTAAGGTTTCCCTCTGGAGCACCCGGGCTCTTCCCTCTCTGCAGGCAGGGATTTTTACTTTTCCCATCCGATGCTGGGGTGGGATGTACAAGACTCAACTGGGGAATCTCTGCCCTAACTCTTTACCACTAGAGGGCATTGACCACTCTCATTAATTTTATTCCCTTTCTGGAAATGCAGGAACGAAGTATTCCCCCTTTAAAGGTTCCCTGTGTCCTACCTTCTCCCATGAAAAGCTGAACTCAGATTGGGAGGATATTTTATCCATGCATCCAAGCAGATATTCTGCAAAGCCAAGCCAGCTCTATTTGTTGTCCTGCTTGATACTTAGAGCTGAAAAAAAAGTTCAAATGTATCAACACTAACACTTAACTCTCTTGACATTCTTGTTTCGTGTCTCATAGGTTTGGTTTGGGTGTTCCTGTTATTCTGAGGAACTCTGAGGAAACAGAATCCAGCACAAGGGTGTTGAAAAAGCGGATGAGACAAGTGAAGAATCCTTTTGGGCTGGAAATCCCTCATCCTGCTGCAGCTTCACTAACGAGTCAGTGGGTTTCTGATGTGATTTTTGTCAGTTTGGGCTCCTGAACTTGGTGCTTTCTGTTCTCTTCACACAGTCACAGAATGGTTTGTGTCGAAAGAGACCTTAAAGATCATCATCATTCTTGCTCTCCCTCTTTTCCTTTATCATAAATCCTCAGAAATATGCTGCCTCCCATCATTCCAACAGAAATACATTTTTACACAGCTTATAAATGTGGTGTTTTTAAAAGTGAAATGTTTGGATATATAAGCACAGTTTAATTCTCATTAATGAAACCTTTCCTGCTATTACAGATTTTTAAATAACTAAAACATTTGCAAATTACCAGCTACTGTGGGCGTTCCTGTAAATTTTACAGAACCTTGGAATTCTATAGAATTCATTATGGAATATGTGCCACCCACTCAAGTCTAAGCCCAGATCTCCAGCAGTGTTTGAAAGTGCCCTATTTTTAATAAATAAATAAATAAACAGAAATCGCCCTCTTTTTCTCTTTTGTGCTTCAGTGGAAACTGAATTTAAATACCTGTTTTGATCAGACTTCCAAGTCATTCCTGACATCCTTGAAATCACCCACGTAGGAAGTGGGATCCCTGGGGAGCATTAACCAAGGCTGAGCATCCTCCATCCCCATGGATGTGGGGCCTTCCAGGCTTCAGGAAGGGCTGCAGCAGCTTTACTCCTCCCTCATCACAAAAACCACCCAACACAACAAACCCAACAACTTAATCTTCAGGTAACTCAAATTTTTCAGGAGCTTTGAGCACTTCTGCTCTTGTTTGTGCAGTAAGTGTTCAGAATTTAATGGGTACTTGGGTTTTAGTAAAGAAAGGAGTGCAGAGATCATCTTTTTCTGCTCCTTCTGCATAGTCAAGAGCCGTATTCTTTGAGACCACAGAGAGTTGTAGGCCAGTGGTCCAATTAATGCCATTTTCTGGGGAAGGAATGGACTTTGGGCCGGGGCTTGTGCTCTTGGATCTGCCTGTGAGGGAGTGAAGTGTTACCAGAAGTTAAAATTTACCCTTTGCAGAATGCACGTGGTGTTTTTGTGAGCTTAATGAGCCATTTTATCTCCTCACACCCTCTTCCACATCTCCATTGACTTCCATAAGTGTTAAACTGTATCTAAATTATTAGAAGGTCTGTTTAGAATTATAAAGAATTTATTTTATAATAGTATTTATAATTTTAGGGGCATCCTTTGTGGCCTTCCAGTACCTGAGAGGAGCCTACAAGAAAACTGGAGAGGAACTTTTTACAAGAGCGTGGAATGACAGGACAAAGGGGAATGGATTCAAGCTGCCAGAGGACAGGGTTGGATTAGATGTTGGGAAGACATTCCTGGCTGTGAGAGTGGGAAGGCCCTGGCGCAGGTTGCCCAGAGAAGCTGTGGCTGCTCCATCCCTGGGAGTGTTCCAGGCCAGGCTGGAGCAACTCGGGATAGTGGAAGGTGTCCCTGCCCATGGCAGGGGGTGGAATGGGATGAGCTTTAAGGTTTCTTCCCACCTAAACCATTCTGTGATAAAAATCTGTGACACTGAAGTTGTTTTCTGCTTGTTTCTCTTCAAGAACCTACACTTAGCAACTCCAGAATTCCTGCACACGGGTGAATTAATGAAATCCCTCTCTCCTTTCTGCCAGAGGGTGTAACCCTGACCCCTGACTGTCTGGAGAACTGTGTCCTGACCTGCTACTGGGGCTGCAGTGTCCAGAAACTCCACGAAGCGCTGCAGAAACACGTCTACTGCTTCAGGATAAACACTCCTCAGGCATTGGAGGACGCTCTGTACGACGAATACCTCTACAGGCAACAGTACTTGTATCCTTTTTTTAACTTGTGGTGACAAAACATGGACATTTTTTGGCACAGGGGGTGTTGAGGAGTGAACATTCGGCAGCTTTTGGCACGATGTATTTATGAACAAATATGATGACAAATACCCTTCGTGCAAACGTCACATTTGTCTGCAATTGCAGCCACGCTGATTGTTTTCCTTTACACAGACAAAGCATTAAAAAAAATGACAAGGAAGAGAAATACTGTCAGTTACCAGAAGATGCTCAAGTGGTGGATTTTGGCCCCGTGCCCAGATCTCGCTATCCCTTGGTAGCTTTGCTGACGTTGGCAGATGAGGAAGACAGAGAAATATATGATATTGTAAGTACCCACCTAATATATTTTAGGGTCGCTGTACTTAAGGTCTGAATGTTTTAGGAGAGAGGTTTGAATAAAGCAGCTTTCTTTCCCTGTCCCCTTGAATTTGGTCCCTTGCTTGTTACTGGTGTCTCCAGGAAGAGCAAGGATTATTTTAATATAAAAATTATGTATTGCATTTAAAAGATGCTTATTTCCCAGGGCTCCTGTCTGCCTAAATCTGAGTGGTCAGAGGAAGGAGGGTTGTAACCTGTTACTCTGATTTTTGGATCACACAGACCTGTGGTGGAGCTCTTGTGCTGAAACACAATTTTGGATTCTCTTGGCAAGGCAGGAGGGTTTTTTTTAGTGTCTGGCACAGATATTGAGCTGATTGCTGACTTGGCTGTTAGAAACAGAAATTACCTTTCTGCCAGAGGTCTGTGTCACACAGTTCTGTCTCACAGTAGCTCCAGGTGAGTTACAGGAAGGGGTGAAGGAACAGACTGATAGGAGATACTCAGCTCCCCAAAAAGGTCTCCTCCTAATCTCTTCAGCAACTTCAGCCTTGTCACATGCAGCTCAATATCGTTTATAGTATTGATAATTTATTATTTATAAAATTGGTAATTTTTTAATGACTTTGGACACATTTTTATTTCCCATCTTTTCCTTTGATTGACAATGTGCCAACTGCTTGGACAATTACACAAATGAACTTGGGAGAAAATTGCCCAAACCCACTGAACACTTTTCCATGCATTCATCTGGAAATTGTGATCACACCAGTGTCTTAAGAAATCTGTCCCCTTTCCAAATGATGCCTGTCCTTGGCTTCTTGTCACCTCACCTTAGGACTGCCCTCCTCCCTCAGGAAGGTGCCCCCAGATTAATACATTTTTATATATTTAGAGCTTAGATTCGTTTTATATGAAGAGACTGTAAGTTTAATATTGGAATGTGTTTGACATTAGCAAGAATGTGAATTTGTAACACCTCTCTTTTGTTCCTTAACAGAGCAGAAAGGGGTGGAAGGAGAGTGGGGGAGGTATTTTTCCTCTGGTTTTAGAGGAAAGGAACTCATCTAGAATCTGCAAATCTGGTCAAGGAGTAACTACACCTGAACTCCTTGCCAGACAAATGTCAGATTTGCATCTGGTTTGTTGAAACAAACTTGTAAAATATAGTGTGGAAAAAGGTCTTTGCCAGTATGATATTACCATTTTGAATTATTTTGTATGTGTGTGTCCATCACTACGGGTGGTGTTTCAGGATCTATTTCCTCAGGGGTCTGATTTTCCAGTGTTTCTTTCCTGGGGAATCTGATTTTCATCCTAACTGTTTTTGTCACCAGATGATCCCTATTTGGTTTTGTGCCATAATTTTCCAAAATTAGCATGGCCATATATAAGAGTTACAGAAATTATTTGAAGACTGGCAGGGCTAAATTGAAAGAAGCTTAGATCTCAGGCACTGTGACTTAGGAAAAAAATACCTTACTGCCAAAGAACAGTGAATTTAGTTAATATAAACCCATATGTGTAGGTGCAGATACACATAAACTATTTTTAATTAGCCATGTGTAGATTTTGAAGTGCAAGTCTGATTTGCCTTTAAAAGATTTTTTTAATCAAAACAGCACTCTTCCATATTTCATTTCTCTTTCGACAGCTTCTGGGAACTACAATAATATTGAATTTCACTTTCTTCTTTCCCTGCTTTTTAGAGGCTGTTACATAATGTGGGCAGGGTGAGGGGGGCAGGCACAGCATGCAAGCTTAGAGGGCTTGTCTTCCCACAGAAATCACTCCAAGGACAACCCATGGAGTTCTTTCAGAATCCTTTCCAGTGAAAGTTCTCCTTTGCCTGCTCTGTTTACAAGCCAGTAAGGGACATTTCTAAAGGGTTTTTAGAGCCTGAAAACTGCAGTCAGTGTGTTTGTGAGGGAAGTGGGAGAAAGTGGAGACTGTTGGAAAGTCCTGGCAGTTTGTCAGCTCGTGTCCCATCTCGGAGCAGCTCCTCCCGAGGCAGTGGAGTGGGAAGGGCAGTGCAGGAGTTGCTGCTTCTGAGTGAAGTATCCAGTTGGCCTCTCCAAGGAAATCCCAGCCTGTGTGAGGAAGCCCTGCCTCAGCTGCACAAACCTTCAGGGGAATTGTACTTGCTCAGGTGCCTTTCCACTCTGGGCCTCGTTCCATGAGGTGGGAGCAGCCAGAGCAGGTCTCCACTGTACACTGGTCCCAGAAGGGCTCCACAGGGAAGCAGAGCAGAAAGATGAAGCACCACAAAGTGCTGTCTTGTGGCTCATCCTGTTTTTACCTTGTCCAGCATATTTTTTTTTGATCCATACTCGAAGTCAGTGTTGGTGAATTCCTGGTTGTCTAAGGAATTAAGAATTGTCAGGAGCTGCACCAAAGGAAATCACAGAATCCCAGAATGATGTGGGTTGGAAGGGACTTTAAAGTTTATCCAGTTCCAACCCCCCTGCCACGGGCAGGGACACCTTCCACTATCCCAGGTTGCTCCAGCCTGGCCTTGGACACTTCCAGGGATGGAGCAGCCACAGCTTCTCTGGGCAACCTGTGCCAGGGCCTCACAGCCCTCACAGTTAGGAATTCCTTCCCAATATCCCATCTAACCCTGCCCTCTGGCAGTGGGAAGCCATTCCCCCTTGTCCTGTCCCTCCAGCCCTTGTCCCGAATCCCTCTCCAGCTCTCCTGGAGCCCCTGTAGGCTCTGGAAGGGGCTCTAAGGTCTCCCTGGATCCTTCTCTTCTCCAGGTGAACACCCCCAGCTCGCCCAGCCTGGCTCCACAGAGTGATATAATCAGAAGGAAAGTTACGAAACACAGTTTTTTCCTGTTTGTAGATTGCAATGGTGGCTGTAATTCACATTCCTGATGAAAGCTACAGACTTTCCTGCAGAGTATTGTATCAGTATCTCCTCCTGGCTCAAGGACAATACCATGATCTGAAGGTAAGCCACGCAGAGAGTCTTGTTTCATTTGTGTGACAGTGTTAAGTTTAGATTGTGTGGGATTTCAGGAGCCTAAATTAGTACAAGGCTTTTATTGTCATGCAAAAAGCTGGATGATAGTTAAAATTTTTGTATCAGTTAAGTAGTTCCAGAGGAACTTACTGTACAGAAATATTTTCCATGAAAATATTCAAGATTTCCTGGAGAAATTACTTACTTCTAGTCTAGGAGTCCCAGGTTGTGTCCACTTTTTAAAGCAGTTGTAAGAAATAAGCTGTTGAATGCTTCTTCTCTCCAGAATGTTTATTTCCTTGCTGGTCACTCAAACCAGCTCTTTCTGCAAAATTCCTCTTGAATCAGGAACGTTTCAGAAGAAATTTACTTTCTAAAATTCCTTTTTCCTGCAGTCCATGCTCCAAGGTTAGGAATCATGCCCAGAAAAATTTGTCCTTCACATAAAATGAGGCAAAAAAAGGAGAAGGGGATTGGAATACGAGCAAGAGCAGAATGGGTTGAGTGAAGTGGATTTGACAGTGTGTGGATATAATTTTGGTAGGGATGGATAGAAGATCCCTCTGGGCACAGAGACTGATGGGCCAGAAACAAACCTGACCTGCTGAAAACCTTCAGTCAAAGTTGACATGACATTGGTTTGATGCAGCCAAGATCTGATGAGTTAATATTATAATATGACTTATCCTTAATATTTTCCCAGTGTTTCATGTGATTTTGTGCCTCTGAAATGCCTTTAACTGAAGGCCAGGCAGCTGCCAGGACCCTCACAGAGTCTGTGAACTGACCCAGTGGAGCTCCCACTGCACGTGTGAGCATGCAGGGATTGGGGAAGACTTAATTGACTTCTAAATATTCGTGTTTACGTGTCTTTTAGCAACTCTTCATGTCTGCAAATAGTCCTGCACCATCCTCAGGTGATGCATTCCCTGGGAAGAGCAGCACTGACAGAACCTTGCTGGAAAAGGCCGGGCTGTCCGGGGCTGAGCCGGAATTGCAGGAAGAAAACAGCAAGGACTGTGTTGTTTGCCAGAACGGCCCCGTGAACTGGGTGCTCCTGCCCTGCAGACACACGTGTCTGTGTGATGGCTGTGTCAGGTATTTCCAGCAGTGTCCAATGTGCAGGCAGTTTGTTCAGGAATCTTTCCCACTCTGCAGCAAAAAGGAGCAAGACGAAGACGAGTCGACCCGTGTCTTGCAAGATGTTCTTCCTGGAAGAGTTTTTTAATGGGAGGAAAAAATAGAAGGCCTGGGCTGTGTGCACTAAAATTAAATGTGGAAGCCAGACTGTTTATGGGAGGATATGTAGCATTAACTTGTAAAGTTTTGCTTTTTATTGTCAGGTAATTTTCAGCTTCCCTAATTTCCTTTGCTCCATATGCTCACAGGAGCACTGTGCTTATGTGCAGTGTGGACAGGAGAAGTGTGTAGGATGTCTTTGAAGGATGTGATTTTATTTATAACTGCTTCCCAGTTTTTCTTGGAGTGCTATTGGAGGCTATTTCAACTACTAAATTTAGTGCATCTACTAAAAAAAGAATAAAACTTGCAAGTGCAGTTGAACACAGCTCATTCTATATTTATTGTATTTAAAATTCTAGAGTCACATATCGTTTTAACTGGGCATAATTTAGAAACTTAGCACTTTACAGAATGTACCATATGAAGGAAAGTAAATATTCTTCATTGTTAATCCTGTATGTGTTTATTTTGTAGTCGAAGGCTGGGCTGTGACAGGAGCTGGGAGTTCAAGGAGTGATTCAAGACACTGTTTCTGGTTGGTTTGAAGGGGGTGGGTGTGTGTGTGTGTCTCTGTGTGTGTGAGGGACTTCAGCCAAAACCATTTGGAAATGTTTTGGTGGATTATCCTTGAACTACACATTGCTGGCACTTTCAAGCCTGAGCCCCTGCAATGACATATTGAGACACAGACTTTCAGTCTTGTTGGCAATGCCTGTAAGAACTTGTTCTCCTTGCAAGTGTTGGTTAATCACTCCCCAGAGTGGTGACTGGGGCAGTTTTGTGGGGCTTTGGGGGATTTCCAACTCTTTTCACTTGCATGGTCAGCTTGGATGCCAAGTTAACCAGTTACCTGTATCAATAGTCCCAGGGAATTTATTTCCTCTAACAAAGAAAGAAGCTAAAGAACAGCAGAAAATTATTTCTTTTTCCTCCAATGGTGTATTGGCAGCAGCAATAAAAATTGCTGTGGAGAAGAGAAAGTGGTTTGTTTGTTAAGAGAGACACAAATTCTCCTAAAGACAGATCAGCTGAGTTTCACATCTGCTTATATAAGACAAAATGCTCCTTAGAACCTGTAGAAATGTGGAGTAGCTGCTTTTTGTCATCCCTGTTGTCCTTTGCAGCTTTTCCCCACATCCCATTCCAGGACAGCAGCTCAGGCTCAGGCAGGGAAAGCCATACTCCACACCATTCAGCTCCACTCTTCTGCCACACACAGAGTGCTGCACACCTCCAAACCAGGGAAGGAAACTTCCCCTGCTCAAAGGTATTCCATCTTCACCTTTCCATTGTGTTTTTTGCTTTTATTTGCCATGACCTTTCTTCCAAACTCCTGGCAATTACCTCTGAGGAAAAGATTTAGGTGGTGGTGGTGGGAAGAGTAATGGTTGGTTCTAAGGACACATGGAGGTGGGGAATTGATGGATGTAGCCACAGATTTCCAGCCAGTGATCAGCAGCTGGTTGTAAGACAATTTATCTGGTCTGCCTAAAGTGACCTTCCTGGCCAGGGACAACTGTGGAATAAACTGCTGGAGAAAACAGGCTTTTGTTTGCACTGTGTATCAGAGAGGAATGACACCCTGAGGTGTCTGTGGGGACTGAGCAGTGTTTGATCCATGGCAGTGGCTGTTTCCATAAGAACAGCTCACACAGCACGTGGGACAGTGGCTGGACAGCTTGTTATTCCAGAGGAGCAGGTTAATGCTGTGCTGGTTCCAGCCTGGAGCTGGGCACTCATAATTAGCAGGGACCTGTTTGCCCACTAGGATGAAGAAAGAGCTGGTGTTTACTGCCTGACCACAATAGTCACCAATATTAAACCAATTAATTAAAATTTCCCAACAAGACAATGTGATCCAAACCCGTGGGCTTGTTTAATCTCAGGGTGAAATGCTATTCAAGCAACCCCACAGAGAGTTGCCTGGTCTGTCTCATCCTTCAGTCGATGCCAGAATTAAATAATAATGGCAAACAGGATGTAGCTGTGCTGAACTGCCAGGCCATGTATTTACCATTAAGTCTGTCTCAGCTTTTCATTTGTTTCATCTTCTTTTAATAGCATTTTCCAGAGATGCTTAGTTGCTTTCTCAGCTCTAACAAGCTTTCTTGCTGGCCCAAATGAAAGACCTGATGGAGAGTTATAAGAAATACAGTAGCTGGCTCATTACATTTGCCCTTCTTCTAAGGAGCCATCCCAAAATACAGATCAGGTGTGAAGGAAAAGGAGCAGCTCTAAAGCTGCCTTGTGTGTCCCTGGGTTGTCCTAAAACAGGGATTCAAGGCTCTGAGAGAGAAATAAAACGTTCCTGTGACCCACAAAAACGCAGTATATTGACAGAGGCTGTTCTGCTCTGTCACCCTGTTGTAATAGAGGAAATAGAATGTTCCTTTTCCACTCATTACAGATGATGTTTATGGATTCAGTGACATCAAGGAGCAGGGGAAGGCTGCTGGCAACAACACTTGCTGCTTCTCAGCAGCACTGAAGTATTACAGATTTGTGGGGTGGTTTTTGCTGCAGGAGGGGTTGGTTTGTTTTGGTTCATTAACTAATCAGAGGTGAGACTTTGAATTGGGTTCATCAGACTAAGTGGTGCTGCTTGGGGGTGTCCCAAGGTGTCTTTCCAAATGCCTTGACTGTGACAGGGGCATCTTCCTTCTGTAGTGAAAGTTGCTCTGTTAAGATCTTCCTGCCTCCTCCAAGTAGAGGGAAAATGGTAGGAGGGCAAATCCAGGTCGGTTCAGGTGGTTGCTGTACAACTCCCTGCCAGGAGGGTGTATCCAGGTGGGAGTTGGGCTCTTCTCCCAAGGAACAAATGATAGGACAAGAGGAAACAGCCTCAAGTCGTGCCAGGGAAGGGGTAAGTTGGATATTAGGGAAAAATTCTTCACAGAAAGGGTGGTCAGGCTGTCCACAGGCTGCCCAGGTGCATGTTTTGTTCAGCTTTAAGATGAGCCCTTGTGGGAATCTGATTTAACTGCCTCATTTTAATGGCTAACATTAAACTTCAGGTGTAGTAAAAGGAGCCAGGAACCAGGGGCTGAGTTTCTCCTGCTCATTTGCACGTTGCTGGGTCTCCTCGTGCCCTGATGAAGCTGTGCCAGGGCTGCAGGTGACGTGTGCCAGGTGAGGGAGGGCTGGGACTGACGTCTGTGCTGGGAAGTCTCTGCAGTAACTGGGCACCAGTCACCACTTGCTCCGTTGTCCTCGTATCCAGAATAAACAAGGACTGGCCTCTGTCACTGCAGAGGACGTGCAGCCCCTGCAAAGGCTGTCCCTGGTGTCCTGTGTGTGTGTGTGGCTGATGTAATTAATGCCAGGGATGGCTGAATTTCATCTGATACAGCAGAAGTCCTCTGTTAGAAGGGCTTGGTGCTGCCTTGCTGGGCAGGGAAAAAGAGAAAACCAGGATTAGGGGCTTATTTCTGGATAACTTTAGTGTTACTACCATTTTTGATGGCACACAACGATGGAGATGCAAACCTGAAGTGCAATGAAGAGTCCCATGGTTTGCAGGATCCCCCCAAAAACCACAAAGGGGCTCAGAAAGTCTCTGCAGAGTCCCTTGGGCAGCTCTACATTTGGGTTCTGTGTCCCTGAGCAATGTGGGTAGAGAGATATGAGACCATAGTGCAACAATGGTTATACCTGTAAAAAGGGTCTGCTACTGGTTTTGTTCCATAAATTTGTGGGAATTTGCAACACCTACGTAAAGGCACCTTTGTGTGGATGCTGCTGCATCTGAGCTAGGAGAGCTCCTGCTTTAATTCCACCATCTCACAATGTGAATGATTTAAAAGAGTAGAAATAGTTTGTCTTAAGACTGGATGGAGTTGTCAGTGGAGCCTGATGCCCAAAGTGGGGAGTCTTTGTGTTTCTCCCACAGTATTTTGGAAATCAATGATAATAAAAATTCATGCTGAAGTTACTGAGCCTTTATCAGGGTTCAGGGAAACCCAAAAAACTCCTTTTACTCCTCCTCCTCCCCACACATGCACTCCTCAGCCATAGGAAGGGCAGCAGTGGGATGTTTGCCACAGTCATGACATGAGGAGTTGCATTTCTCTCTGTCACACATATCATGGAGTGACAGGACAAGGGGAATGGCTTCCCACTGCCAGAGGGCAGGGGTAGATGGGACATTGGGAAAAAATGCTTCCCTGTGAGGGTGGGGAGGCCCTGGCACAGGTTTCCCAGAGAAGCTGTGGCTGCCCCATCCCTGGAAGTGTTCAAGGCCAGGTTGGATGGGGCTTGGAGCAACCTGGGATAGTGGAAGGTGTCCCTGTCCATGGCAGAGGGTGGAATGAGATGAGCTTTTAAGGTCCCTTCCAACCCAAACCATTCAGAGATTCTGTGGTTTCCATTCTTTAGAAAACACCTACACTACCTGTGCAGTTCCTGGGTTCTCCTGAGAGCTGAGTGAATCCCAGAACTGTTTCTGCCAGACCAGCAATTAGTTGCTACCTGTATTTGATACCCTCAGTCTGCAGTGCCCTTATATCAGCAGAGGATTTGTACTTAGAAAGCTTTTCTAGGTTTTAAGTGCCTCCTCCAGCTTTTTGTCTTTATCAACTGAGGGGTTTTGGCAGGTCCTAATAATTTTTCCTCTCCCATTGCATATCCACTTCACATCTAATATTTCCTGGCAGATTTCTCCGTAGTAGCTGCAGTCAAGGGACTGGTGAGAAGTCTAATGCATCATTTCTCTCTCTCCTCGTGCTATTTATTCCAGTGTCTATCAGCTCCTCATGAGCAATATTTTAACAAACAGGCTGGAGGGAGGATTGCTAACTTGTGAATTATTTTGATAGTTATCCTCTTTTTCTCCTGTAATTCCGCAGCTGCTTTTGAGTTTGGAGGCAGTGGGACCCCAGAGACCTACCAGGGGTTATCAACATCAGTCTCCTGCCACCGGAACTGGGAGATACAGATGTTGTGTTTTGCTGGTCACAGGCAGCACAGACACTGCTCAAACCCTCCAGTTCCTGAGGGTCCTCCATTTCAAGGATTTTCCCTGTAGGGAAAGAGCGTGGACTGTGAGCTCAAAATGCAGCAGCTTGTGGGAAGCCTGGGGTGGGATGTTGGTGAGGCTGAGGATAACTAGAGCCAGGGGGGAGCCCCAGGGGAGTCTGGCATGGAGTTGTATTGTGTGCCTGTCTCCCGAGCCAGGCTGGGAGAGCTGGATGTGTTCATTTGGAGAAGAGAAGGCTCCAGGAAGACCTTAGAGCCCCTTCCAGAGCCTAAAGGGGCTCCAGGAGAGCTGGAGAGGGACTTTGGGCAAGGGATGGAGAGACAGGACGATGGGGAATGGATTCACATTGACACAGGGCAGGGTTAGATGGGATATTGGGAAGGAATTCCTGGCTGTGAGAGTGGGGAGGCCCTGGCACAGGTTGCCCAGAGAAGCTGTGGCTGCCCCATCCCTGGAAGTGTCCAAGGCCAGGTTGGATGGGGCTTGGAGCAACCTGGGATAGTGGAAGGTGTCCCTGGTCATAGTAGGGGGTGGAATGAGATGGACTTTAAGGTCCCTTCCAATCCAAACCATTTTAGAACTCTGTGATTAACAAACCATTCCCTTTTCTTCTGTCCTGAAAAAAGGTATTTAATAATACAAAGGACTCTTGACCCTATGTCATATTTTGATATGTCCTTCACTTCAGCAACCTCTACCTTGGTGTTCCCAAGGTCATTACACACTTATTTCAGAGCAACTCACGGACTCAGAAGTTTCTGGGCTTGGCAGAGTTGTGCCCTCAGCAGTAATTTGATGGACTTTATTGACAGGCAGGTTGGCAATGAGCAGATTTCTCTGCAATTCCTCCTCCTCCTGCATCCAATGACCAGCTCCACTGGCCCACTCCGGATACACTTGCCACAACTAACTGGAACATGTGGATCTCCACTGGGCCACATTTTCATTAGTGTCCTTAGGTGTTCCTGGTTGCTCCTGGTGTTCGTTCTGCTAAGATTCCCATAAAAAGCACATCCTCCAGCACAGCCAATATTTACATGTCCCATGTGGTCTGAAGGCTCCTGAAAGAGCAGGTGGGGGCAGAGGGCTGGCTGGGTGCTGGTGGAGTTGGACACAGTCACAGAAAACGTGGGAGTTTGTAAAACTTCGCCCTGGAGCCAGCAACCAGTTTCAGCCACAGCCACCCACACTGGAACATAATCCATGACCTCGTGTTGTAACTATGGAATTCTCTGCTGCAGGGAGCGGGATCAATCCATACAAGGGCAAGGCAAACCCAAAGGCCTTTCCACTGACTTGGGATCAAGAGCCTTGCTTTTCAGTCTTTTGTTTGGAGCCTCTTATTTGGAGCAACATAATCCTTCGTAGCAGGATTTGGAGACAGACCTTGGTCCAGCTCAGTGACCCTACCTGCACAAATCTGACCTAATAAGGCGGTTTTATCTCCTTTTTCTGCCCCCTCATTTTCATGAAAATCTTCTCCTCCTTTTCCCACCTCTTGCAGAGAAACTTGTTGATACCCATGAAGGCAGGAGTGGTGGTTTTGGGGCATTTTGGCAAAGCTTCCAGGGTTTCCTGTTTGGAGCCAGGAACAGGAGATCAATGACAGCCGTTTCCCTCCGTGTTTACCTTCCACACTTGGATCCACTTCCAGCTGTCAGCTGCTCCATTATTAATAACTAAGCAGGAAAACTGCCATAGTGCCAGTGCTGCTGCCATGTCTCTTGAGTTGGAACCAGGCTTCCAATGAGAACTGCTTGAGAGGGGTAGTTAGGGAAGCAATTTCCTCCATGGTGTGTGCTAATGCACATCTCCAAGCCCATCTTGGAGCTGCCGGAGCCAGGGAATCGAGTAGTTCTGTTGAATGGTGCCTCCTTGGGGATCAGTGTCTTGTTTCATCAAGGGCCATCTGTTTGCAGCACAGCCTCACTCAGCTCCAAGCCCTACATGGAGCTACTTTCAGTGCTGGCTGGAAATGGTTGGAAAAACCAGAGTCTTGTAGGTAAACATGAGGCTGTGGGATGCAGCCATCCTGGGAGTTAACAGGGTGTTAGTGTGGGTGAAGAGGGACCCAGAGCTGCTCAGGGATGCAGACCCATCCCAGGTGTGAGTGGAGCTGTGCCCCTTACCTGTGCCAATGGCTGGAGAGGGTGGGATGGAACATCCCAAAAACTGCTGCCCCAAAGGTCCGGTGGGGCTTGAGTCAGGCTTAGCCCTCATCACACACCATCATCCCAGTCCTGCAAAGACAAAATCTGCAAATACTCATTTGCTGTCGATCAGGTTTTGCAATATTTATATTCCAGGAGTTGTTTGAGGTTGGAAGAGCCCAGTGAAGCTTGCTGAGGGTTAAATAAATCCTTCGTACCCCTTTTCTCATCCCCTTCTTCCTCTGCTCCATCACCAATTCTGTCGGCATCACCAGCGTGAGAGCAGCCTGTGATACACTTGCCAGGGGTGTTTTTTTGAGGGCCATTAGTTAAGCTGATTTATTTTGTTGGCTCTGTGTCCCTGGGGTCCCTGTGAGCCAACTCATCAAGCGTGGAGGGCAGAGCTGACACTGCTGGAGAGGCGGATTCCCCTGCGCTCCCGGCACAGCACGACGGTGTTCTCAGTGATGACACAGGATCTTCTCACAGCAACCCCTGGATAGTGTCTAAACTAATATATAAGCAGCACTTCCCATGCTAACCAGGATTTCCCAGAGCTTCTTTCAGCAGATGTTGGCACCCAGATGCTGCCACTTCTCTTTCCCCTTAAGATCCGCTTTTGCGGCTCAAGCCAGAAGACTAAAGGTGCTTTTCCTCCCAGCCCTCAATCCCCCACTGCCCAGTGATCACGGTCTCTGGGATCAGGGGAGTCCTGCTTTCCCAAGGATTTGGGCTGCAACACCTAATTTTCCACTGACAGGGCATAAGAAGTCGTGGTGGTACATCCAGACTGGGAGCTGATCCATGTGGAGGGACATGTGTTAAGGCTGGAAGACGAACAGTGCATACCCTGCCCAAAATAATGCCAGGAAACTGCAGTGTGGTAGAGTTAGATTGGGTATTCCAGCCCTGGCATTGTCTTTTCTTCTATTTTCTTTGGTGCAGGAGATCTGTGTCCTCCACCCCAGCCCCAAGCAGGACAGACCCTGGAGAATTGCTGCTCCTCTCATGGTGAATTCAGACCCAAGGTCACCCCCAAGTCCCAGACTGGGCACAGGAGTGTGAGTGTAAATACAGATTTTGTATTTGGGGAGAGTGACTTTTTACATGGGCATAGACAGTGATAGGACAAGGAGAAAAGATTTAAAACCGAAAGGGTGGAGATTAGATTAGAAAATAGGATGAAATTCTTGGCTGTGAGGGTGGGGAGGCCCTGGCACAGGTTGCCAGGAGAAGCTGTGGCTGCCCCATCCCTGGAAGTGTCCAAGGCCAGGCTGGATGAGGCTTGGAGTAACCCGGGATAGTGGAAGGTGTCCCTGCTCATGGCAGGGGGGTGGAACAAGATGATCTTTAAGGACCTTTCCAACCAAAACCATTCTGGGATTCTGTGAATTTTAATGTCGGCATCTTCCAGTTTGGAAATACAAACCCAAGTAGGTTTTATTGTTTATTTTTGAATTTTGATATTTTTCATTTTTTGCTGTTTTGTTTTGTTTGCATTTTTCAGGGTTTTTTTGTGTGAATTGTACAGCCCCACTTCACCACCCAAGGTAAGGAAATCATTAGCATCCCAATGGCCAATTCCCACAGTGTGTTTGGGAACAAATGGAAGGGATGTTGTGTTTAATTATCTCAGCCTGCCTACCATGATATTTTCACTAATATTTGGGTTTAATGAGCTAGGAAATCTGGGCCATTGTGTGCTGGTGGATATACTCATCCTCTCTCCAGCTAAATATGTTATCAGATAGCTTTGATGGAGATGAGCAACTGCCTCCCTTGAACTCGGGAATCGTCAAGATTCACTAATTTGCTTAGACCACCTGCTTGGCTCATATTACCACAGGCCTCTTGTTTTCTCTCTGAAATGATAAACAGAATCATAGAGGGTGCCTGAATGTTGCTGTACAGACTTTGGAGAAGAGGAGTCTGAGGGGAGACCTCATGGAGGGTCTGCAAATTCCTCACAAGGGGAAGTGGAGGGGCAGGCACTGATCTCTCTGGTGAGCAGTGACAGGATGCAAGGGAACAACTGGAGATGAGTCAGGGGAGGGTTAGGTTGGATCTCAGGAAAAGCTTCTTCCCCCAGAGGGTGGGTGGGCACTGAAGAGGCTCCCCAGGGTTTGGTCACAGCCCCAAGGCTGCCAGAGCTCCAGGAGTGTTTGGACACGGTTCTCAGGGACAGGGTGGGATTGTTGGGGTGTCCTGGGCAGGGCCAAGAGTTGGACTGGATGATCCTTGTGGGTCCTTTCCAGCTCAGGATATTCTGTGATTCTATGACCCACCCTGGCACAACATCAGCTCTGCCCAGGCCAGTGAACAGCCTCCACTTTTTACCCCCAAATACTCCAGCTAGATCTGCAAAGATCCCGAGGTCTCTCAGGAACTACCATGTGAAATAAAATTATCCTGGTTTTCCATTTGCTCTGCATTGTGTTTGTGCATGGGATGTGTTTGCTCCCGGGACACAGTGCCTGCACATTGGATTCTCCATCCACAGGGAAGAGAGTTGGCCATCGGGGTGTCAGAGGGTCCTCCCCACTGCAGTCAGGAAAGGAGATTTTCTTCCTTCCATCACACTCATCTGCACGGGCACACGCCCTGCAAAGCAAGGAATGCAGCAAGGAATTTCTTCCACGGGTCACAGATCTATTTTTTAATTACCATAGAAACCTCCAAACATCACGGCGTGTGCTGTTACGTCAGGGTCTCACTCCTCCACATCTGCTTCCCAGGGACACTCCGGGGAATAGGAACTGTGGGGTCCTGAGTGACGGGTGATTATTTGTGGGATAATTAGCTGGTGTGCTCTTGGTGTCTCCTGGAGCACGGGACAGATTCTGGCTTCAGTTTTTCACTCTTGTTCATCGACTTGCTGGTGTGGGGGGATCCATCTCTCACCGACCTGCCCCGCCTCGCAGAGGGGTGTATTTGATGTTTCCTCCCTAAATATCCTTCTGATCGCTGCAGTTACCTCTTTAGATGTGCAAAATGCAAAGCCTGGGAGGCGTTTTTGGCAAAGCCGGCTTGGCAACCCTTAAATTAGCACCGTTTGAGCTCGTGGAGTTCTGCCCGGAGCAACTCGTGCCGATCACGCTCCACATTCCCGTACAGATGGTGTGTCTTTGTGGCTCCGTGGGCCATCCTGCAGCACACCTGGACAGCAGGAGGACTGTCAGCACTTAGGTGAGGGGAAAAGGGCTCTTTGATGGAGCATTTATTAGGATGGAGCCGTGGGATGAGACAGATGGCGGGGGTTTGTTGGCAGGGAACTCCGCTCCTGTTTGTTTAATTAGTCACCAGACAGACTGAGAGCTAAAGGCAAACTCGTTACTGTGGGGAGATGGACCATTTACACTTGATGTCTAGTTGGTGATCCTCATCTCGTCATCCTGCTGTGGGATTGATGCTCCAGCACACAGGACCAGGAGTTCCCAGTGGATTTGGGCAGCCTTTGTCTCCAGACTAATATTTCCCCCCAAAAGGGACAGATTCAGACATATGCACTGTCTTTTAAGTCAAAGGATGCACAGACACAGAGTTTTCCTTTCTCCAGCCCCTGCCAGAGCACACAACCACTTTTGGGGATTGGATCTAAAGGGTCTCCAAGAGAGCTGGAGAAGGATTTTGGACAAAGGTCTGGAGGGACAGGACAGGGGGGAATGGCTTCCCACTGCCAGAGGGCAGGGTTACATGGGATATTGGGAAGGAATTCCTGGCTGTGAGGGTGGTGAGGCCCTGGCACAGGTTTCCCAGAGAAGCTGTGGCTGCCCCATCCCTGGAAGTGTCCAAGGCCAGGTTGGAGCAACCTGGGATAGTGGAAGGTGTCCCTGCCCATGGCAGGGGATGGAAATGGATGAGCTGCTTTAAGGTCTGTGATTCTGGTGGAGGGGTTCAGCTCCCATTTTGCCATGATCCCATCTTGTCTCCCTCCCAAACCATCTCCTGACACCTGAGCACATCTCTTACCACTGAGTTTTCCCATCCTCAAAGTAATGAGGACTAGGAAATGCTGCAAAGGTAAAATCATGGAATCATGGAATTATTTAGGTTAGAAAAGCCCTCTGAGACCGAGTCCAGCCATTCCCAGCACTGCCAAGGCCACCACTAATCCATGTCTCCAAGTGCCACATCCACACGGCTTTTAAATCCCTCCAGGGATGGGGACTCCACCCCTGCCCTGGGCAGTGACACTCGCTCTGGAGCATGGATGAGATATTCTGGGGAAGGTGTTCCTAAAGGGGCTCCAAGAGAGCCTTTGGATAAGAAGGGAGACTTTGGACAAGAGCCTGGTGTGACAGGAAAATAGGAAATGGCTTTGAACTGACAGATATTCCCAAGAAACGATTTTTATTCCAAATAAAAAGCCCACAGATAAAAGCACTTTACACCTTTGTTTTTGCTTCATGAAGTGTTGGACTCCACTCAGCAGTTGCTGTGTTCTTCCAAACACTTGTGCATGGGATTTCTTTTTCCCCATTTTCCCCTCCTGGATGTACCAGTATCACTCCCCCCTTGTAATGAGATGGAAATAAAAGAAAAAAAATTAATAAATGTAAATAAATGAGAAATAAAATCTGCATGGGAAATGATAACCTGAAGCACAAACCCTGCCCCTTTCCAGGGAAATGGATAACCCCAAACACAAATCCTGTCCTTCTCTGCACACCTAGTGATTGAAAGGGTTAAATCGACATATATTTAACGCACAAAACGTCTTAAAAAATTATAATAATTTAAAAAATTGCCGGCTTTGCCCGATGCCACATTCACCAGAGCCTAAAATAACCCCCTGCCATTACCCCGCAGCCCACTAGAGGGTGGTTTCCTCCAGCGGGAAATCCGCAGGACGTGGAGCGGGGAGGCCGTAGAGTGTTTTCCAGCATTCCCCGTGCTGGAGGAGCACCCAAAATTCCAGGGGGAGTGGCGGGAAAACGAGGCGGGGGGAGCGGGACGGGAACGGGGGACGCGCGTCCCCCTCGCGCCCCCCCCGCCCCCGGCGCGGGGCTGGCCCC